>QJPP01001415.1:0-504039 GCA_003996215.1 Jaltomata sinuosa
CATATACAGATTGCTTCATATAGTTTCTTTATTCTTTGAGATTATTGTCTTAGTGGTCATAATCATTATTGAGCTTGAAACTATAGACTAGTAGTACAAGAAACGTGAATATGCATTTAAGGCAGTAACAATGACATAAGAAATAACTGTAATATCAATGTAATACTTAAGCACTTAAATGATAAAATGGACCTTATTTGACTAAGAGGAGAAGTCACGAAGCTTGTTGTTGAAAGTACCTTTTTCATACTAGTACTTGGAAGAGTAAACATGCAGATATAATAGTAAACACATGTGAAGTACTTTGACACACTATGGAGTGGGAAAAGATCATTACCCATGTTGCAAATTGTACGTTGCCATTATGTACCCTTTACTAGGAAGAGCACTTAGGAAACTCACATTGTTGGTAGTAACACAAGTACTAGATTTCATGCCAAAGAATGTGGAATCGGATAGCCTTACATACCTTGCTCTGCAACTTGGATATTACAATGAATTAAGCTTCTCCCTTTCAGATCATTTATCTTCAATGAAATAAGTGGCAAAACTAGTATTAGTAGCTAATTAACCAATTTGGGCTACTTGATCTCACTAAATCAGTAATTGAGTAGTAAGCTCATAACTGATCAAATCAAGAGTGTTCTTTCCACCCCTTCTCTTTTAATCACGTCTATATACTATACGACCTTCTCATAAGGTCCCTTGAAACTCTTCCGACTTCACAACATATACCAAATAGTATACAAAAATGTGCAGGAAGTAAGTTAACATAGCTCCCAATTAAGTGGTGTATCACCACACCCTCCTTCTATACTTTAAGACAACTACGCACATCCCCTTTCAAGATCAGCCAAGTTGTCCCCCAATATAAACATATAAACATCCCCTAAAACAGCCCCAAACATCCTCCAACACAATAAGAAAATATTAAACTCAAGGATTCCAATCATTAACCCATTGTTCTTGACATAAATACATACAGAATTTTCCACCAAACTTGTATATAAAGAGGGGCAAAAAAAAGGGTAGTAACTTTACCTCAAATTCTGAAAATCTATTCTCCTAACTTGTACTTCTTCAAGAGCTTGAACTCCCCTTCAACTTAGCTTAAAAAGAGGAAGAATATTTAAGAACCCTAATGGTATTTTATGAATGCTATGTGAAGCTAAGAGAGACAACAAGAAAGAACTTTTGAAATCTATTTTTCCACAAGTTAAAATGAATAAAATGAACAGATCTTATCCCTTTTGAAGGGAAATGCTTTTGGCCGGATTTCTTGGCTTCTTTTGGGCCATAAATTATCAACTAGGTAATGCACCTACTTGTCCATTTAACTTGGGCCTCTGTGGATTTAAATTTATTGGGCCTTGGCTGCGAATTCTTCCCCTTTGTTTCACTTCTTTGGGCCAGATTTATTCAAGTATGTGATGGGTGTACTTGGCCCTCTAAGCTAGTCAGAATTGTCTTAGTAGGTGATGCACCTACTTAGTTCTTTAGGCTGGTCAATAAGTCAAAGTAGGTGATGCACCTACTTGTCACCTACTAGCTTAGTTAAGTCAAGCAAGCAACTCACTTATTTTATTCCATTTTCTAATTCCTAATCTCTTTTGCGTTAACTTTACACTTCACCTTAAACTTTAAGCTCAAATACCACCTTTCTATCTCGAGCTTAAATAATTCCATCGAGATCAACTTGGTTGTATATGTACTAAAATGTATGAGGCATAATGTGTAACGACCAGTGATAACGCCCAAACTACACCTCGAATTAATGAAGCGTAAGCGGTCGTAGTCAAGTAAAGAACCCAACAAGGTTGGGGTCGAATCCCACAGAGAATATGGTGAAGATCAAAGTCTTTAGTGAATATATGACTATTCGTCAATAGTTTCCGGTAAATAACAAAAAGGGGGGGTTTGTGTGCACAAAGTGTAAACAAAACAAGTACTAAACGTGTGGGTTCAAATCAATATGAGAGAATGTGAACTAGGGACGTGTTCACCATGGCGTTGAAACAATGTCGATTCGAGGCGTTACAGGGTTCTTTCTACATGCGTGTCATGATGTGATTGCGTCAATGGTATCGTCTAAACGTCTCTCGACCAAATAAACAAATTTCCTTTTCTATTCTCTCGACCTCGAAAAGATGTGCGTTTTAGCTTTCAATCCTAAACATCAAGTAGATTAATCAAGTTACGGCATTAATCATTAAGACGAGAGTTGGTAGTCTCGAATCCTTGTCGTTAATCAAGTTTCCCGGTTTTAATCTCTTTACTCAAGCAAATTAAACCTAGGCATGTTCTAATGTTTGCAACCACTAGAAAACGTGACATAAAGTATGATTAACAACGTGACTACATGTAAATTGAACCCGTCGCTACCCGGAATCTATATCGCTACTTTAGCCATGGCTCCCACAATCCTAGTTGCAGGAGTTTTAGTTATTCATGCTCGAACAAGAAAAGAAGAAATTCATAATAAAGGAAAGAAGATTCTTACAATATGATGAAAATAATCCTCAGTTAATCCAAGAACAAGAAACCAAGAACTCGACGAACGAATCAAGAACAAGATTTAGGAGAAGGAAACCGTGTGTAGCGCGTTTCCTCTCTCAAAACTCGCTCAAAAACTCCTAAAATTATTTAGTAACGTGCTAAAACTAGTTGGAAAGGTGATAAATAAAATAAACCTAACATAGGGTATTTATAGGAGTCTAGGAAACCTTTCCCAAAAACGCTCGGATTCCGCATCGCTCGTCTGCCTTAAGTTGACGGCCAGGATGACGGACCGTCAAGCCAGTGACGGACCGTCGCCTGGACCGTCACTGCTAACCAGTGATGCCGCCTGAGGTTGCTGCCTTGGGGTGACGGTCACTGTGACGGACCGTCACATGTGTGACGGGCCGTCACTCAGGCCGTCACTCTTAGGCAGAATGTGATTTTTCGCGTATTTCCTTCCGTTTCCGTGTTTGTTTCCATTTCCTACAAATACAACATAAAAACATCAAAAACAACAACGGTTGCTTGAAAACGTACGATTGTTCTTAGTTAAAAGGAGTCGAAAGTGACGTAAATTAGCGGCACATCAACACCCTCAACTTAAAACGTTCGCTTGTCCTCAAGCAACATGACATAAAAAAAAACAATACGACGACTCAACTAAAAAACAAACTCGTGTCTATAGCAACTCATGGTCATTCAAACTCATCTTCAATTTTAAATCAAGCTCCCTTATAGCACATAAATGTATGAAACGCTAACTTGCTAGGATCCAAACATGTCATTCCGATATGATAGAACATTCTACATTCACACGCGCAGCTATCCTAACAATCAATAGACAATACAGACATCTTGGTGTCCTCACCACAAAGAAATCCCACACACAAGATTTGGGACTTGGTTAGCGCTCACACTCACAAATGATTTCAAACAATGCACATGCGGTACCATAGGCTTGCCCTTACTATTTTATTTCAGCTTTTCAGAAAGCCGCTCAGGATCACTACAGGACTTGTTTAGGCTTGTAATGAGGCTTCGGGTGCAGGTAGGATACATTTAGGGGTTAGTGACTAAGCCCTCCTTGGAACTACCGACGTCTTATTACCACATAACTTACTTTGTCCATCCTTATTCACCTTTATTTTTCCTTCTTTCTAGCTACAGGTGCGGCCTCTTTATTTTGACAATTCTTTTTGTTACTTTTTCGATCTTTTTCACTTCTTTTTATTTTTCTTTTCTTAGGCACACACCCGGACTTTTCATTCGATTCACAACCAATCTTCTCCATCCTCTTTTTCTTATCATTCACCTCTGTAGTAGCCACCCTCAACTTAGGCTGATTGCCTGCGTTGAGGTGCACGATGTCCAAGAAAGGACCAGGGCCAAAATAGGGATTCAAAGTTAAACAGGAACGGTGACAGGTTATTGAAGGAACAAGGTCAATTATAGCTCAAACAGGGATCAAAGGGGTTATTTATATTTGGACGGTCTTTTAGGTTAAGTGGGCTGCACACAAAAAGGGCCTGTGATCCTTTCCTAAGCAACCAAACTTCGAACTTAACAAAATAGACCGGGCAAGTTCTAGATGCATACACAGAGTAAGAATTTATAACAATTAGCTCACACACTCTTGGCACCAAGAAACTATATCGCTACCAACTATCAAACAATCGCTCGGCTTAAGCATACTCATTCTAATCATAATCACAAAATGACATACAAGGATCCAGACAGTCAATCATTTCAACATAAGCTCAAAACCAGAAAATTTTTAAAGGGCCTTGTTTTTAAACAAGAAAAACGTCATGCTTGCATAGACACTAGTAAAACGACTAAAATAAAAAAAAAATTTAAATAACAACCTAAACATGTCGGTTCTACTAGATAGCACACCGGAGGGAAAAGAACTCGGCAACAAAAACCCTCGGTGGTGACTCACAGGTTTCCCAACACCCTCAACTTAGACTCATGCATTGTCCCCAATACATACATATGAAAATTAAAAACTGTGAGAACAAAGGAATACCTGTGAAGTCGATATGACTCAGATTCTGGAATGATGTTGGCGACCGCCAGGGTCTCCAAAGCAAGAGAACTCGATGGAGTGTGGCTTTCCAGCTTCCTTTTTGGGCTCCATCGCTAGTCGCGACAACTTCTTCGCTCTTTCTTTGTAGATTCTCTTGCGGTGTTTTCGTTTCTTAGTTCTATTTTCACCGCCTTCCTCTACATGTTTCTCCTCAGGATACACATCAGCAGGGACTTCCTCAATAACATTGATGACCGCGACCACCCTCATGTCACTTGGTTGCTTCATAACTCTCGACACATCGAACTTGACCATTTCATTGTTTAATCGGAGGGTCAGTTCGTTTCTCTCCATGTCCACCAATGCTCTAGCCGTGGCTAACAAAGGTCGTCCCAAGATTATGGGAACTTCAAAATTCACTTCGCAATCCAATATCACAAAGTCGGCCGGGAATATAAGCTTACCAATCTTGACCAGCACATCAGGCAATATTCCCACAGGTCTCTTCACTGAGCGGTCAGCCATCATCACCCTTATAGACGTTGGTTTAGGAGCTCCCAAACCCAATTGTTCGTAGACAGCTAGCGGCATCAAGTTGATGCTAGCCCCCAGATCACACAAGGCTCTTCCTAAATTGAGCTTCCCCACAGTACAGGGAACAGTGAAAGCACCTGGATCTTCCTTCTTCTCGACCAACGATCTAGAGGAAATAGCGCTGCAATGATGGAGGTTGTCTTCCGATTCATAACTCACCGACCTCTTCTTTGTAATCAAGTCCTTCATGAACTTGGCATAACCGGGCATTTGTTCCAGCGCTTCCACCAATGGTATGTTTATTGAAATCTGCTTCAGCATGGTCATGAAGTTTAGGAACTTACCGTCATCAGCTTTCTTTTTCAAACGCTGGGGGAAAGGAGGTGGTGGCCGAGGCATCATAGTTGGAAGCTTTTCAGCTTCCTTGCTTTTCTCCGCGGGCTTTGGAGTTTCCTCCTCTACCGCCTCTTCATCATCTGCATCATCGCTTTGAGTCTGAATTACCGGATGTGATTCCGGTAACGTTCTACCGCTTCTGGTCATGATCGCCATACAGCTTGCGTCATTCCTCGGATGAGTGGTGTCGCTCGGCAAGGTACCCGTCTTCCTTGGGTTTAGAGATGCCGAGATGTGACCCACTTGCTGCTCTAGTTGCTTGATTGCGGTTGAGTGTGACTCCACTACCTGACTCAATGTTGATAACTCATTCCGCATTGCCTTTACCCCAGAGTCAGTCGATTCCACCTTCAGCAGCATTTTCGCCATCATGTTCTCAAGTTTGGACGTTTCAGCCTCGCTGCCAGTTTTATCCCGATTCCCAGGTGGTATATACAAACCACCTCTATCGGTGTTGTTCCTCCAGTTTCCTTGGTCGCGATCTTTGTAGCCACTTTTCTCATAGTGGTTGTCTCGCTGATAACTCCGACCTTGGTTTCCCTGGCCATTGGCCTGGAAACCCCCCAAGTAATTTGCCTCCTCAGTCTCCATACCTTGGGAACCCACAGCTTGCACCTTCTCCATACCTCCCGAGCACAAGTGCTTTGTCAGGAGATCCAACTGTGTTTTCAGATGCGCCATGTCTTGGTCGCGCTCCTCCTCTTTCCTACGCTGCTCTGCTGACATACCAACGGTATAGGTGCTAGCTGCAACCTCTGAATCTCGTGTATGCCAGGCCCTGTTGGTTCTGGTGAGCCTGTCCAAAGTATTTGTGGCCTCAACAAAGGTGAGACCCATGAATGCACCACCTGCTGCGTTGTCTAACGTCGGCTTGGTAGCCGAATTCAGTGCCCGGTAGAACGTTTGCATCAAGAAGTTATCGGTCAACTGATGGTTCGGGCATTGGGTTATCTTCTTTTTGAATCGCAACCAAGTCTGGTGCAGTGCTTCGTGCGGTTGCTGCCTGAAGTTGCTAATCTCGTCCCTCAACTGTATCATCCGAGAGGGAGGAAAGAACCTTTCTAGGAAAGCTCCTCTCAACTCTCCCCACGTTGCGATAGAGTCGGGGGTCAGCTCAGTCAACCACAATGCTGCCTCATCAGACAGAGACAATGGAAACAACCTGAGCCTGATCGCTGTCTGACTCACGCTTGGCAGCTCAAATGATTTGCAGATCCCCACGAAATTCATTAAGTGCTGGTTTGGATCATCACCAGCGGCACCACGGAATACACCTCTCAAATTCAGCAACTGAATCATCGTGCTAGTGATATTGAACTTTGCTCCGAGCGGTAGCGGTGGAACAACAATGGCGCCCGTAGCGCCAGCTCCATCTAAATCGAGATCCTCATCATTCCGTACACCATCATCCTGCAGACCACCAGCATTCAGATTTTGTTGGGCCTGCAGTTCCGCAGCGATCCTCGCTGCCTCTAGTTGTGCGGCCATATTCTGCCTTAATGTTCTCGCAAGCTCGGGGTCGTAAGGTACTGTTGATTCACCCGAGCTTCGGGTACTTGGCATGCACAAATCTGTAACCTATCAAAAACAAAAAAAAACAACAAATAAACGTAAAGCAGGAAATTATGACTAAGAGTCAAATAAACACACTAGACTTAATCAAAAACCGTATTCCCCGGCAACGGCGCCACTTTTTGATAACGCCCAAACTACACCTCTAATTAATGAAGCGTAAGCGGTCGTAGTCAAGTAAAGAACCCAACAAGGTTGGGGTCGAATCCCACAGAGAATATGGTGAAGATCAAAGTCTTTAGTGAATATATGACTATTCGTCAATAGTTTCCGGTAAATAACAAAAAGGGGGGGTTTGTGTGCACAAAGTGTAAACAAAACAAGTACTAAACGTGTGGGTTCAAATCAATATGAGAGAATGTGAACTAGGGACGTGTTCACCATGGCGTTGAAACAATGTCGATTCGAGGCGTTACAGGGTTCTTTCTACATGTGTGTCATGATGTGATTGCGTCAATGGTATCGTCTAAACGTCTCTCGACCAAATAAACAAATTTCCTTTTCTATTCTCTCGACCTCGAAAAGATGTGCGTTTTAGCTTTCAATCCTAAACATCAAGTAGATTAATCAAGTTACGGCATTAATCATTAAGACGAGAGTTGGTAGTCTCGAATCCTTGTCGTTAATCAAGTTTCCCGGTTTTAATATCTTTACTCAAGCAAATTAAACCTAGGCATGTTCTAATGTTTGCAACCACTAGAAAACGTGACATAAAGTATGATTAACAACGTGACTACATGTAAATTGAACCCGTCGCTACCCGGAATCTATATCGCTACTTTAGCCATGGCTCCCACAACCCTAGTTGCAGGAGTTTTAGTTATTCATGCTCGAACAAGAAAAGAAGAAATTCATAATAAAGGAAAGAAGATTCTTACAATATGATGAAAATAATCCTCAATTAATCCAAGCACAAGAAACCAAGAACTCCACGAACGAATCAAGAACAAGATTTAGGAGAAGGAAACCGTGTGTAGCGCGTTTCCTCTCTCAAAACTCGCTCAAAAACTCCTAAAATTATTTAGTAACGTGCTAAAACTAGTTGGAAAGGTGATAAATAAAATAAACCTAACATAGGGTATTTATAGGAGTCTAGGAAACCTTTCCCAAAAACACTCGGATTCCGCGTCGCGCGTCTGCCTTAAGTTGACGGCCAGGATGACGGACCGTCAAGCCAGTGACGGACCGTCGCCTGGACCGTCACTGCTAACCAGTGATGCCACCTGAGGTTGCTGCCTTGGGGTGACGGTCACTGTGACGGACCGTCACATGTGACGGGCCGTCACTCAGGCCGTCACTCTTAGGCAGAATGTGGTTTTTCGCGTATTTCCTTCTGTTTCCGTGTTTGTTTCCATTTCCTACAAATACAACATAAAAACATCAAAAACAACAACGGTTGCTTGAAAATGTACGATTGTTCTTAGTTAAAAGGAGTCGAAAGTGACGTAAATTAGCGGCACATCAACCAGGTCCGTCGTTATATAAATTTTTTCTCTTTCATAAATTTGGGAAGAACGATTAAAATATGTTCGAAGTAAGTAGGGTGATGTCATGGAAAATTTTTGATTTTCAAAAATAATTCAGGTTGACGTCACTCTGCTATAGCGGTAATTTTTCTGCTATAGCGGAATCGTTGTAGTGGAGGATCGGACCGCTATAGCAGAACGATGGGAGGCAGTAGCCTCAGAATGGGATTTTATTGAAAAGCTGCACCTCCTCACTTAGAAAACATACGAGGATTTCTTCAAAAACCCTCGCATGCTGCTCCAAGACTAGGGAACCATGAGGAGAAGGGATCATAGATGGAGGGACACGGAACAGTGGATTCAGCCGGGAACGCCTTCACAGAGCTAGAAACTCATCGTTGCAGCTGTTTGGCACCCAGGTAGGCTAGGTTTTCATGATTAGTTATACATGTTTACTTTTCGTACTTTTGTATAGTGAATTGGAGAATCTATGTTTTAGGCCTCCGGGCACGAAGTCTGGCGGATTCAGGTTTAGTTATGCTTGATCTAGGATGTACGGAGTAATTAGCCAATCTTGTGATATGTGAACATGTGGTTATATTGTTATATTGGTATGATAAAATGTTAGGCTCAGGGACTAGTGTGTCTGTAAGGTTTGGGGAACCGAGGGAGAAAGCCTTGGAACCCACGGGTAGTGGGAATGAAGAACTCCTACGTGGGGTTCGGGGATGTAAATGGCATGAGGTGTAGTTACGAGTCTTACTAAAGGCTAAAAAGGGGGAATCGTTTAGCCTCTATATAATTAAAAAGGGGAATTCGCTTGTTGCATGTTTAAAAAAAGGTGAACCAGGGTTAGTCTTCGGACGAGATTTGATGGTTCGTTTTGTACTCGGAATGGGGTAGGTCATGGCTTATGATTCCTGTGAATGTGGTATATGTTTGTACTCTTATCTAAGTGCTTGTATGAATTACATTGCTTAGAGGAATTGTGTAGAATGTCTAAGGGTCCTGTTTTACAGTCTGTGAATTGAACAGTGCGTTGCTTGTTGGTTTACAAGTTGTTTGTTCATCTATTGACTGTGGATTGTTGACATTTTGTTGGCTCAAGTACCACGCCTGGTACGGGAATACTAACAGTTAGCTCGAGCACCACACCTGGCATGGGATACTAATGGTTGGCTCGGGTACCACTCCTGGTACGAGTTTATTTTACTGCATCTTTGCATTGTTATTGTTATATTGCATTGACTGTTATTGGTTTCGTGAATGGACTGGGATGTTTTAATGAAATGTGATACTTGTTTTGGTGGTCCTTGAGTGACAGGGAAATTTTGTTATAATTGTTGAGTGGGTCTTGGATTAGGCCAGGTTGTTCGTTGACACTTAGGTGTTGTTTAGAAGGGATCCCGGGGTGCGTCTGGGCTATGTGAAAGAGGAGGTTAAATATATATTTTTATCGTCATTGAGTGTGTCTTGGCGGTCGAGGATTACTATGGTATTTAAGCTAAGGGTTGGTCTTGGTGTAAATCGGGGTAGCCTGTTAGGTACTTAGGTGTGGTTGGGGGGATCCTTGGAGGGTCTGGGTTATGTGATTTAAAAAGGGTCCTAGATTGAGAGTCTGGGGTTGTAGTTGTCCGATGGTTATGAAACGGTTAGAAGGTTGTCCTGGAGGTTCGCGAAGGGTCTGTACACTGGTAAGTAATGCTACGGGTATAAGTGGTTGGGTAGGGCAGTTAGCCGGGTTAAGTCTGAATATTTAGTCAGAGCAGTTGACTTGAGTAATGGAAGGGAAGTCCAGGCATGGACATTGGTAAAGGATAAGTGAGGCTTGGGGAGTCTAAGGTTAGTGTGACTCGGAAGTCCGGAGAAAGAGGGAGTTGGCAGCGAAAGAACGTTAAAGGATGGGAATCAAGTTCTATTAATTACAGTCATGTTTTTCCCTATTTTTCTTATATGATGGTAGGAGTGGATTTGGGTTGACCGATGATGCCTACCAGTACGTGTGTTTGTATTGATTCTACTCTTGCTATACCCTTTTTGGGTATAGTCTGGCTACAGGGTTGGTAATTTTTCATAGGTTCACGACGATGAAGATCTCCAGCAGCTCCTTCCCTTTAGTTCCATGGCAGAAGTTGTGTCTTTTCTTTTGTTTTCATCATCTTGTAGTAGCTCTTGTACCTATTTAGACTAGATCCTAGGGAGGGGTGTTTCAACTGTAAAACTGTTTTCTATTTTTTGGTGTTGTAATGAAAAGGTTCCCTTTGAGAAGGAAGGGTTTATTTTTGCTACTTTCTAATTTCCGCATATTACCTGTTGGACGGGTGGTGAGGGTTCATCTATCTAGGTGGTTAGAGTAAGCGCCCGCACGGCTTGGTAGGTTGGGTCGTGACAGATGGTATCAAAGCCTAGGTTATCGGTCTCCCAGTACAAGAGCAAAGTGTCGAATAGAGTCCTACGGATTAGTGTGTTGACGTCCATATCTAATCTTTGGGGAGCTATGAGGCATTCTAGGCAATATCTCTCTTCTTTCGTTCTTTCGTGCGGTTCACTTACTTGCTTATATGGGTTGAGTCCAATAGGTATCTCTCGATTCCAATTGGTATCTCAGCAAGGTAAAGGAGGTCTCCGTACTTCAGTTCTGATAGGACAAGAAAGAGGAATTGGAACCGGGAAGGTAGCAATTGGTCTCTGGCCTGAGAGGCTGTGGCAAGCATGGATAACCGGCTAATGGTCATCTATGGTACGGACGAAAGTGAAACTTCGTGGATTGATTGGTTGTGAGTTGATTTAGTTGTGATTTGATTTGGTTGTGACTTAAAGTTGAAATGTTGTGTTGTACGATTTTGGTGTGACTTATTTGGAATGTGTGTGAATTGTTAGTTGATGTACCTGTAGAGTCTGCAGAAAGTCATTAAGTGGAAAATTTTGTGTACCTTAGGTTGTGGTAATCTGTTAAATGTTCTGATTTAAGGAGCGATACTGCATGTTAAAAAAGGATTATCATCGGTTAAGATGATAAGGGATTGGGAACTGTGACTGTAGGGAAGCTTTGGTTTCAGGACAGTTGGGACTTGGTTGGGAACCATGGGAACAAAGGAGTCATTAGTGTGTAATGGCGGGGAGATATTGTCGAAAACAATTGTTTGTTGTGATTTCCTCGTATTTGATAATGTGATTTGCCTAATTGTGATACGTTGATGCCAGGAATTGTCTTAAGAGTGGTTTAAAACCATGGCGGGGTTTACAGGCCTAAGCAATGTTGACCGGGAAGGGGGATGAGTGCATTTAGCAGGAAATCAAATTTCATGTACTGTTACCGTCAGGACCTCTATAGCGGAAGCCAACTGCTATGGCAGAACTGTTATAGCGGAGTGACCATCCGCTATAGTGTAGGTCAGCGAGGCAGTGAACCTGCTCTGTTGTCCCTTATTTTTGTCCCTTTTCCGGGGATAAGATAAAAGTGGGTATTAACTATGAAATCACTATGTAAAACCAAGGAAAAGCAGGACTATACATATATATATGCAGAAAAGGAAAATAGTGTCTAAAACGGGCATCCACGTGCTAAAATGAAAAGGGGAAAGGGAAATATTATCTTAAATAAGCCCCAAACGGGGGCAACCCAAACAGTAAATGTTCAGTAATAAAGGGGGGAGGGAGGAGGTCCTAAGCCTCATATCGCTTAGGAAGGGGAACTCCTACACGTCCTCGGGCTCGAGGGTGGGAAGCTCCTGACCCGGGGCAGCACAATAGAACATGACCTTGATGGTCTTCCACATCCGGGCAAACATGCGGTCCTGGGAGCGTCTCTTCCTCTAACTCCCTACGGAGTGCCGCAAGCCCTGGTAGATGGGTGTGGGGCTGCACCTCCAGCGTTAGGATCCTCCATGAACCTTCGAACAGCTGCCAAAGTCTCCTCCAGCTGGGCTCTAGAGATTAGGTGCTAGGGCTGGGACTGGGAAGGGGCAGGAGTGTCATCATCATCATCATCATCGTCGTCGGCCTCCTCCACTGGTTGGCTACTTCCGGCCTCGCCCAGCTTTCTCTTCTTCTTGGAGATATCCTTCACCTGGATGGGGTCAAAGGGCTCGACCATGGTCACCTCTGAGTCGGTGTGGTCCTGAGGCACACCAACTCATCAGCACAGCTCCGACACCAACCCAGGCAGATAAGGGCCCTTCCTGTGACCTCGGTAGAATTCCTTCCACTCGGAAATGATTTGCTCCTCCGCATTCATGATTATACCCTGCATAGCACAAACAATCACCAAGGCCCTGGCATAAGTAACGTCGGTCTGATTTCTCAATGGACGGATCCTCTGGGACACCAAGTTCAGCCACCTCCTAGCCTCGAAGGAGAAGTAGACGCTA
Source organism: Jaltomata sinuosa (assembly GCA_003996215.1). NCBI lineage: Eukaryota > Viridiplantae > Streptophyta > Magnoliopsida > Solanales > Solanaceae > Jaltomata > Jaltomata sinuosa. The sequence goes on from QJPP01001415.1 coordinate 12,867, forward strand.
GTGATGCCCTCGGGGCTGACCCAGTACACCTTAAAGCCTGAATACGGGATCCACCAGGGTATTCCTCAGCCAAGTCATGTCCCACAATTGGGCCTTAGCCATGTATGCCTCGTTGGAGACGTGGGGCACCCCTAACACCTCGTTGATGGTACAGGCATCCACAGGCACGTCCACCCCTTGGATCCTGATAGTGGGGTTGGGTTCATCCCAACAGACGGTGGGGAGGATAGCATAAAACTCCCGCACCCAGCCTGTTAGCGCGGGAGGAGGAGCCACTAGCAAAGGACCCCAACCAAACTCTTGAACCTGGCGGTAAAACTCAGCCGCTTTTCTGTCCACCCTAGTCATCCTACAGCCCCTCTCGTATCAGAAGCTGAACTTCCGATAAACCTTGAACCTCTCCCGACTAGCTTTATCGGGTAATCGCTCATAATCATATTCAGGCCATTGTCCTTCAGCCATTGTTGTTTTAATCCTGCGACGTAAAGAGTGGCGGGATTAGAAGAGTAATAGAGCATAAAAAGGGAAGAAAAATTTTCTAAGTGTTGGCTTGGGAAGGCCATTGTTCTACGGCCTTCCGCTATAGCATATGGTGCATCCACCGTAGCAGAACTTCTATAGCGTAGGGGTACCGTTGTAGCAGGACCGCCATAGTGGAGCCCAATCGCTATAGCAGTCTTCATCATCCCAGACCTTCAAGAGGTGTATCAATGGCGCCCCTTGGTTCAAAACTCCGTTTTTTACATTTCAAGTTCAGATCTACCTACCCAAAGTTCCCCATTACTGTTTTCTACAAAAAAATTGGGCATTATAACCCCTATAAATCGTCTAAATCACCACTTTTGTTCAAGAACAACCCTTCCTTTTCCCACCCATTTTGGCCCATTTTTGGCCAATAATAGCGTAATTCTTATGCCCAGAATGCCTTGGTGGCATTGTAAACATAAGAGAAGTGTCCATGCTTCGGGAATTCAACCAAAACCCAACCAAAATTTCAAGTTCTAAAACCCACTCCAAATATACTACAAGTTCCTAGTTTTCTACCACATTCATGTACAAAATCGTGCAAGAGAGTAAGGGAAGGAGTGATTACGATTATTATCTGGAAATTCTGACATTGGGAGCGGGATGATCGGGAGGGAATGCAGTAATTTTGAAGGGAATGTGCGGAGAATGGGGGTTGAAATCCGTTTTCTCCCCTATTTCATTCTGCTATCAACCGCTATAGCGGTCGATAGTTCGCTATAGCAAGATCGCTATAGCGGTGTGATGTCCTCTGTAGCAGACGATCAGTCGGTTAGTGGTAAAAAAAGGTTCTCTCGGGTCTTTTCAAATTCATTCCTCCCAACATAATATGAGACACCGGATTTCTGGGGTGCTCGGAATGGGAACACGTGTAATTTTCTTGAGAGGCTCGTAATTTTCTCGTCGGGATGGGGTCATAGTAGATTTTTTTCCCTCGGGTCGGTTAAACTCTTAAGGGGAAGGGTTGACAATTTGCATAGGTTCGTTAAATTACGCTGTCACTTGGGATGGTGAGAGTCCTGGGTTAGTCTCTCTCCTTTGATTTTAATCGGGATCGTTCGAAGATGAATGATAGGTAAATTGGTAGCTGTTGTAATGATCGAGTCCGTCGTTATATAAATTTTTCCACTTTCATAACTTTGGGAAGAATGATTAAAATATGTTTGAAGTAAGTAGGGTGACGTCATGGAAAATTTCTGATTTTTGGAAATAATTCAGGCTGACGTCACTCTGCTATAGCGGTAATTTTTATGCTATAGCGGAACCGCTGTAGCGGAGGGTCAGACCGCTATAGCAGAACGATGGGAGGCAGTAGCCTCAGAACGGGATTTTAATTAAAAGCTTCACCTCCTCAGTTAGAAAACATATGAGGGTTTCTCCAAAAACCCTCCCATACTGCTCCAAGACTAGGGAACCATGAGGAGGAGGGATCATGGATGGAGGGATGTGGAACAGCGGATTCCAAGACCATTATTCAGCCAGGAATGCCTTCACGGAGCCAGAAATGCACGGTTGCAGCTGCTTGGCACCCAGGTAGGCTAGGTTTTCATGAGTAGTTAGACCTGTTTACTTTCTGTACTTTTGTATAGTGAAATGGAGAATCCATGTTTTAGGCCTCCGGGCACGGAGTCTGGCGGATTCGGGTTTGGTTATGCTTGATCTAGGATGTACGGAGTAATTAGCCAATCTTGTGATATGTGAACATATGGTTATATTGTTGTATTGGTATGATAAAATGTTAGGCTCAGGGACTAGTGTGTCGAGAAGGTTCGTGGAACCGAGGGAGAAAGGCTTGGAACCCACGGGTAGTGGGAATGAGGAACTCCTAGGTGGGGTTCGGGGATGTAAATGGCATGAGGTATAGTTGCGGGTCTTACTAAAGGCTAAAAAGGGGGAATCGTTTAGCCGCTATATAATTAAAAAGGGGAATTCGCTTGTTGCATGTTTAAAAAGGGGTGAACTGGGGCTAGTCTTCGGACGGGATTTTACAGTTCGTTTTGTACCCAGAATGGGGTAGGTGATGGCTTACGATTCCTGTGAAGATGGTATATGTTTGTACTCTTATCTAAGTGCTTGTATGAATTACATTGCTTAGAGAAATTGTGTAGAATGTCTAAGGGTCCTATTTTACAGTCTGTGAATTGAATGGTGTGTTGCTTATTGGTTTACAAGTTGTTTGTTCATCTATTGACTGTGGATTATTGACATTCGGTTGGCTCGGGTACCACACTTGGTACGGAAATACTAACGCTTGGCTCAGGTACCATGCCTGGTACGGGACCACGCCTGGTACAGGTTTGTTTTACTGCATCTTTGCATTGTTATTGTTGTATTGCATTGACTGTTATTGGTTCCATGAGTGGACAGGGATGTTTTACTGAAATGTGATACTTGTTTTGGTGGTCCTTGAGTGACCGGGAAATTTTGTTATAATTGTTGAGTGGGTCTTGGATTAGGCCGGATTGTTCATTAACACTTAGGTGTTGTTTAGAGGGGATCCCGGGGTGGGTCTGGGCCATGTGAAAGAGGAGGTTAAATATATATTTTTATCATCATTAAGTGTGTCTTGGCAGTCAGGGATTACTGTGGTACTTAAGCTAGGGTTGGTCTTGGTGTAGACCGGGGTAGCCTGTCGGGCACTTAGGTGTGGTTGGGGGGATCCTTAGAGGGTCCGGGTTATGTGATTTAAAAAGGGTCTTAGACTGAGAGTCTGGGGTTGTAGTTCTCCGGTGGTTATGAAAGGGTTAGAAGGTTGTCCTGGAGGTCCTCGAAGGGTCTGGACACTGGTAAGTAATGCTACGGGTATAAGTAGTTGGGTAGGGCAGTTAGCCGGGTTAAGTCTGAATGTTTAGTCAGAGCAGTTGACTTGGGTAATGGAAGGGCAGTCCAGGCATGGACATGGACATTGGTAAAGGATAAGTGACGCTTGGGGAGTCTAAAGTTAGTGTGACTCGGAAGTCCGGAGAAAGAGGGAGTTGGCAGCGGAAGAACGTTAGAGGATGGGAATCAAGTTCTATTAATTACAATCATGTTTTTCCCTATTTTTCTTATATGATGGTAGGAGTGGATTCGGATCGACCGATGATGCGTACCAGTACGTGTGTTTGCACTGATTCTACTCTTGCTACACCCTTTTTGGGTATAGTCTGGCTGCAGGGTTGGTGATGTTTCTTAGGTTCACGGCGATGAAGATCTCCAGCAGCTCCTTCCCTTTGGTTCCATGGTGGAAGTTGTGTCTTTTCTTTCCTTTGTATTATCTTGTAGTAGCTCTTGTACCTGTTTAGACTAGATCCTAGGGAGGGGTGTTTCAACTGTAAAACTATTTTCTATTTTTTGGTGTTGTAATGAAAAGGTTCCCTTTGAGAAGGAAGGGTTTATTTTTGCTACTTTTTAATTTCTGCATGTTACCTGTTAGACGGGTAGTGAGGGTTCGTCTATCTAGGTGGTTAGAGTAGGCTCCCGCACTGTCCGGTAGGTTGGGTCGTGACATTATGATACCATCCACACCTATTCTAAACCATCACTACTCATATAGGAAACTTGGTCCTTCACTTTTAAAACAAGGCTACATCAAATGAATAATACTAGTATATGCAGAATACGGGGTGTTACACATTGCTCCCCGCACTCATAGAAGTCCTGCTTTCTTGCTCTAGACTTTGATTTGGCATTAGACTTTTTCCTATTAAAGTCCTTTTGTTGTGTTCTTCCCCTACTCCCAAGACCTTCGCTCTCAGTCCTGCTATCTGGAAAGCTCTTCTTCAACTCTTTAGATTGTAGTGCATTACTAACATCATTCAATAAGATACTATATTTTTCTTATAGCAACGTATCAGCAAAATTATCATATGACGGTGGTAAAAAATATAACACGATCAAGGCCTGATCCTCACTCTCAATTTTGATATCTACATTCTTCAAGTCTATTATTAATTGAATTAAACTCATCAAGGTGAGTTTTAACTTGTGTACCTTCATTCATTCGAAGATTTTACAATCTCTTTTTCAAGTAGAGGCAGTTTGTTAGTGATTTCTTGGAATACATATCTTCCATCTTCTTTCATGTTGTTGCTGTAGATTTCTCTTCAGCAATTTCCCAAAGAACACTATCTGTAACGCTCATGAACATTGCACTCAAAGCCCTTTCTTTCAGGTCTGCCTTCTCTAACTATATCATCTCCTCTAGAAAAGACTCCTCAATTGCCTTCCATAACCCTTGTAACACTAGGAACGATCTCATTCTAATCTTCCATAGACTGAAACTAGATCCCCCCCCATCGAATTTCTTTACTTCATACTTTATTGAAGATAATGGAGACATCTTAACCCTTGACTATGTGTAGAGACCCTAACCTTGCTCTGATACCAATTATTACAGAAATATCGTGGGTCAACTAGCACACAATCACACACAAATAAAATGGAGAAGAAAAATAACACAAGAATTTAACGAGGTTCTGCTAGGCCTAATCCTCCCAGCAAAAATAGAGAGAGTTTTCCACTATGATAGAAAAGAAGTTTACAATGCTCTTAGAATCTCCAACTACAACCCTATATATAGATCCCAAGTAGTCCCAAACCTATAAGAAAAAGGTTCTCCCAATCCTACAAGGACTATACTTTCCTTTCCTAAATCTATTAGGACAAAGGGTTTCCTAAACCAATAAAGATTATGAGTTTCCTAAAATATACAAGGGAAAAATTCAAGACATAATTAACATCCATCATGCTAGCTGTTTGGACAAAATCTGCAAAGTTAGCAATTTCACTCGTTTGGACAATCAATCCCACTAATCTATCCTCCACATGTAACATAGCATTGAAGTCTCCCATAACTAGCCAAGGGGAGATAATGCCATTAGCTATATTCAACAAAGCAGCCCACAGTGGTTTCCTATCATGGATTGTATGCTTGTCATAAACTGCTGTAAAATGGAACTGGTGGCTAGTGCCATAGTCAGTAACTAGCCCATGAATAAATTGGTCATGTACTTGAATCACTTTGAACTCACCACATTTAGGGTTGCACAGGATCCACAGTCTACCCTTCTTTTCATTCATATAGCTACATTCCACTCTTCATCTCTTTGCTATTTATTGATTATTGGCTGGACATCTTTCTTGGTTACTCTATGTTCCACTAATTCTACCAAATCAACATTATTTAGATGTCAATACTTAGCTACTTCTTTATGCTTGTATGCTTGGTTGAAACCCCTCATATTCTAAGTGACCATCTTCATCTAGACAGAATTGGAATGTGAGAGGTACTATTTGCCCCTATACTACTCTGTCCTCTATCCACCATACCAGTTATATCCAGTAGCTTATTATTGATCATACTGATCAAAGGACTGAAAATACTAGCTTGGCCTACACCACCCTCCTTCAGTTTTTGAGGCGGTTTAGCTAAGGCAGTGTGTTTAGTTGTTTGCCATAGAGGTCCAGGTTCATTACCACTCTCCTTTTTTAACTCCTGTTGATTTTTTGCTGAAGTGCAAGGTGGTGCATTGCTAGGCACGACCCCCTTGGGTTCAGTTTCTTTGGTGTTCCTTTGCCATGCTTTGATAATCCTTGGCTTTCCCACTTTTAACTTATTCTCATTATTGGCCTGTGTCTCATGGCAAACATGACCAATTTTGAGACATTTAGGGTAATATTTAGGCTGCCAATCATACTCCATGTCTTGAGAGAACATTTCACCATCTTGATATTGCACCTTGATAGAGTTTGGTAGGTCTCTAGTCACATCCATTCCCACCAGTATTCTAGCATAGAAAATCCTCTCAATACTTGTAGTACACTCATCGGCATAAATTGGGCATCCCAAGACACTCCCAATCCTACTCAAGGTCTGATTTCCCCAGCAATTCATTAGTAAGTTGGGCAACCTAACCCAAAGGGGGATAGTTCTCAACACTTCCTCCCCAAAGTAGAAATCAGTATTCCAGGCTTGAAAAATAATAGACTTGTTGTTGATAGTATGGGGACCTAAGTACACAGCCTCCTTGTCTTGCAAACTGTTGAATAATACTACAAAGTAACCATCATTATGGTAGTATATTCTAGGCTTAGATGCAAAATTCCAGTTGGTACCAATGAATCTAGTAATTGCGCCAATAGACGGAGATTCACATATTACGTACAGAATCACATTTTGCTTCCATTTTAGAGTTTCTTGTTCAATTTCAGCGCTTTGGATTTGGGCAACCCGCTCACCTTAAAGTATGACAGGCTCTACAAAACTAAGGTTCATACCCTTTTGCTCCTAGCTTAGCCCCAGCTACCAAATTCGCCCAAATGGTTTTTGTTCCTTCCATAGTTCTACTATCACCTCCATATTTTGGCTGCACTGGAGGTCCTCGTGATTCACCTTTCCTTTGAGTCCCCATTGCTAGGACGGGCTAGCACTGTGGGTCAAGAAGATCTTTGTCATTACTTTTATTCGCTGCATCAATAGTGATTTCCGTTTCGACGCACTTTTGTTGTTGCTACTGGATTTCCCTTTGTTCTTAGGGTCCCTTGATGTGCTTGAACTGGTTAATCCCAGGTTCAATAGGTTGTCGGCGTCCAGGTGTTGCTAGCCAATGGAACAATAACTTTTTTCTGCTGTTTCCTTGGGATTTCAAAGCTGAAAACCCCGATCGCCTTTGCCTTTGTTACCTTGGTCGCCTTTACCTGCTTAACAGGCACCTGGATCACATCCTTGCATGGTCTTCCTCTCCCCATATCCGGCCACTGGCGTACATTAAAAAAGCAAACCTAGCGTGCGCCCCCAGAGAAATTTTTTGGTTTGATATTTTTTTGTTCAAATGTAATAATTAGTGTGTGCCTATGATAAAGATTTTTTTATAAACTAATAATATAATTAGTGTGTGCCTATGATTTAAGAGCAAAATTTTAAGCAAGAGTATAAAATGGATAAACTGCAGTAAAAAATGAATTATAAAAAATGTGCATGTCCTAAAAAATATAAATATTTAATTATTTTAAAATTTAAATTGAATACAATAACTAATTAAAACCTAACTTTAACTAATTTGTCTTAAAACTAACATACGGCATCATCATAGACTGTCACTTGGCAAACTTTTAGGAAAGACTTTCTTACTTTTAAGTATATATAGATATAGATTATTCTTTGAACAGTTAATTTAGATATGTATGTAATCCTACTCTTTTTTATCCAGTAAACTGTTACTCTCTCTCTCTCTCTCTCTCTCTCTCTCTCTCTCTCTCTCTCTCTCTCTCTATCTCTCTCTCTCTCTCTCTCTCTCTGCTCTCTTCTCTCTCTCTCTCTCTCTCTCTCTCTCTCTCCCTCTCTCTCTCTCTCTCTCTCTCTCTCTCTCTCTCTCTCTCTCTCTCTCTCTCTCTCTCTCTCTCTCTCTCTCTCTCTCTCTCTCTCTCTCTCTCTCTCTCTCTCTCTCTCTCTCTCTCTCTCTCTCTTAATTCCTTTTCGTTTAAATTTATGTGACATATTATTTTTTATCTATTCTAAAAATAATGTTTTATATTTATATTTAAAAATAATTTAATTTTTAAAATTTAACCTGCCGCAAGCGTGAATTGTTTCGAATGAATAATATATCAAAAGACATGAAACATTGGGAGGAGCTCATATCTAAAATTTGGGAATGTTTAGAGAAAATTTGAGTTGGTCGATATTTGAAAAAAATCAGGTCGTTCAGGAAGATGAAATGTTGCAATGTATAAATATTGTATAAATAGTATAAATATCGTATATACATCTTTGGTACATAATTATACATCATACATACACATTATACACTATTTATATAATATCGATATATTATATATACATTACATATATATGCGATCATTTTTGTTAAAACTTTTTTATCACTTGTACAGTTACATAAGAAGCCCAATGCAAAATGACCATGGATCCAAAAGTAATTGAAAAATAATGAGAAGATTAAGCAGAGTGACCATTCTTTACAAATAATATTAAATTGAATATTTAACATACATATTTTTTTCTTGAAAATATATTAATTAATTATATTACTGGCTTGGTGCAAAACATTTATAAAATTTCTGATTACTTATCCAAATAAAATATAATCAACAGTCATACATTTGTAACTAATATTGTAAAAAAATATTGATATATATTTTTTATTTTAATTAATTATAAATATTAAAAGCACATATTTTGTAAGAACATCATTGACTGAATATTTGACAAAAAACTAATATTTATATATAAAATGTCATAAAATTATTTAAATGTTTGACAAAAATAATAATCTATCAATCATAAGTAGAAAATGAACAACATGCAATGTGAGATAACAAGTCAATAATAGTAAAACAAATAAATTGAAATAAAAAATATAACCTAAATTCAGAATCCAAAAAAATATATTCTAATATGACATAAAATAAGTTTCAATACAACTTAAGTAAATATAAATCAAAAGAAAGAGAAAACACTACTCTATAACTTTATTCAACAATGAAATTCTACTTTAATACATCGCTCAGTATATGTCAAGTTTGTGAATGACTTATTCTTTCTAATATTAGGAGGTGTAGTTTCAAAATTTAAGTAATAACACAATTATGCTAAGTAAAGAAAATTAAAAAAAAATTTAACAATTATGTGGAACAACAAGAAGTAACGGTTGGAAAAGAGAAAAGAAAGTGAAAGATAAATAATATAAAAATAAAAATATATTTTAAAATAAAAACAATTTAAAAAGTTAAAATAAAGAAGAAATTAAATAATATAAATAAAAAAGAGAAAGAAAAAAAGAAAAAAAATTAAAAGTATCCATGTAATTACATGGTGTGTTTACACCCGATTCTTCTCATCCTTCCTTGAGAATTGTGAAGTGTAATTACCTCATTCCAATTATACTCGATTCCCTATTGATCAAGTAATGATTTGACTAAATAAACAGGTCAAACTATATAATTATACTCAAATTCATTTCCCATGTGTCCTTCCAAACATGCCCTAAATAAAGATAGTACCTCTTTGTTTCAATTATTGTTTGACTGATTTTGATTTAATACAGAGTTTACGAAAATAAAAAATAAAAATTAATCTTGTGATCTTAAATCAAAGATTTGTAGAATTTATCAAAATATCCCTTAACTTTGTGATTTTAAAAATATCATATAAAAAGTTAAATTTAAAAAATTATAAAAAATAAAATAAAATTAAAAAATGAAACGAATGGAGTAGTATTATAAAGCACAAGTTCTCCTTCTTTATAGTTTTTAGCAGCAAATACATAACAATATTTTTTTGTCTTAATATATATGATATATTTTTGTTTTTAGTTTCCTTTAGGACCTGTTTGGAAAGCTATCTTGAAAATTAAATTTGGTGTAATTGGGTGTAATTACACTATTTGGCATATTTGGTTGGGTAGGTAATTATTTGGTTAGCAGGTAATTGAGTGTAATTGGCAGGAGGTAGTTACACTCTCTAATTCACAGGGGATAGTAGTGAATTACTGATAATTATATGGTGTAATTACAAGGTTACTTTTTAATTTCTTCCTTTTATTTTTATTTTAAATCTTTTTGTTTTAATTTATTTTTTATTTCTATTATTTTAAATTCTTTTTTATTTTTATTATTCTAATATTTTAATAAAATAATTTTTTTATTTTATATTATTTATATTTCATTTCCTTACTTTTAATTTTTCAACCTTTAATTCTTGTGATTCCATGCAATTGTTCGTATTATTATTTTTTTATTTATTTTTTCATTTAGCATAATTGTGTTAGTATTCTAATTTTTAAACTAAAGTAGAATTCATTGTTGAATAAGGTTATTGTCACGATCTAACCCGCCGCGAGTGGCACCCACACTAAACCCCCGGTGAGAGAATCAATTAAATAAGCCAACACTTAACCAAACTAAGCAGCTAACAACCAAATTCGATAGATAAATCAAGATTCACATCATAACTTAACAAAATAGTAAAGCCTGCAGAAAACAATCCCCTAGAATCTGAAAATTGTGTACCAAAACTTTAAAACATGTCTAGAAGATGTGGATGCAACCCCAAAATAAAAGGAATCCAAGTCCGAATAATGGACTAAAACAAGTAGATGAATCCATGGTAGCTCAAGAGATGCAACTCACCCTTAGATTCATAAGTCGTCCGTATCACAATTGAGGTCGCGCAACAGTCGTCGGAATATGCCTTGTACTCAATAAAAGAAGAGCACGTGAAGTATCAGTACACAAAATAACAATGTACTGGTAGGATCATCGGCCAGCTCCAAAGTACGAGATATGGACATACAACTATAACTTAATAAAACAGGACAAACATGTATAACCCAAGTTAGTGAATATAAGCAAGACTCTCAGTCATCAACCTGACTTAACAACCACATGAAACATGTCCAAAACCACAAACAACAATCCATATACGATTTCAACACACCTTTTCAAATAACCCGGACCACCCAAGGATCCCTAAGACATTATTTATAGTGCTTAACATACATTCTCGGTCTACACAAGAACCACCCCAGCATTTAAACACACCAACCCGGTCACTAATGGACCAATATGTAATAAATACATCACAATGAATAAGTCCAGTTCACTCATGGAACCAACACACAGAAGACAACCAAACATGTACCAGGCGTGGAACCCGTGTCAACTATAATAGAATCTGTACCGGGCGTGGTACCCGAGCCAACCAATAGAAATTCGATACCAGGCGTGGTACCCGAGTCAACCAATAAATTGTACTAGGCGTGGTACCCAAGCCAACCAAAGAATCACATATATCATAACAATCATAACCACAATAAATACAACCCACACTTGTAAATCCAACAAGCATTTAAGACAAGTTCATTGCATGAGGTTGACAACCAGATATCATTTAGCATTCATTCCCTTATTCCGTAACATGTATTGTATAAGTAATACTAATGAAACATGAAAAATGCACACATAACGTAATTTGGGTCACAAGTTAACCATCATCTACTTTAAATCAAGCTTGAATGCTCTACTAGACCGGAGTTTTCTGATTTATTGAAACTCTGGCTTGATCGTGGTCTAAAAACAATAATAAAAACACATAATCAACCAAATGACCAATATCATCGCGGATTACAACTAAATCCCAAACTCCAAGGCCAATTCCATGATTATTCCACCCATTCCGGGTCTTTCCACCATAAATTCACCTAATTACTACTAATTTCATGGTTATGCCAGTGAATTACGGTAAGGAATCTTTAAATAAATAACCTAAATCAAGAAACCAAGGTTTTATGCTCTAACATTCCTTTTTATACCAGATTTTTACGGTTAGGGCAAGCTAAACCCTCCCCAAGACCCGCAACTAGCGATTATATGAACCATAAACTGAAATACTAGTTAGCGGAGATAAAAGACTTACCTTAACAAAGATTTCTGATGAAAAGTGCTAGGAATCACCCAAAATCGCCACAGCCCTCCCCAAAACATTCTTGAAAAATAAGAAACAATTTTGGGGAAGTTTCTGCACTTACAGCGACTATTCCCACTATAGCAGCCCAATCCCACTATAGCGGCACCGCCATAGCGGAAGCCGCCCGCTATAGTGGAGTTGACCGCCTTTGACTCCCGTTATATTAGCATCGTGGTAGTAGAGTGTCATCCACTATAGTGGCTGACACGGGACAGAAACTCGGAAATCCTCCATGTTTTGCCCATTTCGCAATACACCTTCAAACCTTGACGTTCCAGACTAACCCCTTTACGTCAAGTTTGATATCGGGAGTTCTACTCACCCAAATTTATTTTTGAAAAGTCTTACCAACTCCTTAACGCCTTAGCTAATAGAAAAACTAGTTCAAACTTAATTATTTCACCCAATCCTTTCCAGAATTACTCTAGACCTCACCTTGCTCAGATTTCATCCAAGACTAGTGATGTGAGGCCAAAAATACGTATATTTAGTCATTGATTGTCTCACTTTTTAGTACTTTTAATCATTTTTTGAGTATTGATTATATTACTTTGTGCTTAATATTATATTTTTTATGTGTAGGATTAAAATAATGGAAAGATGAAAAGATTTAAAGGAAAAACGAATTAAAAATGAGAAATCATATAAGAAAATCAAGCAGACAACTTAATGGATTAAAGTAAATATAATATTAATTTATTTAGAAAAAGAGCAAAGGGGATATTGAATTGAAATTGGAAGATCACTTACCTGTACGTGGCAGATGGTGAAGACCCCAGCTTCAGTTGCAATGTGGAGTTAGCGCGGACCATGGCGCGAGAAATCGCTGCTTTCTGAATCTGATTTTGCCTCTCGCGCCAATCTTTTGTTTTGCAAGCGTGGCGCGAGCTTGATGAATTTTTTCCCAGTTTAATTGAGATTTGATTTTTAAAAATTCAGATCTTTTTTATACTCTATAAATATATCCTAAACATAATTATTACATAACTTTTGACCTAGGGAGAGCTAGGAGCCGCCGTGGAGGCCGGAGAAAATTGGTTCAATCTTTTCTTCTCTATTATTTATTTTTTTTTACGTTTTCGTTTGGATGATTTGTTATAATTGTTCCATGTATATGTGGAGTTAAACTTCTCATCTAGGGTTATGGTAGCTTCATGATTGTTGGTGTATAAACTTTAATTGATTTGTTAAGATATTTATCATCGTGCTACGGCTCGTACGGTTACTTACTTTTTCTTTGGCTTAATTATTTGTTTGCTTGATCACCACACAAATACTATTTGTGGCACACAAATTGGACTAGGAATAGAGAATTTGCATGCGTAACAAGAAAAAGTAGGGCTTGGTTGTGAACCTTATAGGGAAAGGGGAACGATTCGCTAACGTGGATAAGAATATAGCCATTAGCCTTGCTTAGTTGGTACGGAAGAGAAATCACATGCCCTTCACTATCGACCGACGACCATAGGAATATAGGCGTTAGAAATAGTCGAGGAGACCTAGAGTTGTTGGCAAAACGCTCAATATGATTAAAATCAACCCGCAACTAGTAACCCGATAGAAAATCATAATCAGTTCAAGTGATTACTCAACATAATTGCTAGCAAATCCATAGCCCTAGATCGATTTCATCTCATTGATTACGTGAAAATATACTCTTCGTTTGGTTAACTGTTCATTAGTTAGTTTATTTTTCTTTTTAGTTTAGTTAAATTATAATATAAATTGAATTTTTCTGCTTGAATAAATAATTAGAATTAATTTAATTTAGTAAAATGTTAATCGAGAAGTCTCTGTGGATATGATATCTGGACTTAAAATCCTATATTACTTGTACGATCGCGTACACTTGCGTGTGCGAAAGTACGCAACAAGTTTTTGGCGTCGTTGCCGGGGACTTAGAAATTAATTGTTTATCTAGATTAAATTTTTTCTTTTTATCTATTTAAGTTTTATTTTTTATTTTTTTTCTTATCTTTTTTTTAATTATTGTAAAAGAAAAAAAATATTGTGCTACCCTTCTTAATATGACATCTTGGAATAAAAATTGATATAGTGATGAGTATTTATTTACCAATAATTCTTGTATTTATTATGGAGGACCCCACTTTAATTTATTGTGGCATAATTTTCCCGGGAGAGGGTAGTGCGCACTTACCCAATCCTTTGCAGGAAATTTATGTGATATATGTAGTCGTTTAAATGGTCATTGGTATGAGTGTTCTTACTCTTATTCCCCATCCCCGAACTCCTATTATGATCCTTCTGTTTTTTATGATATTGATAGGGATAATGAAGTGGAAGATGTAGAACGTCATGCTCAAATGAGTGATTTGATAAGACAAATACAAGAGCATACCGCACTGACACGAAAGCAGACCGAGGAAAGCATGAAATCCATGGAAAGGTTTAAGGCCAAACTTTCAGAAAGAAAGACTGCATATGGAATTTGTAATGATACTAGCCAACTTAGGGAGCAAAAAGAGGAATTACGACCTTTCAACCATTCTCTTTTGATTGATGCCAATGTTGAGGAGGTGTGTGAAAGTGAGAATGTGGCACAAAATGAAGTTTTGGAGTTGAAGCGTGTTGGACCTGATTCTAAGTATTTTTCGACATTGTGTTTGGTTGGTGACATGAAAATTGAGTCTTTCAAATCAATGAAAAAGTGTGCGGATGAGGAACAAGGTCCTTATATTCTAAAATTTATCATGCCAAAAAGACAAAATGACATTCCTCAGGGCCAAGAAGTGCAAGATGCGATATTTATTGCTTGGTTCTTTTATTTTTATACCACCGCCCCTTGCGCGGAGCAAAAAATTTGATGCAAAGTTAGGGGTGCAATTTATAAGTTCAAAGTGGAAGGAAAAGTGATGAACTTGATGGCGTCGTGCCGCGACGTTAAATTGGGTGCTTATTGGGAGGCAACCCAATTTTGTAATAGTTTATTTTTTTATTTTATTTTTTTATAGTGTCATTTTTTATTTTGTTTTTATTTTGCAGGTTTGGAAAAGTCTGAGTACCCGAATTTAAAAGCTAAGGAGCATGGCTTAAGCTTAAGTGTGGGGTCATTCGCCTCTTTGATACATTGTGAAGAAACATGTTGCTAGCTAGGCCCTCGGCCCTAGAGGGTCTCAGGGAGTATCTCTAACCCAATTTTTATCTTATTTATTGCTTTGGGGACAAAGCATGACTTTAACTGTGGGGTAGGATATATTCCGATATTTTTTAAGGATGATGTATGCCATAGGTTGAGTTTTTTTTTTTTTTGCTAAGTTAGATGAAAAAAGCTCAAAATACAAAAAGATTTTCTTTTATTCTTTAGTTAGGATAGTTTTTAGCTTTTTAGTAGAGACATACTTCGTCCACCCCTTGATTTTTCTTTTCTGTTCTTTTCTGAGAGGGAGCCCTTTGAACCGAGTAGTTTTTTATTTTTAGGAGTAGTTTTTATTTTTATTTTTATTTTTTTTGAGAGAAAAGAAAAGACTTTTTGATTTGTTTGATACTAGCAATTTAGGCCTAAGTTTGAGTAGTACTTTCCTGTGAGTGCTTGAGTGTTAACAAAATAGCAAATCTTTTGATATCTAGGCTCAGGATAGTGACTCTGTATATAGCTTATTCTTATTTTGTAGTTCGCTATGACCTTGTCTGTCTTAAAAGTAGAATTGATCCATCTTGATTGATACTTGTGCCATGAGTGGTGAGGATTTCTTGCATATTTCATGTTTTGTATCTTAGTCTAGAACTTTTCTTGCATGTTATTGAAGCGAAATAAAAGTGTTGCTCTGTTTAGAAGATGATAATAGGCCTTCTTTGATATGTCTTGTGAACTTTAGCCTGTTCAGATATCGTTACCACTAGTTAGCCCTTTTGAGCCTGTAGTCTTTCATTTGGTAGCCATATTTTTGTCTTGATTCAATTTTTTTTGAATCTCTAGTTTTTGCACCTTGCTTCCTTGAGCACTGTAGCATAGACTATGATAAAATTGTTAGTTCTGGAAAAAAAAGGGAAGGTCAAGTGTAAAAGGTGACCAATGAAAGTTATTTGTGATGAAAAGGCCCTCTTTGAAAGAATGTGACATGAAAAAAAAAGGAAAGAAAAATTGCTTAAGAAAAAAAAATGATTGAGACGTTCTTGATAGGATGAGAATACTAGTGAAAATAAATTGAAGAGAGGGCTGGAAAAAATAAAGAAGAAGAAAATAATGAGTGATGAAGTCAAAAAAGTGCAAAGTGCTTAGGGAAGTGTAAGTCACTATTATATAGTTTTCCTACCCGTCCCCTAGCCAACATTACAACCCGTTAAAGTCCTATTTGATTCTATCCTAGCATGCTTAATTAGTGGAGATGTACATAATGAGAAAGCCTATGGTTCTTTGTGCATACATGTGAATTCATTTGTGAGTGCGAGAGTTGTGCTTTGATTTTAAGTCCTTAATTTTTATTCGATTCTTTAAATTGAGTGTATGGACTATTTCTTCTTGTGAGAGCACTTGTTTCATGATAGAGAGGTGATGTTATTAGCTTTCTTTGATGGAGTAGGTGAGCGAGCTTAAATTTGATGAGTTAGAGTCCTTCTCTAAGGTTAGGAGGTTAGAAGTTTGTTGTTTGTTGTACATCTTGCATAATGATCGGGAAGTGTACTTGATGTTTTGAATTTCTGTATGGCCTAATTGTTTGTACCAATCAAAGTGGTGGTGTTCTTTGCTTGAAGTATTGAGATTAACTTTAAGGCTTGCTCGAGGACGAGCAAGAGTCTAAGTGTGGGGTGTTGATGTGAGACCAAAAATACGTATATTTAGTCATTAATTGCCTCACTTTTTAGTACTTTTAATCATTTTTTGAGTATTGATAATATTACTTTGTGCTTAATATTATATTTTTTATGTGTAGGATTAAAATGATGGAAAGATAAAATAATTTGGAGCAAAAATGAATTAAAAACGAGAAATCATATAAGAAAATCAAGCAGAGAACTTAATGGATTAAAGTAAATATAATATTAATTTATTTAGAAAAAGAGCAAAGGGGATATTGAATTGAAATTGGAAGATCACTTACCTGTACGTGGCAGATGGTGAAGACCCCAGCTTCAGTTGCAATGTGGCGTTAGTGCGGACCATGGCGCGAGAAATCGCTGCTTTTTGAATCTGATTTTGCCTCTCGCGCCACTCTTTTGTTTTGCAAGCGCGGCGCGAGCTTGATGGATTTTCTCCCAGTTTAATTGAGATTTGGTTTTTAAAAGTGCAGATCTTTTTTATACTTTATAAATAAATCCTAAACACAATTATTACATAACTTTTGACCTAGGGAGAGCTAGGAGCCGCCGTGGAGGCCGGAGAAAATTGGTTCAATCTTTTCTTCTCTATTATTTATTTATTTTTACATTTTCCTTTGGATGATTTGTTGTAATTGCTTCATGTCTATGTGGAGTTAAACTTCTCATCTAGGGTTATGGTAGCTTCATGATTGTTGGTGTATAAACTTTAATTGATTTGTTAAGATATTTATCGTCGTGCTATGGCTCGTACGGTAACTTACTTTTTCTTGGGCTTAATTATTTGTTTGCTTGATCACCACACAAATACTATTTGTGGCACGTAAATTGGACTAGGAATAGAGAATTTGCGTGCGTAATAAAAAAAAGTAGGGTTTGGTTGTGAACCTTATAGGGAAAGGGGAACGATTCGCTAACGTGGATAGTAATATACCCGTTAGCCTTGCTTAGTTGGTACGGAAGAGAAATCACATGTCCTTCACTATCGACCGACGACCATAGGAATATAGGCGTTAGGAATAGTCGAGGAGACGAGTTGTTAGCAAAATGCTCAATACGGTTAAAATCAACCCGCAATTAGTAACCCGATAGAAAATCAGAATCAGTTCAAGTGATTACTCAACATAATTACTAGCAAATTCATAGCCCTAGATCGATTTCATCTTATTGCTTACGTGAAAATATACTCTTCGTTTGGTTAACTGTTCATTAGTTAGTTTATTTTTATTTTTGGTTTAGTTAAATTATAATATAATTTGAATTTTTCTGCTTGAATAAATAATTAGAATTAATTTAATTTAGTAAAAAGTTAATCGACAAGTCTCTGTGGGTATGATATCTGGACTTAAAATCCTATATTACTTGTACGATCGCGTACACTTGTGTGTGCTAAAGGACGCAACAACTAGCCTAGCCCAAAATTTTCAATTTATCAACCTGAAAGTTTTCTAACTTGATTTATTGCACGATTAGCTCACCCATAATGATAAAAAGGGTCATTACAATAGATACCAACTTACCAATCGTTCGTTCCCGAATGATAAAATAAGGAAAAAAATGAGCTAAATAGTACATGAATCCTCAAACAAGTGAGGGTACTTGTCCTGCATGTCCTTCTCGATTTCCCAAGTGGCTTCTTCAACCGGATGATGCTTCTATTGAACCTTCACTGATTTGATCTCATTCGTCCCTAACTTCCAGACTTCTCGATTAAGAATAGCTACCGGCTCCTTCTCATATTGAAGGTCCTTATCTAGCAAGATCAAATCCTATTTGATGATGCAATCCTCATCCTCATGGTATCTCTTCGGCATGGATACATTGAAAACTGGATGGACCTCAGAAAAACTAGGCGATAATGTCAGCTTGTAAGCTACCGATCCCACACTTTTAAGAACCTCAAATGGACTAATACACCGAGGGCTAAGCTTACCCTTATTGCCAAACCTCATCACCCTTTTCATAGGTGACACCTTCAACAGAACCTGCTCACCAAACAGAAATGACATGTCCCTTACCTTGCAATCATCATACTCCTTTTTCCTGCTTTGTGCTGCCAATAACTTGGTTTGAATACCTCTCATCTTTTCTTGAGCTTCCTTTAGCACATCAATGCCCAATTTCACATCACCTGCCTTGAACCACCCTATGGGCGATCTACATCTCCTCCCATAAAATGCCTCGAATGGTGCCATGTCAATACTGGAGTGATAACTGTTGTTGTATGAGAATTCACACAACTGTAAGAATTGATCCCAATGGCCCCCAAAATCAATCACACATGCTCTCAGAATGTCCTCCAGCACCTGGATCGTCCTCTCTGACTGACCATCCATCTGAGTATGAAAAGTTGTGCTAAAAGTGAGATGGGTTCCCAACTCTTCATGCAACTTGCCCCAGAACATAGAAGTAAATTGCGTACCTCTGTCTAAAATGATGGAAAGTGGCACCCTATGCAACCTCGCTGTCTCTTTGATGGAGATCTTGGCCAACTGCTGGGAGTTGTAATCCACCCTGACTGGAATGAAATGGACTAATTTATTCAGTCTGCCTATGATGACCCAAATCGAGTCATACTTCCCCAAGGTCTTAGGAAGACCTACCATGAAGTCCATGGCTATCCTTTCCAAATTCCACTCAGGAATATACATCTTTTGAACCAAACCTGCAGGCCTTTGATGTTCATACTTCACCTGCTGACAATTGTGACACTTGGACACATATTCTACTATGTCCATTTTCATCCCAGACCACCAATAAAGTTTTCTTAAGTCCCGATACATTTTGGTTACGCCCGGATGAATCGAGTATCACGAGCCATGAGATTCAGCTAACACATTCTGGATCAAGTCATCAACCTAAGAGACGCATATCTGCCCTCTAAAATACAACACCCCATACGCGTTAAGTGTGGCATCCGAGGTCTCACCAGACACCACCTTATTTCAGAGCTTGTTCAATTGCACATTCTTAAACTGTTTGGACTTGATTTTCTCTAGAAATATGGACTTAACCTCAATACTGGCTAACACTCCACCCTTTTTTGATATGCCCAATTGCATGAACTTGGATACTAGAGTTTGAATCTCTCTAGCCAAGGGTCGATTGGACACTCCCAAATAAGTCAAACTGCCCATGCTTACCACTCTTCGACTCAATATGTCTGCCACTACATTGCGCTTACCCAGATGATATTAGATGGTCACGTCATAATCCTTCAATAACTCCATCCACTTTCTATGTCTAAGATTCAGATCCTTTTGTGTAAACACATGTTGTAGGCTGCGATGGTCTATGAACACCTCAAACTTGATACCATAGAGATATTGTCTCTAGATCTTAAGTGCAAATACCACCACTGCCAACTCCAAATCATGGGTCAGGTAATTCTTCTTGTGATACTTCAATTGCCTCAAAGCATAAGCTATGACATTCATGTCCTGCATCAATACAGCACCCAAACTCGAATGTAAAGCATCACAAAATACAATGAAGTCCTTACCTTCAATCGGCAATGAAAGAATATGAGTTGTAGTCAAAAGTGTCTTGAGATTTTGGAAGCTCTCCTCACACTTGTCAGACCAAACAAATGGTACTTCCTTCCGGGTCAACCTTGTCAAGTGAGTAGCAATTAAAGCAAAATTCTTGACGAACTTTTGATAATAGCTAGTAAAACCCACAAAACTCCTAACCTCAATCACAGATCTAGGCCAGACCCAACTCTTAACTGCTTCACTCTTTTAGGGATCTACCATCACCCTTTTTCTAAGATCACGTGCCCTAAGAAGGAAATCGAAAATAACCAAAATTTGCATTTTGAAAATTTAGCATACAATTTCTTTTCCTTTAGAATTCCCAAAACTATACGAAAATGCTCTGCATTTTCCGTCTTATTTTTGGAGTAAATCAAAATATCATTGATAAAAATAATCATGAAAGAATCCAAGAATGACTTGAAAACCCATTCATCAAGCTCATAAAGGTTGTCGGTGCATTGACCAACCCAAACGACATTACTAAAAACTCATAATGCCCATACCGAGTTCGAAAAGCTGTCTTAGGTATATCCTCAGGCCTAATCTTCAGCTGATGATACTCTGACCTCAGATAAATTTTAGAAAACACTGAAGCACGTTGCAACTAGTCAAAAAGGTCATCTATGTGGGGAAAGGGATACTTATATCGGATGTTAACCTTGTTCAATTGTTTGTAATCTATACACATCCGCATACTACCATCTTTCTTCTTATCAAACAAGACCGGAGCACCCCAAGGTAAAGCACTGGGACAAATAAATCTCTTATTAAGGAATTCATGTAGCTGAGTTTTGAGTTCCCTCAAGTCTGCCGAAGCCATTCGATAAGGAGGGATAAAGATTGGGCGAGTGCCCGACTCCAAATCTATATAGAAGTCAATATCTCTGTCCGAAGGCATACCAGACAGATCCATAGGATATACCTCCTGAAATTCAAAAACCACCGGGACTAACTCAATAGAAGGGGACTCTGAACATCCCAAAGATGAGCCAGGAAGACTGAATACCCCTTCCCTACTAGCTTTTAACTCGAATAAATGATATGATCTTCACTGTCTTAGGCTTATACACACCCTTCCACCCTAGTCTATCCATACCGGCATTTCTAGAGTGACTGTCTTTGTATTACAGTTCAACACAGCGTGATAAGAAGACAGCCAAGTCACATCCAATATAATATCAAAATCCAGCATATCTAATATGACCAAATCTACCCAAGTCTGAAAATCCATAAACACAACAGAGCATAAACGATATACATGGGTCATTATCATAAACTCTCCAATCAGAGTAGAAACATAAATAGAAGAATCAAGAACATCACAAATCAAGTCTAGACCCAAAGCAAATTTAACAAATACATAAGAATATGTGGAACCCATATCAAATAAAATAGAAGTCATCCGGTCACAGACGAGAATAGTACTTGTTATCACAGTATCAGACGCCTCAGCCTTAGACTTACCCGGAAAGGCATAACAATGAGCTTTATCATCAATCTGGGAAACCTCTCTAGTTGGCTGCGCCATTCCCCTCCCCGTATTAACATTACCTCTGTTACCACCATGGCCTCTGATTATTACCTTGCCCATCCTGTGAGAGTCCTCTGCCATTGTCACCTCCACCTGTTGGAACCACAGCCTTAGTCTGCTGTTTCACCTGATTACCTGTCTGCCTCAGAGGGCATTCCCTCTTAAAATGACCCAGCTATAATGGAAACATCCTCGCTCAAGAGAGGGCCTGCTGGAAAAAAAATAAGAAGCCCTCTGGCCTCTAGGAGCTGGAGACTACTGAATAGCCCCTGAATGACCACCTGTAGAAGCTGACAAGACTGACTGAATAGGACGAACTGAATGAACTTGCTAACTAGGACCTCTGGAATATGAACCACTGAAATTACCTACATTCTGGGATTTCTTGGCTAATTTCTTAGCTTGCCCAACTTGCTTAACTCCCTCCAGTTTCTTCACATAGTCAGTCACCTCATTAAAACTCTTACTTGAAGAAGTCATGTGAACATATAGAACCTGTAATTCAGTATTTGGCCCTTAACATACAAGAGAATCCTCTCCTCCTCAGTGCCCAACAGCTGGGTAGCATAGCGAGACAAGGCATGGACTTAGCCTCATAAGTTGTAACAGACATATTGCCCTATTCAAGGGCCAGAAACTCATCCTTCTTAAGATCCCTCAGAGTATGGGGCACATACTTCTCCAAAAATAGGGCATGAAATTGAGCCCAAGTCATCGGAGGCAAAGCTAAAGAACGACACTCCACATGGGACCCTCCACCACTGCTTAGCATCACCCTGCAGCTGGAAAGTCACAAACTCCACCCCATGTTATTGTATAATCCCCAACTTGTGCAACCTCTCATAGCAATCTAGGATGAACTCAAAAGCATCCTGATCTTCTTTACCATAGAATGACAGAGGTTTCATCTTCAGGAACTTGGTCAATAACTCATGCTCTGACCTAGTCATGATAAGGCCTAATACCGGACAAAAGAATGCATCTGTACCTGAGGCATCATCCATACTGGGGGCTAAAGCGGCAGCGGGATAGACACTCGGAACCTGAGTAGCCGGCATAGTGGGAGTGGCTCCAGTACTATCCAACCCACCCAGGAATGCCAACACCACTGAATAACCTCAAAAGACATAGGGGAAGACCTGCACCTCCAATCTGTGCTGCCACATCTGGTTCCGCGCTATACTCATGCACTACCTCAACCTCTTTCTCAACATGTTCCTAGGGTGGGGGAGGTGACGCTGGCCTCTGGTCAGCCGCTACCTGAGCTCCACCCCTGGCGCGTATCGCTCTTCCCCTTCCCCTACCCCTTCCTCGCCTGCGAACTGCCGGTCCCGCAGCTGGAGCTATTACCCTTGCTCCATTCTGTCTAGTATTAACCATCTACAAATAAAAGAATAAAGGAAGTCAGATATCAATTTGTATCGCCAGATACCAATTGGAATCAAGTTATAGCATGAAGGAAGAAAGAAGAGACAGTTTCCTAAAGTCTTGTAGCCTCTTGAAGAAAAGTACAAACGTCTCTGTACCATTCCACAAGACTCTACTAGACCCATTTTGGTACGACGAGATCAATGAACCTAGTGATATGATATCATCTTTGTCATGACCTAACCCGCCATGAGTGGCACCCATACTAAACCCTCGATAGGAGAAATAATTAAATAAGCCAACACTTAACCAAACTAAGCAGCTAAAAACCAAATTCGATAGAAAAACCAAGATTCACATCTTAACTTAACAAAATAGTAAAGCCTGCAGAAAACAATCCTATAGAATCTGAACACTGTGTACTAAAACTCTAAAACATATCTAGAAGACAGGGATACAACCCCAAAATAAAAGGAATCTAAGTCTGAACAATGGACTAGAACAAGTAGATGAATCCATGGTAGCCTGGGAGATGCAACTCACCCTTAGATTCAGAAGTCGTCTATATCACAATTGAGGTCGCGCAGTCGCTGCGAGAATATGCCTTGTACTCAACAAAAAAAGAGCAAATGCAGTATCAGTACACAAAACAACAGTGTACTAGTAGGATCATCGGTCAGCTCTAAAATACGAGATATGTACATACAATTATAACTTAGTAAAATAGGACAAACATGTATAACCCAAGTCAGTGAATATAAGCAAGACTCTCAGTCATAAACCTAACTTAACAACCACATGAAACATGTCCAAAACCACAAACAATAACCCATATACGATTTCAACACACCTTTTCAAGTAACCCGGACCACCCAAGAATTCCTAGGATATCATCTACGGTGTTTAACATGCAATCCCAATCTACACAAGAATCACCCCAGCATTTAAACATACAAATTTGGCCACTTATGGACCAATATATAATATATACATCACAATGAATAAGTCTGGTTCACTCATAGAACCAACACATAGAAGACAATCAAACATGTACCAGACGTGGTATCCATGTCAACCATAATAGAATCTGTACCAGGCATGGCATCTGAGCCAACCGATAGATATCCCGTACCAGGCGTGGTACCCGAGCCAACTAATGAACTATACCAGACGTGGTACCCGATCCAATCGAAGAATCATAGATATCACAACAATCACCACCACAATGAATACAACTCATACTTGTAAATCCAACAAGCATTTAAGACAAGTTTATTGCATAAGATTGACAACCAGATATCATTTACCATTCATTCCCTTATTCTCTAAACACGTATTGTACAAGCAATACTAATGGAACAGTTAACATGCACACATAACGTAATTTGAGTCACAAGTTAACCATCACGTACCTCAAATCAAACTTGAATGCTCTCCTGGACTAGAGCTTTTCTGTTTCTTGAAACTCTAGCTTGATCGTGGTCTAAAAATAATAATACAAACACATAATCAACCAAATGACCTATATCATCGCGGATTACAACTAAATCCCAAACCCCAAGGCCAATTCTATGATCATTCCACCCATCCCAGGGTCTTTCCACCTTAAATTCACCTAATTACTACCAATTACACAATTATGCCAGTGAATTACAGTAGGGAATCTTTAAATAAACAACCTAAATCAAGAAATCAAGGTTTTACGCCCTAACATTCTTTTTTACACCAAATTTTTACAGTTAGGGCAAGCTAAACCCTCCCCAAGACCTGCAACTAGCAATTCTATGAACCAGAAATCAAAATACTAATTAGAGGGGATAAAAGACTTACCTTAACAAAGATTTCTGATGGAAAAGTGCTAGGAATCACCCAAAATCGCCACAGCCCTCTCCAAAATATTCTTGGAAAATAATGAACGTTTTTAGGAAAATTTCTGCATTTACATCGATTAATCCCACTATAGCAATCAGTGGCGGAGGCAGAATTTTTATCCAGGAGGTTCGACGTATGAAGTAGTAAGCATGTGAAAATTGCAAGACGAAAAGCAAAGCGAAGCACCTGCTAAATTTTAATGTGCCTTATCATGCCCTTATTAGTACCGAGAGCATCGAAACAGAGAAAATTAAAATATTTCTCATTCCAACCATATAAAAAAGAGAAAATCATCTTAGATAACATCTTAAGACTCTTTATTACATCAAATACACCACTTTTTTCATAACTACTAAAATATCTTTTAATTTACAAGTCATACCAGAATCTATAAATTAGTTGTTATTTTTTTTACTGTATTTAATTGTGATTTTTTTTATTAATCCCTTAATTAAGGAAGAGTTACCTATAATAAGATAATTGCAATGAGTTATTAATTGTGTAATAAATTCAGACTGGGACCCACTAAATTTTGTATAACTTAGAAGTTTTTTTAATACTTATAAAAACTAATTTTTGTTTCACTATGTATTGTCTAGAATGAGTATATAATATAATATATATATAAATTTATTTACTTAATCTTTTTTATATCAGGTTATATACAAACATATATTAGTGTATAAATTGTGTATAAAATATGCTATACATAGTTTATACCACTTTTATATAATTTTCATACACGAAAAATATGAGAAAAACTTTAAGCCCCGAGTAATATATATATATATATATATATATATATATATATATATATATATATATATATATATATATATATATATATATCAATTTTATATATTTTTCATACATAAAAAATATAAAAAAATTTATTTATGACTTTATATAACATATAAAATAAAAAGTTATTTTATGGGGGAGGGAAGAGGTTAATATCACTTTTCCTAATTTTATTTTTTTTCTTTCTATTCTTTACATCTTCTTCTCCTAATTTATATGTTGTATGCCTTTTGATTTGACATATAAATAATTTAAGATTTTTTTAAAATTATAATTTAAAATAATTCATAAATATTTGTATAGATTTAAATTATCTTGATAAAAATAAAATGAAAAATTTTGAAATTAATTTATTTTTAAATACAAAATTATATTTTTAAGAGCATATTTTTTTAAAAAAATACACGTGCATTGGGGTTAGGGTAAATTGGACGAAGAAAAAAAGTTTTGTCGAATAAGATTTTTTGAACTTTTAATAATCTGTGTAATTTTGGGAGTGAATCTTTTTTAATTATGAAAGATTAAAAAGGGAAAAATGGTTGTTGGAGAGATATAGGGATGATTGATATCCTTTTTTAACTGCCAACTACTTTTTAGGAATGTTATTTTCAAATATATTAAAATGTTAGATTGTATTTCAAATCTATTGGTATGTATTGCAAAGTAACAAATATTAGTATATTTTGTAATAATCAATCTAATATTGTGTATATATATTTTCTTCTATATAAATTTTTTTTTACATAATATTCTAGACCCAATATTTATATTTGGACAAAATAAAAAAGACTAACTATTAAGTAAATAATAAATAAATACAAAATAGGTTACCTAAAATAAGAAGACACTAATTAATTTATGTATGTAGACCCAATTGATAATTAGAAAGCACAAAGCCCAATTGCTCATTTAAAAAAGAAAAATGAGTGAGAAAGGGCAAAACTGAAAAGGACTATAAACGAGAACTGAACCCGCAACCTCAACGAGAAACTGAACCCCCTCGACCACTGAGCTACGCTTTTCAACTGTGCTAAGGGGGTTCATTAAAAGTTATATACACATAATATTCAAATTTAATCTCATATATACAATGTGATTTTCTGGCCGAGGGGGTTTATTAACGACCGGGTCCGTCGTTACGGGTAAACCATTCGTGCCAATTTTTTGAGTTAGAAAACTCTGGGTTTAGGAGTTTGAAATTCTAGGCTAGGCTAGTCTCGGACGATTTTGGAGCGAGGTATGGTCTAGGGCAATCCGGGTAAGGATTGGGTTAGATGTCTTGATTTGAGCCAGTTTTCCTTTTAGCTAAGATATAAAGGAGTCCGGAGGACTTTTCAAAATTGAATTCGGGTAAGTAGAACTCCTGGAATCGATGTTGACGTGAAGGGATTATTTTGAGACATCGGGAAAATAAGTGTTTTAAAATGGACCAGTTTTGGAGATTCTACAAAAATTTTGTCCCGTGTCAACCGCCATAGTGGTTGACACTCTGCCATAGCAACCTCCGTCGTAGCGAAAAAAATACCGCTACAGTGGAAGTCAACTTCGGTCAGCCTCTGCCATAGCGGACGACTCCGCTACGACGGTACCGCTGTAGAGGAGCGGACCGCTATAGTGGAGCATGATGGAATTTAATGCAGAAACTTCCCCAAAACAGTTTAGTTTTTCTGCAACTCATTTTGGGAGAAGAAGGGGGCGATTTTGGGCGATTTCTACCAATTTTTCACTATTTTTCATTCTAAAAGTAAGGATTCTACTCCCCAAACTCCGTGATATCTTTCCTAACTCTGTGATATCTTTCCTACGCTATGCAATTGCTAGGGGTGAGCTTAGGGAAAGGTTTGGGATAACCTAGGATTGTAGAATCCGGGAAAAAAGAGGGATTCTAGGGTGCTAGAGTTCTTGGGTGTTGTTTATAGTTAATGGGTACTGATCACCAAGCTTTAATTCTCTGAATGTATTGGTATAAATGATAATCTTAGGTGAATTAATAGCGGGAAAGCCCAGAAAGGGTTGGAATGATCATAGTTTGGCCTGGGGATTAGTATTTTGTATAATCCGGGTAACTTAGGCCAGCTAATTAACTATAGTGTTTATGTGTTTGTTTTTAGACCAAGAACAAACAAGGGATCCTGAAAAAGGGAAAGCTCCGGCACTGTAGAGCTTGATTATTTGAGGTAGGTGATGGTTATTGATTCTTGTATGCATTGTGTGTTTGTGTACTCATGTCTAAGTAATTGTGTGGTATGCATTGCTTAGCGAATGGTTAAGAATGTCCAAAAATCATGTTTTTCAGTATGGTGAAATGAACTAGGTGTTTTGCTTGTTGGTTTACAAGTGTTGATTATTTATTGTTGTAACTGTGGATTTATGTGACATTCAGTAGGCTCGGGTACCGCGCCTGGTATGGGATATACTAACGGTTGGCTCGGGTATCACGCCTAGTACGGGATATACTAACGATTGGCTCGGGTACCACGCCTGGTACGGGTTTACTTTATTGTATTGTTGCATCTTTACTAATGGTTCCCTGAGTGGACCGGGTCGTGTTTATGATTTGTGGTTGTACATTTTGGTCCTTGAGAGGCCGGGTTGTTACATTGATCTATGAGTTTGGTCTTGGTGTAGACCGAATTGCATGTTTGACACTTAGGTGTTGCCTAGAGGGGATCCAGGGTGGGTCCGGGATATGTAACGCGGTATAATTGTTATTATTGTGAATTGTTAATAATGGTTCTTGAAGTGGTTTACGTGTGGGGACAAGTTAGGGAGAGACTTGTAGTCTAGAAATATCTGTTGACTTCTTTACGTGTTTCTGTACTCTTACTTGACTTCTGTGCTATTCATACACTGTTTATTTGTAACTGGCTGATGATCCTACCAGTACACGGTGGTTGTATACTGATATTGCACTTGCTTGTCTTTTGTGAGCACAGGAAATCTTTCAGCGGTTGACGCACGACCTCACCTGTAGGCCTGACACTTCGAGATATCAAGGGTGAGCTGTTCGACCAAGCTGTCTTGATTTCTATCCATTGAGTTGTAGCCCACTTGTTTCAGAGGCTTAAACTATTTCTTCATTTGGGATTGCATCCCAATACTCTAGTTTTGATAGATATTTTTGGTACAATGACTTTCAGATTCTAAAGAGGGATTTTCCACAGGGTATATTTTAATAGAGTTGATTTATTTATGTTGTTTGGTAGTTTAGTTTTTGCACACTGGTTTTTAGGCTATTAGGCTATGCTAAGGATTGAGTTCTGTTGGTTCGCTTATTTGGCGGTTGGGTGGGTGCCACTCACGATTGTCTGGGTCGTGATTAAGATGGTATCAGAGCACTAGGTTCGTTGATCTCGTCGTACCAAAACAGGTCTAGTAGAGTCTTGCGGAATGGTGCGGAGACGTCCATACATTTCTTTGAGAGGCTATAGGACTTTAGGAAAACTATCTCTTCTTTCTTCGATCGTGCTATAACTTGATTCCAATTGGTATTTGGTAATATAAATTGGTATTTGACTCTTTCACTCTTCTGTCCGCAAATGGTTAACACAAGGAACAATGGAGCGAGACTAGTGAGCCCAGCAGTGGGCTCGATTGTCCGTGGTAGAGGACGAGGTAGAGCCACACCCGCCAGGGGTGGGGCTCAAGCTACTGCAGGAGCGCGAGAGAAAACCCCTCCCCCAACTCAAGAATAGGTTGACGAAGATGTGGAAGTTGTTGTGGAGGATGAAGGGGCGCAAGCGGAGGCAGAGGCGGCACCGGCTGGAGGTGCAGGCCTTCCCTCTATGACGCCCAAAGCATTTCAGCAGACTTGGAACTTCTTGAGTGGTTTGGTTGGTGCTGGAGCCATACCCACGAGCATTGCAAATCAGGCTTTGGGCACTCAACCAGCAAACCCTACGGCTCCTAGGATGGATGCAGCTTCAAGCACAGATGATTTTTTCATGCCAATGTTAGGCCCATGATGACAGGAAGTGAACATGAGATGCTGACCAAGTTTCTCAAGCTGAAACCTCCCACGTTTTAGGGTACCGATAGGGAAGATGCTTATGAATTCATACTGGATTGCTATGAGAGGCTGCACAAGCTGGGCATTGTGCAATAACATGGGGTTGAGTTCGTCACATTTCAGCTGCAGGGTAATGACAAGCAGTGGTGGAGGTCTCATGTGGATTGTCGATTGTCTGTTTTGCCCCCACTGACTTGGGAGCAGTTTCACGCTCTCTTCTTAGAGAAGTACGTACCCCATACCTTGAGGGACCAGAAAAAAGGATGAATTCCTGAATTTGGAGCATGGTAGCATGTCAGTCTCTGCTTATGAGGCAAAAGTTTATGCCTTGTATCATTTTGCTACACAGTTATTGGGTTCCAAAGATGAGCGGGTTCAATTATTTGTCAAGGGTTTGAATACTGAGCTTTAGGTATTGTATGTGCACATGACTTCTTTAGGAAAAGGCTTTAATGAAGTGGCAGATTATGTAAAGAAACTTGAGGGAGTCAGGCAAGCGGGGCAGGCTAAAGTGCCAAGAAGCCCCAGAATGAGGGAAATTACAGTGGTTCGTACTCCAAGGGCCAGAATCAGCAGGTATACTCAGCCCGTCCTATTCAATCGGTTCTGCCAGCTACTACAGGTAGTCGTCCGGGAACTAATCAGCAGTTTTCAGCTCCTAGAGGTTAGGGAGCTTCCTACACATCTGCTAGCAGGCCTACACTTGATCGTGGTTGTTTCTATTGTGGTGATCTAGGCCACTTTAAGAGGGAATGCCCTCACAGGCAGACTGGTAATCAGGGTCAGCAGTAGTCTAAGGTTGTGGTCCCGGCAGGTAGAGGTGGTCATGCTAGAGATCATCCACAGGGTGAGCGAGGTAACTTTCAGGGAGGTCGAGGAGACAGAGGGAACGGCGGCACGGGCAGGGGTACAGCGCAGCCGGCAAGGGAAGTTGCTCGGATTGATGATCAAGCTCACTGTTACACATTTCCATGGAGGACCGAGGCTGAGGCATCAGATGCGGTGATCACAGGTACCATTCTTGTCTGTGATAAAATGGCTTCGGTACTATTTGACTCAGGTTCCATATATTCTTATATGTCTGTGAGTTTTGCGTTGGGTCAGGACTTGATATGTGATATTCTTGATTCCCCTATCCATATTTCTACCCCAGTGGGAGAGTCGGTGATTGTGACCCATGTTTATTATAATTGTTCGGTTGTTTTTATGGGGTTACATACTTGGATAGACTTAGTAATTCTGGATATGGTTGACTTCAATGTTATTTTGGGCATGACCTGGTTATCCCTGTATCATGTGTTGTTGAATTGTAACACCAAGATTGTGGCTCTAGAGATTTTGAGTAAGGATAGGCTAGAGTGGGAAGATGTGTACAGGTCTAGGTCGGCTAAAATAATATCATTCATTCGGGCTAGGAAGCTACTGGGAAGAGGGTGTCTAGCCTTTTTGGATCATCTCTGGGATGATAGTGTGGAGTCCCGCTCTATTGAAACAGTTCCAGTCATTTCAGAATTCCGAGAGGTGTTTCCAGCGAATTTGCCTGGCATGCCTCCGGACAAGGATATCGATTTCTGTATTGATCTGGAGCCGGACACTCGCCCAATTTCCATTACTCCATATCGAATGGCTCCGGAAGAGTTAAGAGAGTTTAAGTCTCAGCTTCAGGAACTCCTAGATAAGAGATTTATCCGTCTCAGTGCTTCGTCTTGGGGTGCTCCGGTATTGTTTGTAAAGAAGAAGGATGGTAGTATGCAGATGTGCATAGATTACATGCAGTTGAACAAGGTCACCATACGAAATAAGTACCCTCTACCACGTATTGATGATCTGTTTGACCAGTTACAGGGTGCGTCGGTGTTTTCAAAAATTGACTTGAGGTTAGGGTATCATCAGGTTCATGATATTCAATTCATCCGGGTGTAACCAAGATGTACAAAAATTTGAGGTAACTTTATTGGTGGCCTGGGATGAAAAGGGACATAGCGGATTTTATGTCCAGGTGTCAGAACTGCCAGCAGGTAAAGTATGAGCACCAAATACCTGCATGACTACTTCAGAGAATGCCCATTCCAGAGTGGAAGTGGGAGAGAATAGCCATGGATTTTGTGGTAGGTCTCCCCAAGACTTTGGGAAAGTATGACTCTATTTGGGTCATTGTTGATAGGCTGACCAAGTCAGCTCACTTTTTTCCGGTCAGGATGGATTACAATTCGCAACAATTGGCTAAGATCTACGTGAAAGAGATAGTGATATTGCATGGAGTTCCACTATCCATCATTTCAGACAGGGATACGCAGTTTACCTCTAAGGTTTGGGGTAAGTTGCATGAGAAGTTGGGCACTCAACTCACCTTTAGTACAACCTTCCATCCTCAGACTGATGGCCAGTTGGAGAGGACGATTCAAGTATTGGAGGACATGCTGAGAGCATGTGTGATTGACTTCGGGGGTCATTGGGACCAGTTTCTACCATTGTGTGAGTTCTCATACAACAATAGCTACCACTCCAGTATTGATATGGCACTGTTCGAGGCTCTGTATAGGAGGAGTTGTAGGTCACCCATCGGGTGATTTGAGGAAGGCAATGTAAAGCCTTTGGGTGTAGACTTGGTAAGGGAAGTGCAAGAAAAGGTAAAAGGCATTCAGACCAAGTTACTAGCTGCCCAAAGCAGGCAGAAGGAATATGCGGATCGCAAGGTCTGGGACATGAAATTTCAGGTTGGTGAATATGTATTGTTGAAAGTGTCACCAATGAAGGGAGTTATGCGTTTCGGTAAGAGGGGCAAGGTCAGCCCCCGGTTCATCAGACCGTTTGAAGTTCTTGAGATCATAGGGCCCGTCATTTACAGATTGGCGCTACCGCCCAGTCTGTCGGGTGTCCATCCGGTGTTTCATGTATCCATGCTAAAGCGGTACCATGAGGATGGGGACTACATCACCAAGTGGGATTAGGTGTTACTTGATAAGGATCTTCGCTATGAAGAGGAACCGATTTCGATTCTTGATCGAGATGTCCAGAAGTTGAGGACAAAAGTGATCAGCATGGTAAAAGTTCAATGGAAGAATCGTCCGGTTGAGGAAGCCACTTGGGAAATCGAGAAGGACATGCAGGATAAGTACTCTCACCTATTTGAGGATACAGGTACTACTCATTTCGCTCTTTACTTCTGTATTTTTGGGTTTGATCATTCGGGGATGAACGATGGGTAAATTGGTATCTGTTGTAACGACCGAATCCGTCATTATGGGTAAATCATTCGTGCCAATTTTTTTAAGTTAGAAAACTCTGGGTTTGGGAGTTTGAAATTCTGGGCTAGGCTAGTCTCGACCGGTTTTGGAGTGAGGTATGGTGTAGGGCAATCCGGGTAAGAATTGGGTCAGAAGTCTTGATTTGAGCCAGTTTTCCTTTTAGCTAAGACATAAAGGAGTCGAAGGACTTTTCGGAATCGAATTAGGGTAAGTAGAACTCCCAAAATCGAGGTTGATGTGAAGGGATTATTCTGAGACATTGGAAAAATAAGTGTGTTATAAAATGGACCAGTTTTGGAGATTCAAAGACTTTCTATAGCGGTTGACACTCCGCCATAGCAACCTCCACCGTAGTGGAGAAAAAACCGCTTCAACGGAAGTCAACGTCGGTCAGCCTCCGCCATAGCAGACGACTCTGCTACGGCGGTCCCGCTATAGTGAAGCGGACCGCTATAGCGGAGCGTGATGGAATTTAATGCAGAAACTTCCCCAAAACAGTTTAGTTTTTCTACA
Organism: Jaltomata sinuosa; assembly: GCA_003996215.1. Taxonomy (NCBI): domain Eukaryota; kingdom Viridiplantae; phylum Streptophyta; class Magnoliopsida; order Solanales; family Solanaceae; genus Jaltomata; species Jaltomata sinuosa. Next base: position 46,510 of record QJPP01001415.1, read on the forward strand.
ACTCATTTTGGGAGAAGAAGGGGGCAATTTTGGGTGATTTTTACCAGTTTTTTATCATTTTTCGTCCTAAAGGTAAGGATTATACTCCCAAAACTTTGTGATATCTTTCCTACGCTATAGAATTGCTAGGGGTGAGCTTGGGGAAAGGGTTGGGATAACCTAGGATTGTAGAATCCGGGGAAAAAGGGGGATTCTAGGGTGCTAGAGTTCTTGGGTGTTGTTTATAGTTAATGGGTACTGATCACCAAGCTTTAATTCTCTGAATGTATCAGTATAAATGATAATCTTAAGTGAATTAATAGCGGGAAAGTCCGGAAAGGGTTGAAATGATCATAGTTTGGCATGGGAATTAGTATTTTTGTATAATCCGGGTAATTTAGGCCAGTTAATTAACTATAGTGTTTATGTGTTTGTTTCTAAACCAAGGACAAGCAAGGGATCGTGAAAAAGGGAAAGCCCCGGCACTGTAGAGCTTGATTATTCGAGGTAGGTGATGGTTATTGATTCATGTATGCATTGTGTGTTTGTGTACTTATGTCTAAGTAATTGTGTGGTATGCATTGCTTAGGGAATGGTTAAGAATGTCCAAAAACCATGTTTTTCAGTATGGTGAAATGAACTAAGTGTTTTGCTTGTTGGTTTACAAGTGTTGATTATTCATTATTGTGACTGTGGATTTATGTGACATTCGGTTGGCTCGGGTACCACGCCTGGTTCGAGATATACTAACGGTTGGCTCGGGTACCACGCCTGGTACAGGATATACTAACAGTTGGCTCGGATACCACTCCTGGTACGGGATATACTAACGGTTGGCTAGGGTACCACGCCTGGTACGAGTTTACTTTATTGTATTGTTGCATCTTTACTAATGGTTCTCTGAGTGGACCGGGTCGTGTTTATGATTTGTGATTGTGTATTTTGGTCCTTGAGAGGCCGAGTTGTTATATTGATCTATGAGTTTGGTCTTGGTGTAGACCGGATTGCATGTTTGACACTTAGGTGTTGCCTAGAGGGGATCCTGGGTGGGTCCAGAATATGTAACGCGGTATAATTATTATTATTGTGAATTGGTAATGATGGTTCTGGAAGTGGTTTACATGTAGGGACAAGTTAGGGAGAGACTTGTAGTCTAGAAATATTTGTTGACTTGTTTACGTGTTTCTGTACTATTACTTGACTTCTATGCTATTCATACATTGTTTATTTGGAACTGGCTGATGATCCTACAAGTACACGGTGGTTGAGTACTGATACTGCACTTGCTTGTCTTTTGTGAGCACAGGAAATCTTCCAGCGGATGACGCACGACCTCACCTGTAGGCCTGACACTTCGAGATATCAAGGGTGAGCTGTTCGACCAAGCTGCCTTGATTTCTATCCATTGAGTTGTAGCCCACTTATTTTGGGCTTAGACTATTTCTTCATTTGGGGTTGCATCCCCGTATTTTAGTTTTGGCAGATATTTTTGGTACGATAACTTTCAAATTCTAGGGAGGGATTTTCCGCAGGGTATATTTTAATAGAGTTGATTTATTTATGTTGTTTGCTAGTTTACTTTTTGCACACTGGTTTTAGGCTGTTAGGCTATGCTAAGGATTGAGTTCTGCTGGTTCGCTCATCCGGGGGTTGGGTAGGTGCCACTCACGACGGTCTGGGTCGTGACAGTTTAGATGAACCCCATACCTCCCACCTAGATCCTCCCCTAATAGAGATCCAATCCTGCTATAGCGGAAGCTGCCCGCTATAGCGGAGTTGATCGCTTTTGACTCTCGCTATAGCAGGAATTTCTCCACTCTAGCGGCATCGCAGTTGCATCATGTCACCCTCTATAGCGGCTGACACGGGATAGAAACTCGAGAATTCTCCCAGTTTTGCTCATTTTACAACACACCTTTAAACCTTGGCGTTCTACACCAACCCCTTTACGTCAAGTTCGATATCGGGAGTTCTACTCACCCGAATTCATTTTTGAAAAGTCCTACGGACTCCTTAACGCCTTAGCTAAGAGAAAAACTAGCTCAAACTTAATTATTTCACCCAATCCTTTCTCGACTTGCCCTAGACCTCACCTCGTTCAGATTTCATCCGAGACTAGCCTATCCCAAAATTTTTAACTCCCCAACCCGGAAGTTTTTTTACCTGATTCTTGCACGATTAGCTCACCCATAACGACAAGAAGGGTCATTACAGTTATAGACTTACGTTTTCCTTTTCTTTTGAATTATATTTATGTACATTATGTTGAAATTTGATATAAGAGTATTATGTTAACTTTTTTGATTTTGAATTTTGAACTTATGTTATATTTTCGGTTCCAATTTGTTTGTTTAGTAGTATTGACTTGATATTTCACATTGCAAGTCATTTATTTTTCAGCTAGAATTGATAAATTATCTTTTTGTCAAATGCTGTAATAATTTTATGACATTATATTTATAATATTAATCTTTTTGTCAAACATGCATTTCATGATGTTCTTAAAAATCATGTACTTTTAGTTTTTATAATTAATTGAATTAAAATATACTAATTTGAAAAATATATATCAATTATTTTTTATAGTATTAATTAATAACATATGTTTATTAATTAATATATTTTCAAAAGATAATATATATTTTAAATACCTAATTTAATATCATTTATAAAGGCCTTTATTTGTCAAATATTAATTTTTATTTTAATTTTTTTAATATAACTATGTGATTACACTTGTGCAACCAAACAGTATACATGTAATTACATTGTAATTATATTATGACAAACAAACAAGTCGTTGTAATTACTAGGCTTGTAATTATTACCTTAGTAATTACACCAATTCCAATTACCAGGTGACTTTCCAAACAGACCCTTAAAATGAGTGTCACCTTTTTATAATTGAAAATAATTTAATTTTAAAATTCTTCTTTTATCCTTAATGAAATGATTTATAACCACACAAATAGTTAAACAGATTTAGACCATAAATTTCAAAAATAAATAATCATTTTTTCTTAAATTTTATGTTAAATTAAATAGTGTCACATCAATTAAAATAAAGAAATTACTCTTTTTGGTTCACTTTACTTGTCACATTTTTTGTTTATATGTTTCTTAAGAAAAATATTAATTGGAGTGTAATTTTACTAAACTGCCTTTATTTATTACTCTTCAATATTTAATATTTCTCTCTTTTACACTACATTAATATTTTTTTATATTTATGACTAACGGTATAGGTGAAAACATACAACTAATTATACTTGATTTTTAAAAATGACAATTACTCCTTCCGTTTACTTTTACTTGTCACACTTAACTTGACACGCCATTAAAAAAATAATTATTGAAATGGCTATATTACCACACCACTTATATTAATTGATATTTAGTATTAATTCGAGAAATAAATAATTGATCTTAAAAATAAAATAGGAATTATTTTTAATTATTTTTTGATATGTTAGAAGTGAAAAATAAAAGTAAAAAAATATTTTTGAAATAATAAATAAGTAAAAATGAAGGAAGAAAATATTTTAGGCTACTATTTATTTTTAGTATGAAGATAAATAAAATAATTCGAAGAAAGTATAATAAATAAGATGAGGGTTGAAAATAGAAATAGAATCGAGGCGCATGCAGAAAGCCTCATCATGATGTCTTGTGTGACCCACACCTTTTTCAGCCTTCCAATTAATTACTCTTTGCCTTTATTAACCCTAGCTCAAACTATTAATATGCACTACTTTTTCAGTGTTCTGCTTGTCAGCTACATGCATTACCCTTGTTCGAAACCTCTTGAATTTTTATGATTAAAGAGAAATAGAAATAGGATATTAATGGTTGGTAGTAAAGACAACTTTATTAATTTACATATGTGTAAATACTTTAGAATTTTTTGATCTTAAACTAAATATACGTAGAATATCAGGTAAAATATTTATATTAAAAGGTTGTCAAAAATAAAAAAAGACATTTTCTTTAAACAGACATAAAAAAAAGTAAGACCAACAATCAAATAAAATTATTAGCAATCAGATTAAATTATTAGACTCCTCCTCCTCAAATTATTCTAACCGATAATTTCTTTTATTCTTTAATTTAATTAAAAAGTGAAAATAAAACTACTTAACATTACTATATGTAAATATAAGTTTTATTAATTAAATATTATTTTTCCTTATACATCAGTATTTTGAAGGAAAAAAAGATTTCTACAATTTTGATTTTAAATATATCAATAACAATTATGTGGCTATTAATTCTTTGAAGTCTTAGATTAAAATATGTCGTAATATTTGTATGACAATCTAAACTTGTTAAGTAAGTTAGATTACTTGTAGGTTTATAAGAGGTCATTTTTAAAATAGACTTAAAAATTCAAATAAACGCATATAATATAACACAATAAATTATTGAACCTATGCAGAATACACCTAGTATTCATAGACAAGATTCATCATCCAAGATTTTTATTTAGGGCTCATTTAGACATGTGATATGAAATTATTATTTGAAATCATGATATCAAATTATTTGATATGAAGTTAAAGTTTTGTTTGAACATGTAATTTGATTTTTTTAAGTTATATTTTTTCTCATAAACATGAAAATCTCATAAGTTGTGAAAATTATTTTAAAAAAATTCAATTCTTATAAAATGTTATTAAATGAGCAAATCATAGTTCATAAATAGGATATCGCAGTATCCTGAAACACTATATTGATAAATCACAAACCTCCATGCTCCTTTTATAAATAAATATTTGTAATTACAAACTTTCAAGTACACATAATTTATAAAGATTCATTAGTCAACAATAATAGTAACTAGTTATCTTTAATATAATCCTTTCACATAGTCCGAACAATCTATTCAGACCGAGCACGAGTCTTTTTTTTTAAAATAAAATTTAAAATGATAATTTTTTTAGAAATAATAAACTTATGGGTCAATTTTTTATATTTAAGAAAAATAAAAATCATGATTTAAAATCTCAAATCATAATTTTTTGAGGATTAAATCATGAGATGAAATCAACGTTTGACCTTATTTGTTGAGATATTTCTTTTATTGTAATAGAACATATAACCTAACGTAATATAAAAAAATAATTTTAATAGAAATCTACTAATTATATATGATAAACAAATAATATATGTTTAAATCACAACCAAGAAAAATTGGTGAGCAAAATAATACTTTGCATTCTAAGGGCACGGTTGGTGATGTTTGTTGTATCGAGTAGATCAATTGTAATATTATTTTGTGGTAATCTTATTTCTGTTACTATATGTTGTTTTGTTACTACTTATTTGTTTCTTGTTCTTTTATTATGTTTTTGTTTGGAGCCGGAGTCTATAAAAAACAACCTCTCTACCTCACCTCTGAGGTAGTGGTACAGACTGCGTACACTCTATCCTCCTAGTCCTAGATCTCACTTTGTAAATATATACTAGGTATGTTGTTGTTGTTGTTTACTAAGGGTCCGTTTGGACGTGTGATGTGAAATCATGATATCATATCACTTGATATAAAGTTGAAGTTTTGTTTAGACATGTAATTTGAATTTCTTAAGTTGTATTTTTTTTTTCATAATCATGAAAACCTCACAAGTTGTGAAAACTATCCAAAAAAATTCCATTCTTATACAATCTTACCAAATGAGCAAACTATAATTCATAAATAAGATATTTGTATATCCTAAGGCATCGCATTGATAAATTGCATATTTTCATGTTTTCTTTATACATATATGTTTGCAATTATAATTTTTTAAAATACACATAATTTTATAAAGATTCACTAGTCATAATAGTAATAACTAGTTATTCTCTAATATAATTCTTTCACATGGTACGGATAATATCTTCACGCTAAACATGAGTTTTTTTCTTACAAAATATAAACTTATGTCAAATTTCAGTACTTATATTTTATGAAAAATTTGAAATTTGAACTTATAAACTCAAATCATGTATCTAAATTTTGTAATTTAAAATGATGATTTGATATAGATGTCCAAAGGATAGCTTAGTAATTGGAATGAGAGATATTCCATATCTGGTGCAGCTGGGCAGTCAGCAAAATGTCACACACAACACACTGTAGTATACTAGTAGAGTGGAGTATAGAGTAGGGGGGACTCACTCAAAAGAGGAAAAGAAAAGGTAACAAACTTGACAGCTCAAATCCACTTTCCCAATCCAAACAAAATACCTTCACATTATCCCCCCTCTCTCATTTTTCCCAAGTTTCACTCCGCCCATTGTATTCAACATCTCTCCTTTTGATCTATTTCATTCCTAACCTTCTTTCTTGTCTAAAAATTCATACCTTGTGTAAACAAGATTCGTTTCTGGGTTTTGCTTATTAAGGCTTGGAAAGCTTGGATCTTTTTCTCTTTTTGGTAGATACCCATGTCTAATCTTGTTTCAGAATCCAAAGGTTGCTACTTTACTGTTTCACAAGTGGATGACAGAGGACATGAAGCTTAACGAGTCTTTATGCTGGGTAGAAAAGAAAAACACCTTTATGGAATAATGGTCTATTTAGTTGATGACTATTCGTATTAGTTTAGTTGATGTTGGTAATAGTGAAAAATGCCTGTTTAGTTCTTGGGAGCTCTGAAATCGAAATATATATGTTTTCTAGTGCTTGAAGCTGAGGACAAACGCCGTTTCATTTTGGTAATTGCTTGTTTCCACATCAAGAATCTTGATTTTAGGACCTCCCCTTTTGATATTACCAAGAAAATGTTGACAATTAGCTGAAAGTGGCAGTGTTTGAATTGTTGTGAAGACTGGGAAAGCTGTGAATCTTGTGTTGCTGTGTAAACGGGGTGTGTTTGGATTGTAAGAATCATAATGTCAATGTCCTGCAAGGATGGTAAATCACTTGAAGATAACGGCAAGTATGTCCGTTATACACCTGAGCAGGTTGAAGCTCTTGAAAGGCTATATCATGAGTGTCCAAAGCCCAGTTCAATGCGTCGCCAACAGCTTATTCGTGAATGCCCTATTCTCTCCCACATTGAGCCTAGGCAAATCAAAGTTTGGTTTCAGAATAGAAGGTATTATTGCCTAACTACTCAAAGTTTATATTTTTGTTCTTTATTTAGTCCGGGTAAAGCAGTGTATCCTTTTTCATAACTACTTTGATTTGGTGCACTTGAGCCGAGGAGGTTAATTCGAAAATAGACTCTCTACCTCCCCGAGGTAGTGGTAAGGTCTGCATACACTTGTGGGATTATACTTGGTATGTTGTTGTTGTTAGTCCGGGTAAAGGATTCATATTGGCGACCCCGATTACCAACCTTTGGATTATTGATTGTTTCTTTGTTTTGTTGAGTTATATAGATGCAGGGAAAAACAGAGGAAAGAGTCATCAAGGCTTCAGGGTGTGAATAGAAAGCTGTCAGCAATGAACAAACTACTAATGGAAGAGAATGATAGATTGCAGAAGCAAGTTTCTCAACTTGTATATGAAAATGGCTACTTCCGCAAGCAAACTCAAACTGTAAGCTATTTTTTTTAGGAATTATTAGCTCCTCATATTTTAGGTAACTGAGGATTAAAATATGATTCTTGTTTTGCAGACAAAGCTTGGTTCAAAAGACACCAGCTGTGAATCAGTGGTAACGAGTGGTCAACACCACTTGACACCTCAGCATCCCCCAAGAGATGCTAGTCCTGCAGGGTTAGTGGGATTATGGTTGTTGGGTCCTTTTCTTATCTTGTTTTTGGTGTTTGTGGGTGGCTTGTGCCAATTTTTCAACTTTTTGTGTTTTTCCAGGCTTTTGTCCATTGCAGAAGAGACTTTAACAGAGTTTCTTTCAAAGGCTACTGGAACTGCTGTTGAGTGGGTCCAAATGCCTGGAATGAAGGTATATCTTAAATAAAATAATGGACAAATAAATTTAGTTATTCTTTATAGCCAAGTGTGGTGTTTTTTCTGGGTTGCAGGGGGGGGGGGGAGGATGTGAAGGAAGTTCTTTGTATTAGTTATGCTCTTTTTCTTTAAGACTCTTTAGCGTACTATCACGTGATTAAAAAATTAACGCAGCTAATTTGTTCTAATCAATATTATGTTGAAATCCGCAATCTGTAATGTCTTAGCATCGACTGTAAGAAATGGAATGCTTCTTTTTCTTTATATGTATCTTGAATGAACTATGGAGCAATAGCCAATTCCCTTGGCTAACATTATCGGGGATACAGTTTCCCAAACCATAATCTTAAACACAAAATCCCTTCGTTTCAATCTATGTGGCATAGTTTGACTGCAGATGGAGTTTAAGAGAGAAAGCAAGACTTTTGAAATTTGTGGTCCATAATATTTGTGTGGTATAAAAGTTGTCATTAATGGTAAATGAGAAATTTAAGTTAATTGTTTCCAAATTTAGAATATTGCCGATCTTTTTGCAACTAATTAAAAGAGAAATGTCGTCACATAAATTGGAACAAAGGGAGTATAAGTTTATACTCTTATGGTTTTGGAATGTATAGCCCATAACTAGATCATTCATGTGGTTTGTATTCACCCTTGTCGATCTCATTGCATGCGAGACCATATTACTGTCATGCTACCTTTTTTTCCTCACTTTAATTTTAACTATATCCCTAGTTAAGTTTGTCCATGCCGGAGTAACTCTTCCTAATCACTGCTCATGCTATTATGACTAGCCTGGTCCGGATTCCATTGGAATCATTGCTATTTCTCATGGTTGCACTGGCATGGCAGCACGAGCTTGTGGCCTGGTTGGTTTAGATCCAACGAGGGTAAGTTGGTTATCTATTCTTAGGTCTTCCTTGGGATTATAATTTGAAAATTAATTGACTAAGATCCCTCTAGGTTGCTGAAATCCTTAAGGATCGCCCTTCTTGGTATCGTGACTGCCGGGCTGTTGAAGTTCTAAATATGCTGCCCACTGCCAATGGTGGAACCATTGAACTTCTTTACATGCAGGTAGGTCACTATTATCCATAATTTTCACTACTTGTGCCTTCAATCCTTTTATGCATGCTTGATGATCTTATGAAAGCTTCATACTGTTTAGCTTTTTGCTCCAACAACTTTGGCGCCTCCTCGTGACTTCTGGCTGTTACGCTATACTACTGTTACGGATGATGGCAGCTTTGTGGTATGAGATTTGTTTTTTCCAGTTGGTTTTGAATCAATAATTTATTTTCTGCCAAGTCTCCAGTGGATGTGTAGTATCACTTGTTTACCAGTATCACACACAATGTGCCAGCAGAAATATTGTTATTCTGCTTAAAATGCTTGTGTATGTCTCAAACATAATCCAAGCATAATTCTGCTTGGTGGACATATACATTTTTCTTGACGTGTCTATACCTGCAACTAGATTTATGTATTCCTCATTCATCATGAATCAATATTGCAATTAATAATGGACAGGTTTGTGAAAGGTCATTAGGAAATACTCAAAATGGTCCAAGTATGCCGCCAGTTCAGAATTTTGTGAGAGCAGAAATGCTGCCTAGTGGATACCTGATTCGGCCTTGTGAGGGCGGCGGTTCTATTGTCCATATTGTAGATCATATGAATTTAGAGGTAAAAGTGTCATCTATTATGTCTTAATTCATGTACTCTCTCTATTTCAATTTGCTTGTTTGGTTTTGACTTAGCACGAAGTTTAACACATTATAGAAGACTTTTGGATCTTATGGTCTTAAACTAAAGATATGTAGAATGTACCAAAATCCCTTTAATCTCGTGGTCTTAAATATGTCACGTGGAAAGTTAGAAGTAAAGAGTTGCCAAAATAGGAAAGAGACATTTTCTTTTTGTTGAAACGGACTGAAAAGGAAAGTAAGAAAAACAAATTGAAACGGATGGAGTATTAGCTACTTGTCCCATGTTACAGTTTCATTATTATTATTGCCAGGCATGGAGTGTGCCAGAAGTGTTGCGTCCACTGTATGAGTCATCTGCAGTGCTTGCTCAGAAGACAGCAATGGCAGTAAGAACTTCTATCTGATCTGCTGCAATTCGTCATGTAAGAACGAGAAACTATTTGTACTTCAGACGCTCAATATCATTGCGCTCCTTTCCATGTAGGCACTACGCCAACTGAGGCAGTTAACATTGGAAGTTTCGCAGCCTAATGTCACTAATTGGGGCAGAAGACCAGCAGCTCTTCGGGCATTAAGCAAGAGGTTGAGCAGGTCTGTATGTACTAGCTTTTGATGAGTGCTCTTTCTGTTTCATTTGAGTTACTTGCTATTTACTATTCATTACAATATTTTGGCAGAGGGTTCAATGAGGCTCTCAATGGTTTCTCCAGTGAAGGCTGGTCTATGCTGGATAATGATGGAATAGATGATGTCACCATCCTTGTTAACTCCTCTCCCGACAAATTGATGGGGTTAAACCTTTCTTTTTCTGATGGATTTACATCTCTAAGCAATTCAGTTTTGTGTGCAAAAGCATCTATGCTTCTACAGGTCAGCTGAATCAGTATGTTCATGCTGAAATTATGCAATTGAATTACAGGCTTTCTTGTTTGTAAAATGGACAAATAATTAATTAGCCATGTTTCTCAAGCTCACGTTATTCTCTAACTTGTCAAATGACTGTTTGAATTCTGATAATATTGACTTTAATTCCAACATGATTAAGAATACTGATGAGAATCATTAAGTAAATTGGATTACTTGGTCGTTCTCTTCTCTTCTGAGTCTCTGTGCTTGGGCTGCAGAAAGACTTATTTTCGTGGCAGCTATACGAACAACCAAATTAAAAGAGAACACCATTGTTTTTGGTAACTAACTGTATCTTATTAATCACCAATGAAAGATTTACAAAGGCATAGTAGAGTCATCACAACCTGCTATCTAAGGGAACAAACCAAAAAAAGGAAAATCTACAGCGATTTTAACAGAAACATCTAAAACAGAAATTGTTGACGTTTGGCCTGGATAGTCTGTGAACGCCCTCATGTTGCACATAAAGGCTACTTCTTTGGCAAGTTGGTCATAGTGTCTGATCTTTGTCTCGAATATCCTTTGATTTCTCTCCGTCCAGATCACATGAATACATTCAGCATATAACATTCTGAACAATCTGGCTTGCTGGGAGTTGCTGCCTTTAGAATTTCTGATTGCCCACTCCAAATGTTTTCCCCATGTAGTTGCTGTAAAAGCTGGCCATTGGAGCCATTCTAATAGTCTTTTCCACACAGCTCTATTGTACTCACAGAAAACAAAGATTTGATCTCTTGTTTCCAGACCAGTTTGGCAAAATTTGCAGGCTGGATCTACTGTCAGAACCCATTTAAGAAGTCTATCTGTGATAGGAAGTTTATTTTGTAGTTGCATCCACATTGTAAATACAGCTTTTGGCCTGGCTGTATTCACACATATCAAACATTTCCAAGCAACTCTAGGTCTGTCACCAATCAGTTTCAGATATAGCTGTCTAATAGAGACTGAGTGTTCATCTAACATCTGAACCTGTGCTAATATACCTCTTGCTGATATAATTGTCCTCACCATCCATGAAGCTTGCTGTGGAAAAAACAAACACTATTTTAATACATTGACGGTGTAGCTAGATTGGCTTGGCTTTGTTAAATTTCCTTTTAAGCTGTTCTGCTATGCAAGGTAGATAAATACAATTTAGCTCCTTTTAACTCCTTAGAAAATTAAAGCTTGGTTATGTGATGACATATACTGATGATGATCAACTTGTATAGTGGATGATTATATGCTTCCCAACTGCTGGATATTTTATTGCTTGAAAATCATAAAATGGCTAAATGTAGGTCTTGTTGTCAAAGTTTGTATACTCTGTTATTACCTGTGATCACTTAGTTTTCCTAATCATCTTCTTACACTAATCGTCGTCCTCCTTTTTTTGGGGAATTCATGTACTTTATCCTGACTTGACCATATTCTTTTCTTGCTTTTTTGACATCTTCCTTTTTGTTGTTCAGAGTGTGACTCCTGCGATACTTCTCAGGTTTTTGCGGGAGCATCGATCAGAATGGGTAGACAACAATATTGATGCTTACTCAGCTGCAGCTGTTAAAGTTGGTCCTTGCAGCCTACCTGTGGTCCGAGTCTCTAATTTTGGGGGTCAAGTGATACTTCCCCTGGCACACACTGTTGAACATGAAGAGGCAAGTGTTTAGATACTATTTAATCAACTACATGGCATGTCTATCTTTCTATCTTCTTTGGATATTGGTAGAGTGGGTTAGAGTCCCATATTGATTGATGAATGGACTGGTGGTCTGATTATATGGACTTGGACAATCGTCCCCCTCATGAGCTAGAATTGAGTTAGGCCCAAGTGCCAACATGGTATCAGAGCCCATCTCTTCCTAGCTCTTGTTTCACCCAATGTTGGGCCTCCATCTTATATTGTCCACACTCCAGATATCCAGTCCTAGGCTTGCTAGGGTGTTGAGTGCCACATTAGTGGTATGAGAGGCAAAATTGTCTCCTTGTATGATCTTTGGAAATCCTCACCTCATGAGCTAGTTTTTGGGGTTGAGTTAGTCCCAAAGTCCACTTCTTTGACAAATACTATTGTTGATCCCTCGTCATTATGTTGATCACAAACTCCTTTGTGCTCAGTAGTTGCTGGAGGTCATCAAGTTGGAAGGAGTTTGCCATTCCCCGGAAGATATTATAATGCCAAGAGATATGTTTCTATTACAAGTAAGTTCTATTCCTGAACATGTAAATATTGTTCCCATGCAGAGAAATTTAACTGGATCTAACAAAACTCATAGCTTTATATAAGACAGACTTATACTAGATGATGGGCTACTTAATTGTTTGAGCACCTTCAGTTAGCTCTGGTTTTGGACTACCATCCAGATCAACAAGAATTTTTTTTATAGATAACACATGCTCCTATGTTGTTCTTTTTGATCTACTAAAACACGAAAGTTACCATGCATGTTCATCTTTAGTTTCTCCAGCCTGCTGTATAACCAAATAGTGAGCATCCAGATTCTTGATGCCTCTGTTAAGATGCCACAAGATTTGACGGAGTCAAAATATTGGTAAAACCTATATAGACAGCTGAGTATTCAGGGTTAAAATGTTCTGACTCTAAATGTGGTTTACAACCCTTTGTCTTCTGTGCTTTTGACAGTTGTGCAGTGGAATGGATGAAAATGCTGTTGGTACCTGTGCTGAACTCATTTTTGCTCCTATTGATGCCTCATTTGCTGATGATTCACCACTCCTTCCTTCTGGATTTCGCATTATTCCTTTAGACTCTGCTAAGGTTAGCATGTTCATCACTTAATCACTTCTTATTCTGCTGTTTCCTTGTTTGCTTGTTATCCACCGAGTACTTTGAGAATGTTCAATTTCATGCAGGAAGCCTCCAGTCCAAATCGCACCCTTGATCTTACTTCTGCTCTTGAAACTGGGCCAGTAGGAAGTAAGGTGGCTAATGACCTTAAGTCGACTGGTGGCACATCAAAATCTATTATGACAATTGCTTTTCAATTTGCATTTGAAAGCCACATGCAAGAGAATGTTGCATCAATGGCTCGAAAGTATGTACGAAGCTTCATTTCATCTGTTCAAAGGGTTGCATTAGCACTTTCTCCATCTCACTTCGGTTCCCTGGGAGGTCTTCGTCTGCCACTGGGGACTCCTGAAGCTCATACGCTGGCTCGGTGGATCTGCCAAAGTTACAGGTGTGGCATTTACTTGCATGTCGCTTAAAATATAAGTAATGATACCACGGTCATCAAAAAAAATAAAAATAAATAAATAAATTAAGTAATGTGATTTTCTAAGTCTAATTCTATATGAAGCGCATGATTTGTAGACAGCCTATGTTGGTTTAGATGTATAATGGCCATGTCATGATATATCTTGTCTTCCGAGTTCAATAAACTGTGCAATCTGTTTCATTTCGATGTATCATGATTTGTTGGCAACCTATATTGGTTCTGTTGTATAGCTGCTCATGCCGCATGTTTCATCTTTCTGCAGTCAATTAACCATTCAATCGGAAGTCAATTGTATTTATCTTTTTCTATTTCTGTGATGTGTTGCTTGCCTCTAAAACAAGAGAATTTGATTCCTCTTTGTTTTAAGTTTGATTTCTTTTTCGTTTTTTATTTCTGCCAGTGCTGGTGTGCAAATGATGTTTACTTGTTTCCGTGTAAAAGTTTTCTTGAATAGGGGATTAGTATGAGGAAGCTATTGCATCTTTGTCTGCTCCTCTAATTAATTGTCTGACTCTGTTCTCCCTTTTTTACAAGGCGTTTTTTGGGTGTGGAGCTTCCGAAATTGAGTAGTGAAGGAAATGAGTCTATCCTTGATAGCCTATGGCATCACACAGATGCTATTATTTGCTGCTCTGCAAAGGTTTGCTTTCTTAGACTGTCTTTCTCTGCAGTCTCTTGTGCTCGTGTAAACAGATTCTTCAGCAAAATCTCAGAGTTCAAGTGCTCCCTCTGTCCCAATTTATGTGATGCACTTTGATTGGACACGGAGTTTAAGAAAGAACTTTAAAAACTTGTGGTCTAAAATAAGTCGTAAATATTTGTGTAGCTATAAATTATCTTGAGGTAATATTTTTAGTTTAAAAGTTCACTTGTTTTTTAAAATACTAGTTTAGTGTACGTGCTTTGTACGTGTGTCGTGTCAATATTAAAAATTACATACAAAAAATGAAGTATATAATGTTGCAATTAAAGTTGCAATAATTCAAATAAGAAAAGATTCAAGAAGTAAACTTTTTGTTAATTTTAAAATATTAAATATTAAGAGTTCTTACCTATTACAAATAAATAAAACATTAATAGTTATAATTGTGATTAATTTTAAAGTCCTCAATATTAGTATAATAATTAAATGACAATAATTGGAGGAAAATAGTAAATAGACGATTTTGTCTAAAGTAGAGACTTTTAATGAAGGACAAAAAGTTCAATTCACATTATAAGGTCCTTCACACTTTTAATATAGTATAGATAGATATAGATAGGAAGGTATCGTTTTTTTTTCATTTCCGTATTTTCTTTTTTAAACTGCTTTGAAATGCTTTTCTTGAAGCCGAGGGTCTATTGGAAACAACCTTTTTACGTGGAGGTAAGGGGTAATGTCTGTGACACCCTACACCCTATCCCCCAGACCCCCCACTTGTGTGATTATGTTGTTGTTGAAGGTACTCCCTCCGTCCATTTTTACTTGTCCAATATTGGGCACACCCCTAAAGGAACAATTAATAAAATGACAGTTTTACTATATCATCCTTTGAATATAATTAATTCAATGCTTTGAAAAATGACTATAGTTAATAATAAGGGTAAATTAGGAACTAAGTGATAAATTATCTCTTGAATTTCTGAGTTGGACAAAGTAAAAGTGGACGAGGGAGTAGTTGTTGTTGAAGGAACAAGCTAAAAAGGAAAATGTATCACATAAGTTGGGACATAGGGAGCATATCTAGTTGTGGAAAATATTCAGCAAAACTTCTTGATTGTGACTTTGGCTTTTGACATCATTGGTGGTGTTTGTAATTGTCTCATCTGCTACCAGTTTTAAAATCTTTTGGTATATGTGGGTGCTGAGTTCATTATTTATGCAGGCTTTGCCAGTTTTCACATTTGCAAACCAGGCTGGTCTTGACATGCTCGAGACAACCTTGGTTGCGCTTCAAGATATTTCTTTGGAGAAAATATTTGATGAACATGGAAGAAAAAACCTCTGCTCTGAGTTCCCACAGATAATGCAACAGGTTGGTAACTCCTTTGTGAGGAATCTATTGAATTAGTGAGGCAGCAATTGGGTAGTCTTGTAGCTACTATCTCTATTACAGTGAAATGAAATGAAGTGATTCTCCATCTTTTCTGGGAGAGCGGGAGCATTCAAGCATGTTGAAATTTTGCTGGAGTTGCACTAATTTGAGGAGAGTACTAACCATGTTGTTTGTCTCATATGGTGACAGGGTTTTGCATGTCTCCAAGGTGGAATCTGTTTGTCGAGCATGGGTAGGCCGGTTTCTTATGAGAAAGCCGTGGCTTGGAAGGTTCTGAATGAAGAAGATACTGCTCATTGTATCAGCTTTATGTTTGTGAATTGGTCGTTTGTCTAAATTTGTTATGGAGGTATCAGTAAAACTTAAGCTACATCTCTATCTTCCCGTAGGAACGGAACAAACCATTTTGAACTTGCTTTTTGTGCTTTTGTTGCTACTCAACTTTAGGCTCCTTTTGTTACTCAATGTGACATGAAATAGTTTGGAGTGTGATGTTACAAGATGGACAATGGGAGAACAGAAGGGATTATTGGACAAGAATGCCTGTTTTGACATAAAAGTCAATCTTGCTAACAAGAAAATTAGCCTTTCACTCTTTTTGGCTAGGCTAGGTTTGTTTTCCTTTTTTGAGATCACTAACAGGCCTAATTTGCTTGGAACAGTTTCTACAACTTGATTAACAAAGAAACTTTTTCAAAATTATAGTTTTACTACTTTAATTTGACACGAGCTCAAGACGACGAACTAAACTCTTTGCCAGCTAATTTGTCAATTAGGATCTTAATGATGTTTACTTGACAAAAAGAAATAAACCAACTGTATCATTTAATTTCCAACTTATGCTTTCTAATTAAGTTGGTCAATATTTTCGTTTCACCAAATGGTAGCTTTTCATAAACCAAAGCTTAATTCATTCTTCATAATTATGTATCTATTTACATAATTAACAGTTGATGAGTCGAATTACTAGGTCTGCTTAAGAGTGTATCTCAACAGGTAAATATTTCATGAATGTATTACGTTGGGACAAAAGTGGTGTCTAATAAGTATCTATATTAGGTCTGTTTAAGAGGAGAGAAATGGTTATCATAAAGTAAACTCAGTTGTATTATTTACATCAATGTATTACGTTGGTTGCGACAACTGCGATATGTTTAGAAAGATGGCAGAGGTTGGGTTATGACTGTTATTTGACCCATCTTGACACAAAATTGCATGTTTTGTCTTTCAAATGAGCTGATTTTTATTTTTTGCCCTTCAAATAGGCTGGTATTTAATTTATTCATCGAATTCTTTAGAAACTGAAGTTATGTTTGGGTATAATTTATGGAATATCATCATACGAAGATAAAAACTTATGTTTCGCAAGTGCAAATGATCCTATTTTGACTCAAGCAGACTTTGGACAGATTAAATCTTGACCTAATAATTAGTTCGACTGTGCCGCCCATTTGTTATACCCGTAATTGGGTGGCAAGTTATAGTAACAAGAGAAAGTGAGCAGGTTCGTACATATAATTGGTGGCGGCTTCTCATTTTCAATCCAGCGCGTAATAAGGCCTCGTCCAATCGGAGGGGTGTGACGAAGTTGTTTGGAATCTCTTCACTCTATAATTAGACATCTTCTTTATTTATTCGTAAGAAACACTTTACCTCTCGATGGGAATTCTGATCATTCAGGCCAGTGGGCTATAATATTTCCCCCGTTCTATATTAGTTGGTTACTTTACTATAAAAATAGTTGTCTCATATTTGTTATCCAATTTATTAAATTAAGAGAGAATTAATTAAATTTTTTCTTATATTGTCCTTGCAACTAATTCTTTTTGAAAGTGTGAACACTTGTTTGTAAAGTTTCAAAGAAATTTTTCAAGGGGTGAGTTAGTAAAACTATCTTCTTATTTATGATTTTTTAAGATGCGTGTAAAAGAAAAAGTAACCAACTAATATGGTACGCAGGGAGTACGTCATCTACTTGATTTAATTATCCCAAAATGTTTCTCTTCATATCTTTCATGCACTTTATAGTTTTGGGTCAAAGGATTACTTAATTAGGTTAATTAACCTGTTTACATCATGCATGGTTTATACAACACTAACCGTTTAATGTTTTTCAGTGTTAAGGCTATAGGTAATTTACTTCATTGAAGATTTCATTTAAAGATAAATAACACAATTGAGTTTCTACACAAAAATAAATAAACCATGTTTATTACTATCTCTCTTCACAATTGAATTTGATTTTATTATTTTTACATTTGCTTCGTTCAGTCTTGTTCTCGATAAATTGCTTAGATCGAAATTTGTTGCATTTCTTTCGTTGATTGTTCTGCCTTTACTTTGCTGATTGCTCTGTTCCAGTTAGTGTCTTTAGGTGTATTACATTGACTGTTCCCTGCTTTCTTGCCGTGTTTAGTGTGCTATAGAGATTAGTATTTGTTTCAGTTGGTACATTTGGTATATTTATTTCAGTTTGGTATACTTTTGGGTTGGTGGTAGCCAATTTGAGATTTCCAAATAAGGAGGAGAGCTTGGTAATCTTTCGTAGTACGGTAGCTAAGATGCAAATTAACTATTTGCTCCTTAAAAATGATGATGGTCTTTGTAAAAACTGCAAGGTTATCCCGAGTGATAACCTTACGACCCATCATAAACTCCTGATGATAGATTTGGAAATCAAAAGGAGGAGGAGGAAGAGGATTGTGGATGACTGGTCAATGAGGTAGCTTGTCTATGGCCAGTGCTTAGGAGATGAGGGAAAAGTTGATGGGTATGGAGGCTTGGGGGAGTTGTCACGACCCAAAATCACATTAAGTCGTGAGGGCAACCACCATCCCCGTAGGCGAACCCCTTTCCTGTACTAACCATTTAATAATAGAAATAATGCGGGAGTAAATATTTAAGCAAACCATCAACTCTTACAACTGCGGAATAAAACGAATTCAAGTCCAAACTACCCCAAGACCTGGTGACACCAGTACAAGAGCATCTATGAATATGAAATAAGTCTGTGAAAACGAAAAACAGCTGTCTGGGAGAAAGTAAGACAGAAAACATAAAGAGTCTCTAGAATCCAGTACTACCGAAGAGAAAGCAGCTCACTTTGAATCCTAACCGCAACATCCTCGAACACAAGCAACTAGTCAAGTATTTCCAGTACCTGGCTCAGTCCCTGCACGTAAAAAGGTGCAGCAAGTATAGAGTGAGTATGGAAAACACGTGTATTCAGCATGCTTTGATTACTAACTCCTTCTAGAAGCGATAACGAGAGGTGTCTTAAAAGTTCTCTTTTTCACAAGTATAATTTCGCCACGATATAAGTCACCACAACACAATAAATAAGGCACGTATCTAGAACAATTCAATATAGAGTGCAATGCAGATTAAGTGTAATGCAATGCAATGCACTGGCCAAAAGTAAATTGGTATATATCCACCGGAACCATTTCCCATCGGTACAATAAATCCCGCTGGAACTATTTTCCATCGGCACAATAAGACCCGCCGGAACCATTTTCCATCGGCTTGATAAGAATATGAATCTTACAAACAATTCAGTGGGCAATATCAACCAATAATTATCATGCAATAATAAGAGTGGTATGAATGAATATGTATGATCAAGTACATAAAATGAGTTTATCAATCACAATCAAGTTCACATAATTTATGAGTCTCAACAGTTCAATTGTATTACAATTTACGAGAATCTATCAACCGATAGTAATTTTCATATGAATTTCCCATAGCATAGCACCGGTGTCCGTATAAATGCTCGTTATTTTATTTATACGGGACCTCCCTCATTACTCTTAAGTTCATTCGATAAAATATAACTAACACTTCAAAAAAGGAAATTAGAAATCTCTACTTGCCTCAAAACGAAGCCCAATTATCAAGTAACAAACTTGCCCTTATGTAACACTTCCGAACGATCGAAATTTGTTCAAATACATAATAACTAACACGTCAAATTTCAGCTAAAATAAATCATTATTCGACACCCCCAAATTAAGAATTCTTACTCTTAAAATTCTAGCTCTAAAACCTTATTTTTTGTCAACACTGTAAATAATAAGAAAATTCACAAGAAGATTTCGAGGTCGAAGCTAGACTAATAATCATGAAACAGTACACCAAATTATCAAATTTCCTAGAAATTGTCTACCTCCACTCATTCAATCATAAATGTCCAATAATTAACACCCTAATACTTTTATCATCATTAGGTCATCATCAGACCATTATTTAGAATCTACCTAAATTGTGCATGGTAGATATCACCTATATAACCCCACCTCCCCATCATTGTGGCCAAAGATTAATTATCCTCTCCTTATCATTAATAATGGTATAATTAGCCAACCAAATTCACACCTAATTGATCAAACACGAGAAACAACAAAAATCCTACGATACTGATTATTGTGTGAATTCAATTCACATACACACCATTACTGATATATTGCAGTAACCAATCCACTAGTCGAAACTAACCTGAAGCTGTAGATAGGAGCCGGAGATGGTCTCCTCGTAGCTGCGAATTGAAAGTAGTACTGCATTTTTCGCCCCTTTTGCTCGTAATTTCTTGATGTTATTCTTTAATGTGGTAAACCCAATTAACTTAATTCTCTTTTATTTTATTATGTACATGGGTCACAAGAGTAAATAAATTGTGAGCTTGACCCATTAACCACCAATTAAGTGAATTATTTAAAATATCTGAAACTTTAAACAAACCTTCGAAAATTTATTTGGAATCTCATAAAAATAAATCAAATAAGTAAATTGACTAAAATGTACGTTCCGGACCTATTGAAAATACTAAAGCACCAATCCGAGGTCGTCTTGACCGAAGGTTGACCGTGATCAACTTAACCTTCTTAAAACTCAAGAATCTAATGAATGACTTAAATTGCTCCCGAACACCTCGAGGTCCGTAGTATCCATTCCCGAAAGTCATAAATCACATATAAAGACTACGAGGAGGGTTAAAGCAGGAAAAATAAGTAAAATTTCACAAAACAACTTGGAGGGTCATTACTCCATCCACCACTAAAACAAACATTCATCCTCAAACATAAAGAGAAAGAAGGTACCTGAACTATCAAAGAGATGAGGATATCTGCTCCCCATATCAGACTCAACCTCCCACGTAGCTTCCTCCATAGGACGATGCCTCCACTGCACCTTCACAGATGCTATCTCCTTAGATCTCAGCTTTCTAACCTGCTTATCTAGAATAGCTATAGGCTCCTCCTCAAATGTCAGACCTTGGTTAAACTGCACCGAGTCCCATTGAATCACAGGGGAACCATCACCATGATATCTCTTCAACATTGAAACATGGAATGCCGGATGAACACCTAACAAATCTGGTGGCATAGCCAACTCATACGCCACTTCCCCAATACGTCGAAGTATCTCAAATGGACCAATAAACCTAGGGCGGAGCTTGCCCTTCTTCCTAAACCTCATAACTCCCTTCATAGGTGATACTTTTAAAAAGACCTTCTCTCCAACCATGAACTCTAAATCGCGAACCTTCTGATCTGCATAACTCTTTTGTCTACTCTAAGCTGTGAGAAGTCTCTCTTGAATCAACTTGACCTTATATAAGGAATCTCTTATTAAATCTGTACCCCAAGGCCTGACCTCAAACGCATCAAACCAAACCATCGGAGAACGACATCTCCTACCATATAAAGCCTCAAACGGGGTATAAAGCCTCAAACGGGGCCATCTGAATATTAGAATGATAACTATTGTTGTAAGCAAACTCCGCTAATGATAAGAATTGGTCCCAATGACCACCAAAATCAATTACACACGCCTGTAGCATATCCTCCAATACCTGAATGGTTTGCTCAGACTGGTCGTCGGTCTGTGGATGAAAGGCCGTACTAAGATCCACCCTAGTATCTAATTCCCTTTGCATACACTTCCAGAAGTTAGATGTGAATTGAGTCCTCGGTCTGAAATAATAGAAATCGAAACACCATGCAACCGCACTACCCCCTAGATGTAAATCCTAGACAACCTCTCTGCATTGTATGAAGTCTGAACTGGCACAAAGTGAGCAGAATTTTATCAATCTATCCATAATAACCCAAACAACATCAAACTTTCTCAAAGTCTGTGGCAATCCTACCACGAAATCCATAGCAATCCGCTCTCACTTCCACTTAGGTATATGCATCCTCTGAATCGTACCACCTGGCCTCTGGTGCTCATACTTAACCTGTTAGCAGTTCAAACATCGAGAGACATACTCTACAATATCCCTTTTCATTCAACACAACCAATAATGCTGCTTCAGATCTTGATATATTTTTGCTGCTCCCGGATGAATAAAATATCTAGAGCTATGAGCTTCTTCCATAATCAAATTGGTCAAATCGCCAACTCTAGGAACACAAATACGACCCTTTAATATCAAAACACCCTCTGGATCAAGAATTGATTCTTTAGCTTCACCCTTTAACACCCTACCTCGAATGATCTTCAATTTCTCATCTTCAAACTATATAGCCTTGATCTGATCCAATAAGAGAGATTGTGCCTCAACACGAGCAAGAACTCTACCAGGCTCTGAAATATCAAGGCTCACAAAGTTATTAGCCAAGGACTGCACATCCATGGCCAAAGGACGCTCCTCCACTAGCAGCATAGCCAAGCTGCCCATACTAACTGATTTCCGACTCAAAGCATTTGCTACCACATTTGCCTTGCCCGAGTGATATAAAATAGTGACATCATAATCTTTAAGAAGCTCCAACCATCTGCTCTGCCTTAAATTTAGATCCCTCTGGCTGAAAATATACTGAAGACTGCGATGATACGTGAATACCTCACAATGCACCCCATATAAGTAATGCCTCTAAATCTTCAAAGCAAAAACTACCGCTGCCAACTCCAAGTCATGAGTAGGGTAGTTTCTCTCGTGAACCTTCAACTGCCTCGAAGCATACGCTATTACCTTACCTTTCTGCATAAAAACACACCCAAGGACAACCCGTGAAGCATCGCAATACACTGTGAAGCCTTCACCTTCCACTGGCAAGGTCAAGATCAGGGCTGAAGTCAACAATGTCTTAATCTTTTGAAAGCTCGCCTCACACTCCTCAGACTACTGAAAATTCACATTCTTCTGAGTTAGTTTTGTCAACGGAGATGCAATAGAAGAGAAGCCCTGCACAAACCATTTGTAGTAACCAGCCAAGCCCACAAAACTCTGAATATCGGTAGGTGAAGTAGGCCTAGCCCAATCTCTAACTACCTCAATCTTCTTTGGATCAACCATAATACCATCCTTGGTCACCACGTTCCCCAAAAATGTCACAGAATCGAGCCAGAACTCACACTTGGAAAATGTTGCATAAATTCTCTCCTTCTTCAAAGTCTGAAGCACAATCCTCAAATGCTGCTCATGCTCCTCTTTACTATGAGAGTATATCAAAATATCATCAATGAAAACTATAACGAAGGAATCCAAATAGGGTCTGAACACCCAATTCATCAACTCCATGAATGCTGCTGGGGCGTTGGTCAGTCCAAAAGACATAACCAGGAACTCATAATAGCCATAACGGGTCCTGAAGGCTGTCTTTAGGATATCCTCCGCCCTAATCTTCAACTGATGATAAACAGACCTCAAATCAATCTTAGAAAATACTGAGGCTCCCTGAAGCTGATCAAACAAGTCATCAATACGTGGAATAGGATACTTGTTCTTAATCGTCACCTTATTCAATTGCCAGTAGTCAATACACATCCTCATAGTGCCATCCTTCTTCTTCACAAATAGGACAGGAGCACCCCAAAGAGAAACACTAGGCCTAATAAATCCCTTACTCAACAAATCTCGAAACTTCTCCTTCAATTCTGCTGGAGCCATACGATATGGAGATATAGAAATGGGCTGAGTGCCCGGTTCCAAGTCAATACCAAAATCAATATCATGATCAGGTGGCATACCCGGAAGATCAGTCGGGAAAACCTCTGGAAATTCTTTCACCACTGAAACTGACTCCAATGGAGGAGTATCAACACAAGTATCACAAACATAAGCCAAATAAGTGAGACATCCCTTCTCAGCCAAGCGCTGAGCCTTCAGAAATGAAATTACCTTCCTCAAATAAGGATTAAGAGTGCCCTGTCACTTTAATTTAGGAACACCCGGCATATCTAAAGTCACAATCTTAGCATAACAATCTAGAACTGCATGATAGGGAGAAAGCTAATCCATACCCAATATGATGTCAAAAACTACCATATCCAATATAATTAAGTCTACCCACGTGTCATAGCCCTCTAAAGTCACAATACAAGATCGGTACACCCGATCCACCACTAAGGAATCACCCACTGGTGTAGAAACACAGATAGGCACAGAAAGAGAATCACATGGCCTATCTAGGCCCAAAGCAAAATATGCAGACATGTAGGCGAAAATAGAACTAGGGTCAAATAAAACTGTAGCAGGTCGATGAAATACTGAAATAATACTTGTGATAACTGCATCAGATGCCTTCGCCTCTGGATGGCCTGGAAAAGCATAACAATGAGCCCTACCACCATCAACCTGAGCACCCCCTCGACCACCACCTCGGCCTGCCTGAGGACCACCTTGGCCTGCCTGAGAACCACCTCGGCCTGCCTGAGGACCACCTTGGACTGCCTGAGAACCACCTCGGCCCCTGCCTGGATATGCTGGTGCTCTAGAAGGACCCTGAGAACACTGCTGATGTGCTCTCTATTTGAGTCGAGGGCAATTTCTCTTAATATGACCAGGCTCACCACACTCATAACAAGTCCTGGGTGTAATCTTCTGCTGTGTAGAACAAGGGTGATCTGAATACCCTGCATGACTAGAAGATCCTTGAAAATACCCTTGGGAACCCTATCTTGAGCTATAGGAACCTTGTCCGGAATGACCTCCCTCGGATGCCTGAAGGGCTGCCTGAACTGGTCTACCATGCTGAGGACGAAAATCTCTCCTGAAAGATCCCTTGCCTCCAGATGAGGTACCACTGAACTGACCAGAAGTGCGGGACCTCTTGTCCCTACGATCCCCGAACTCCTCACGACGCATAAGCTCAAACTCCTTGGCCGCCTCAACGGCCCTCTGAAAAGTAGCTCCTGACTGAGCTGTAGAGAACACTGCCTCTCGGATCCTGAAAGTAAGACCCCCCACGAACCTACGAATCCTCTCAGTCTCATTCGTTAGAATCATCAAGGCATAACAATATAATGCATGGCATCGAGCCTCATACTCAGTCACTGATATTCCATCCTGAGTCAAATGCTCAAACTGATGCCTACGCTCCTCCTTCAAGCTACGAGGAACAAATCGATCAAGAAAAGCCTGAGCAAACGACTCCCAAGTCATAGGAGGATATCCTGTAGGTCTAGAGTCAACATAGGAACACCACCACTATTTGGCGGGACCACACATCTGCAAAGCTGTATAGTCAACACCATGAGACTGCACGAATCCCACACTCTAGAGCCTCTCATGACAACTTACAAGAACTTATACGCATCCTTAGTATGGAAACCCTGAAATTAAGGTGGGCCCATCTTTCTGAACCTCTCAAACCTCCCCTGCTCCTCATCCGACATAATCGACATAGCCGCTCCTGCACCCGGCACATGCATACCATCAAACCCAGCTACTGTAGCCGCTGGCTGACCCGCTCATCCATGAAAAACTGGAATAGGCTGCTGATCTGTGGTCAGAGCCCCAACTCTAGTCTGTGAACCCTCTGGATACTAGTCACACTGCCACTTTGAGCCATCCCCTCTAACAACCCCAACACACAAAGCAAAGTATCCTGAAGTACGGGTGTAGCAACAAATCCAGGTGGCACCTGATCTGTCACGGCCCAACTACCGGGCCGTGCGGGCACCTACTCTAATCCACCTAGATAGGAGAACCCTTACCACTCGAACCAACAGGCAATGCGGAAAAGAAAATGAATCGTTAAATAAGTCCCTTACATACATGAGAAATCCTTTTATAAATAGTTTAGAAAAATAAATGACTTAAAGAATTTGCGGAAAACATTTACAATATGAAACAACCTCCCCAGAACCTAGTCTAAGCCGGTACAAGAGCTTCTACAAGATGAGTATATGACATAAGATGACACAACTCCCACCATAGAAGAGAAGTAGGAGCTGCTGGAAGATCACCGCAATCCTGAACCTGTGAAACATCACCAATCCTGCAACCAGACTATACCCAAAAATGTATAGCAAGAGTAGAATCAGTACAAACACACGTACTGGTAGGCATCATCGGTTGACCTGAATTCATTCCTACCATCATGTAAAAATCAAGATAAAATGCACAAGGTAAATGCTTCACCCCTTTCAACATCACTTTTATCAATCCCCCCTTTCGAAAACGACTATCCTAACCTTTAGACTTACCGAGTCACCTGGTCACCTAGACTTCCCAAGTCACCTTGACATCTAGACTTCCCAAGTCACCTTGACATCTAGACTTCCCAAGTCACCTTGACATCTAGACTTCCCAAGTCTCACTTGATCCTTACTAATAACAATGTCCATACCTGGACTACCCTTCCATTATCCAAGTCAACCGCCTTGACTAGATATTCAGACTTAGCCCGGCTAACTGCCCAACCAAACCACTTATACTCGTAGTATTACTTACCAGTGTCCGGCCCTTCCCAGACCTCTAGGACAACTTTCCCTCCTGATTATAACAACCATCAACTACAACCTCAGACTTTCTGTCTTACTCTCAATTTACCAATCACATGAAAATCACCTAGCAACCATTTACACATTCAATGACAACAACCGAGTTATATCTAAATCCCTTTCTAATCCCGAAACCCGGACCCTCCAAGGATCCTCTAACCACACCTAAGTGTTCAACAGGCTACCAGATCTACACCAAGACCAACTAATAATTAACATAATAACCTGGCCTACACCAAGACCAACCGATAACATAATATAACCACTCAGCTTACACCAAGACCAAACCCATAATATAATATAACAACCCAGCCTATACGAAGACCAAACTAACAATATAATAACCCGGCCTACACCAAGACCAAAATGATAACGTAATATAACCACCCGACTTACTCCAAGACCAAACCCACAATATAATATAACAACCCAGCCTATACCAAGACCGAACTAACAATATAATAACCAGCCTACACCAAGACCAAACCCACCATATAATATAACAACCCGGCCTATACCAAGACCAAACTAACAATATAATAACCCGGCCTATACAAAGACCAAATATAATCACCATACCAACCCGGTCTACACCAAGACCCACTTAACCAAATATAACAGAATTCCCGGCCTATCAAGGACCATAAGCAATTATCATATTTCAATAAAATAGCCCGGTCCGCTCACGGAATCAATAACAGTTAATGCAATACAACAATATCAATACAGTGATGCAGTAAAATAACCCGTACCAGGCGTGGTACCCAAGCTAACTGTATGTCAACAATTCACAGTCAAATAATGGACACATAACTTGTAAACTAAAAAGTAACAAACCGTTCAACTCACAGATTGTAAGACATGACCCTTAGACATTCTACACAATTTCATCTAAGCAATGCAATTCACACAAACACTTAGATAGGAGTACAAAACATACAACATTCACAGGAATTGTGAGCCATCACCTACCCCATTCTAGGTACACTATGAATCGTTAAATCCCGTCCAAAGACTAACCCCGGTTCGCCCTTTTAAACATGCAGTTAATTACATTTGTTCCTGACCCTCTTCCTAGGACCAAATACAACCTGGGAAAAACCCTTCCCAGTATTAGAACACAACCAAACAATTATCCTAATTATACCAATTAGTTCGGAACTTTCATTCCTTACAAATTTGTTAATTACTAACCCTTTTTCGATTCCCGAAACCTTCCGATATTCTAGTTCCCATATTTTATTAGCAAAAACATACAATTTCAGCCATGCCTAGAATATCACCACACCCTATTCCCATTCTACTAATTCTAAAGAAATCCAACAATTCAACAACTCCCTCTAGACTCCGTGCCCAAAGGCCTAACCATGGATTATCCCTTTTATTCTACACAATAATAGGAAATAAAAATGGTCAATCTACTCTTGGGAAGAAACCTAGCCTACCTGGATGCCGAGAAGCTGTTCCATGTCCTTTCTGGCTCCGTGAAGGCGTTCCCTGACGATTTTGCAATGCGGAAAAGAAAATAAATCGTTAAATAAGTCCCTTACATACATGAGAATCCTTTTATAAATAGTTTAGAAAAATAAATGACTTAAAGAATTTGCGGAAAACATTTACAATATGAAACAACCTCCCCAGAACCTAGTCTAAGCCGGTACAAGAGCTTCTACAAGATGATTATATGACATAAGATGACACAACTCCCACCATAGAAAGGAAGTAGGAGCTGTTGGAAGATCACCGCAATCCTGTACCAGTGAAACATCACCAATCCTGCAACCAGACTATACCCAAAAAGGTATAGCAAGAGTAGAATCAATACAAACATACGTACTGGTAGGCATCATCGGTTGACCCGAATTCACTCCTACCATCATATAAAAATCAACATAAAATGCACAAGGTAAATGCTTCACCCCTTCAACATCACTTTTATCAATCCCCTCTTTCGAAAATGACTATCCTAACCTTTAGACTTACCGAGTCACCTGGTCACCTAGACTTCCCAAGTCACCTTGACATCTAGACTTCCCAAGTCACCTTGACATCTAGACTTCCCAAGTCACATTGACATCTAGACTTCCCAAGTCACGTTGACATCTAGACTTCCCAAGTCACCTTAATCC
Organism: Jaltomata sinuosa; assembly: GCA_003996215.1. Classification (NCBI taxonomy): domain Eukaryota; kingdom Viridiplantae; phylum Streptophyta; class Magnoliopsida; order Solanales; family Solanaceae; genus Jaltomata; species Jaltomata sinuosa. The sequence goes on from QJPP01001415.1 coordinate 75,121, forward strand.
CTAGACTTCTCAAGTCTCACTTGATCCTTACCAATAACAATGTCCATACCTGGACTACCCTTCCTTTACCCAAGTCAACCGCCTTGACTAGATATTCAGACTTAACCCGGCTAACTGCCCAACCAAACCATTTATACTCGTAGTATTACTTACTAGTGTCCGGCACTTTCGGACCTCTAGGACAACTTTCCCTCCTGGTTATAACAACCATCAACTACAACCCCAGACTTTCCATCTTACTCCCAATTGACCAATCACATGAAAATCACCTAGAAACCATTGACACATTCAATGACAACAACAGAGTTATATCTAAATCCCTTTCTAATCCCAAAACCCGAACCCTCCAAGGATCCTCTAACCACCTCTAAGTGTTCAACAGGCTACCCGATCTACACCAAGACCAACTAATGATTAACATAATAACCTAGCCTACACCAAGACCAACCGATAACATAATATAACCACCCGGCCTACACCAAGACCAAACCCATAATATAATATAACAACCCAGCCTATACCAAGACCAAACTAACAATATAATAACCCGGGTTACACCAAGACCAAAATGATAACGTAATATAACCACTCGGCCTACGCCAAGACCAAACCCATAATATAAAATAACAACCCAGCCTATACTAAGACCAAACTAACAATATAATAATCTGGCCTACACCAAGACCAAACCCACCATATAATATAACAACCCGGCCTATACCAAGACCAAACTAACAATATAATAATCCGGCCTATACCAAGACCAAATATAATCAACATACCAACCCGGTCTACACCAAGACCCACTTAACCAAATATAACAGAATTCCTGGCTCTCACGGACCATAAGCAATTATAATATTTCAATAAAATAGCCCGGTCCACTCACGAAACCCATAACAGTTAATGCAATACAATAATATCAATACAATGATGCAATAAAATTACCCGTACCAGGCGTGGTACCCGAGCCAACCGTATGTCAATAATTCACAGTCAAATAATGAACACAGAACTTGTAAATTAACAAGTAACAAATCGTTCAACTCACAGACTGTAAGACAGGACCCTTAGACATTCTACACAATTTCATCTAAGCAATGCAATTTACACAAACACTTAGATAGGAGTACAAAACATACAACATTCACAGGAATCGTGAGCCATCACCTACCCCATTCTGGGTACACTATGAACCGTCAAATCCCTTCCAAAGACTAACCCTGGTTCGCCCTTTTAAATATGTAATTAATTACATTTATTCTTGACCCTCTTCCTAGGACCAAATACAACCTGGAAAAAACCCTTCCCAGCCTTAGAACACAACCAAACAATTATCCTAATTATATCAATTAGTCCAGAACTTCCGTTCCTTACATATTTATTAATTACTAACCCTTTTCTGGTTCCCCAAACCTTTCGATATTCTAGTTCCCACATTTTATTAACAAAACCACACAATTTTAGCCATTCCTAGAATATTACCACACCCTATTCCCATTCTACTAATTCCAAAGAAATCCAACAATTCAACAACTCCCTCCAGACTCCATGCCCGAAGGCCTAACCATGGATTCTCCCTTTCATTCTACACAATAATAGGAAATAAAAACAATCAATCTAGTCTTGGGAAGAAACCTAGCCTACCTGGATGCCGAGCAACTGTTCCATGCCCTTTCTGGCTCCCTGAAGGCATTCCCTGACAATTTTGCAGGCCCGAATCCGTGGTTTTGCATCCCTTTTACCAGAATTCCTCCTCCCCATGGCTCCCAAGCCTTGGAGCAGCCTAGGAGGGTTCTTGGAGTGACCCTTATCTATTTTTGGGGCTGAATGGGAGAGAATGAAATTAAAAGCCCATTTTCTTGGTTTTCTAATCCCGTCACTCTGCTATAGCGGTACCTACTCTGCTATAGCGGACAACTCCAGCTATAGCGGTCTTAAGCGGTGTTGACCGCCTTGACCACCGCTATAACGGTATTTTCCACCGCTATAATAGAGGTCACTACCGCTGACAGTTGCGCTCGTCTTGGACAGAATGTTCAGAAATCTCCCAGTTTTGGCTATTTTACAACACACTTATTTTCCCGATGTTCTGGAACAACCCCTTCACGTCAACCTCGATTCCGGGAGTTCTACTTACCCGAATTTGATTCTAAAAAGTTCCCCAGACTCCTCTATGTCTTAGCTACAAGGAAAACTAGATCAAAACAAGACATTTAATCCAATCCTTACCCGGATTGTCCTAGACCATACCTCGCTTCAAAACCGGCCGAGACTAGCCTAGCCCAGAATTTTCAACTCCCAAACCCATAATTTTTCTAACCCAAAACTTGGCACGAATGGTTTACCCGTAATGACGAAACCAGTCGTAACATGATCTTGGACTACCTTCTCATCATGAATCTGGTCATCCTCTGGAATATGAGCATCCTCCTCATGAGACTCTACCCTAACGGGTACTTGAGCAGTTATTGGTACCCTAGCCCTAATTGGTGCAGTAGCTCATGCCCTGCCTCTACCTCGCCCCCTTACCCACCCATGTGCCACGGCATGAGCAATAAGTACAGGTGCAGATGAAGGTGCAGGTGCCTGACCACTAGCACTCGTAGTCCGTGTTCTCCCCATATGTGATAGAATGAAATAGAAACACTTAGTATTCAATAAGATTAACTACGCACGATAAAGAAAGAAAGAAAGAATAGAAGTTTCCTAAAGTCCTATAGCCTCTCAAAGATAAGTAACAGACGTCTCCGCAACGATCCGCAAGACTCTACTAGACTTTGCTCTTGTACTTAGTGGGATATATGAACCATGCTCTGATACCATGTTATCACGACCCAAAATCACATTAAGTCGTGAGGGCAACCACCATCCCCGTAGGCAAACCCCTTTCCTATACTAACCATTTAACAATAGAAATAATGCAAGAGTAAATATTTAAGCAAACCATCAACTCTTACAAATGCGGAATAAAATGAATTCAAGTCCAAACTATCCCAAGACCTGGTGACACCAGTACATGAGCATTTATGAATATAAAACAAGTCTGTGAAAACTAAAAATAGTTGTCTGTGAGAAAGTAAGATAGAAAACATAAAGAGTCTCTAGAATCTAGTACTGCCGAAGAGAAAGCATCTCCCCTAAATCCTAACTGCAATAGCCTCGAACACAAGCAACTAGTCAAGATTCCCAGTACATGGCTCAGTCCCTACACACAAAAAGGTGCAACAAGTATAGAGTGTGTACGGGAAACACGTGTACTCAGCAAACCTTGATTACTAACTCCTTCTAGAAGCGATAACGAGAGGTGTCTTAAAAGTTCTCTTTTTCACAAGTATAATTTCGCCACGATATAAGTCACCACAACACAATAAATAAGGCACGTATCTAGAACAATTCAATATAGAGTGCAATGCAGATTAAGTGTAATGCAATGCAATGCACTGGCCAAAAGTAAATTGGTATATATCTACCGGAACCATTTCCCATCGGTACAATAAAACCCGCTGGAACTATTTTTCATCGGCATAATAAGACCCGCCGGAACTATTTCCCATCGGCTTGATAAGAATATGAATCTTACAAACAATTCAGAGGGAAATATCAACCAATAAATATCATGCAACAATAAGAGTGGTATGAATGAATATGTATGATCAAGTACATAAAATGAGTTTATCAATCACAATCAAGTTCACATAATTCATGAATCTCAACAGTTTAATTGTATCACAATTTATGAGAATCTATCAACCAATAGTATTTTTCATAAGAATTTCCCATAGCATAGCACCGGTGTCCGTATAAATGCTCGGTATCTCATTTATATGGGACGTCCCTCATTACTCATTTTCCTTAAGTTCATTCGATAAAATATAACTAACACTTCAAAAAGGAAATTAGAAATCTCTACTTGCCTCAAAATGAAGCCCAATTATCAAGTAACAAACTTGCCCTTATGTAACGCTTCCGAACGATCGAAATTTGTTCAAATACATAATAACTAACACGTCAAATTTCATCTAAAATAAATCATTATTCGACACCCCCAAATTAAGAATTCCTACTCTAAAAATTCTAGCTCTAAAACCTTATTTTTTGTCAACACTGTAGATAATAAGAAAATTCAGAAGAAGATTTCGAGGCCGAAGCTAGCCTAATAATCATGAAATAGTACACCAAATTATCAAATTTCCTAGAAATTTCTACCTCCACTCATTCAATCATAAATGTCCAATAATTAACACTTTAATACTTTTATCATCATTAGGTCATCATCAGACTATTATTTAGAATCTATCTAAATTGTGCACGGTAGATATCACCTATATAACCCCACCTCCCCATCATTGTGGCCAAAGGTCAATTATCCTCTCCTTATCATTAATAATGGTATAATTAGCCAACCAAATTCACACCTAATTGATCAAACACGAGAAACAACAAAAATCCTACGATACTGATTATTATGTTAATTCAATTCACATACACACCATTACTGATATATTGCAGTAACCAATCCACTAGTTGAAACTAACCTGAAGCCGTAGATAGGAGCCAGAGATGGTCTCCTCGTAGCTGCGAATTGAAAGTAGTACTGCAACTTTCGCCCCTTTTGCTCATAATTTCTTGATGTTATTCTTTAATGTGGTAAACCTTAGTAACTTAATTCTTTTTTATTTTACTATGTACATGGGTCACAAGAGTAAATAAATTGTGGGTTTGACCCATTAACCATCAATTAAGTGAATTATTTAAAATATCTGAAACTTCATATAAACCTTCGAAAATTTATTTGGAATCCCATGAAAATAAATCAAATAAGTAAATTGACTAAAATGTACGTTCCGGACCTATTGAAAATACTAAAGCACCAATCCGAGGTCGTCTTGACCGAAGGTTGACCGTGATTAACTTAACCTTCTTAAAACTCAAGAATCTAATGAATGACTTAAATTGCTCCCGAACACCTCGAGGTCCATAGTATCCATTCCCAAAAGTCATAAATCACATATAAAGACCACGAGGAGGGTTAAAGCAGGAAAAATAAGTAAAATTTCACAAAACAACTTGGAGGGTCATTACAAGAGTAGTCGGGATGCAAACAATATGTGAGATATGACATCTAGTTGTATTAGGGAAGCAATGAGAGGTGCTAGGGGTCTCGAGAGGTAGACTGATGATGGAATGGAGAAGTCCAAGGGAATATAAAGGCTAAGAAGGTGGCGTATGCAAAGTTGGTGGAGAGTAAGAATGAGGAGAGCAGCCGGATGAATGGGAAAGGTATAAAGTGGAAAAGTAGGAGGCAAAGTTAGTGGTTATGACGACAAGGAAAATGGCTTTCGAAGTCCGTATATGAAATTAGAAAACAAAGGTGGGGATAGAAAGTTGTACAGGCTAGCCAAGGCTAGAAAAAGGAGGGCACATGACTTGGATCAAGTGAAGTGCATCAAGGTTCTGGTGGATGAGACACTCATTAGACAGAGGTGGCAGTCATACTTTTATAAACTCTTAAACAAAGAGGGGGACATGGACATTCTATTGGCGGAGTTGGAGAACTCAGAGAGGTATGCCAATTTTGGTGTTGTAGGTGTATTAAGGTTGAAGAGCAGTCAGGCCAGACGAGATTCTGATGGAATTTGGGAAGAGTGTAGGCAAAGTAGGTTTGGAGTGACTTACTAGGTTATTTAATGTCGTTTTTAAAATGGAGAAAATGCCCCAAAAATGAAGGTAGAGTACGATGATTTCGTTGTACAAGAACAAGGGTGATATCCAGAATTGCAATATAGCTATAGGGGTATGAAATTGCTAACTATGAAAGTTTGAGAGAGGGTGATGAGGAGCGTGACTATTTTCGTGAATTAGTTCAGGTTCATACCGAGATGCTCTACTACAAAAGCCATTCACCCTGTAAGGATATTGGTGGAGTAGTACAGAGAGAAGAAGAAAGACCTACATATGGTGTTCATCGACATAAAGAAGACTTACGACAAAGTCACTATTGAGGTTCTATAAAGATGCTTGAATCCTAAAGGTGTACCTATGACGTACATTAGGGAAATTTAGGACATGTATAATGGAGGCAAGACTCAGGTAAGGATAATGGGAGGAGACTCGAAGCACATTTCAATTGTGATGGGGTTGCATTAGAGATCAACTCTTAGCCCATTTTTATTTGTCTTGGTGGTGGATGAATTGACGCAGCATATTCAAGGAGAGATGCCATAGTATATGTTATTTGGGGTGACATAATTTTGATTGACAAGATTTGAGGTAGAGTTAATGATAAGATGGAGGTTTGGAGGCAGACCTTGGAGTCTAAAGGGTTCAAGTTGAGTAGAACTAAGACAAAATACTTGGAGTGCAAGTTCAGTGACATAAAGCTTGAGGCTGGCCTAGAAGTGAGGCTTAATACACAGGTCATTCAGAAAAAGAGAAGTTTTAAGTATCTTGGATATATTATCCCTGGAAATGGGGAAAATAACAATGATGTCACACATCATATAAGTGCAGGTGGATGAAATGGAGGTTCGCATCCAGAGTCCTGTGTAATAAGAAAGTTTCACTAAAATTTAAAGAGAAGTTCTGCAGGACGGTGGTTAGACTGACTATGTTGTATGAAGCAAAGTGTTGACCAGTCAAGAACTTTTACGTTAAGAAAATAAAAGCAGAGATGAGATTGCTGAGATAGATATGTGGTCATACTAGGAGAGATAAGATTAAAAATAAAGATATCCTAGACAAGGTAGGTATGGCCTCAATAGAGGACAAGCCATGGGAAACGAGACAAAGATGACTCGGGCATATGGAGAGGAGATGCACAGATGTCCCAGTGCAAAAGTGTGAGAGGTTTTCTATAGATGGTTTCAAGAGAGGTAGACATATGTCAAAGAAGTATTGAGAAAAGGTGATTAGACAGGACTGACACAACTTCAGCTTACCGAGGATATGACCTTAGATAAGAGGTTATGGAGGACACATACTAGGTAGGAGGTTAGTTAGATAGTTGAGCCTTGTCTCGCTTATTCTTTTATACAATTAACCATATTATTAGTCATAGTATTACTCTTGTAGTTTTTTATCCTTTGGGTTTGATTATTATTGGTGGTTTTTTTTTACACTTTGATTATCATTTTATTTTTTTATGGCTACTGTTTAGCATGATTTGTCAGGTTATCTATAATATTTTGCCATGACTATTTTTATTTCTATTATTTCTTTCTCTATAATACTTTAAACTATTTTCCATGAGCAAAAAATCTATTGAAAAACCTCTAAGGTAGTGGTAAGGTCCATATACTCTATCCTTTCAGAACCTACTTTGTAGGATTATACTGAGTATGTTTTTATTGTTCTCTTTTTCTTGTCATTCTTTTATAGGTCCCGTTAAATATACCAATCAAAGTGACAAATACCAAATATATTAACTTTTGAAAAACTTAAAGGCCAAACTACTCATGTATATATACTTAATGGACTATTTTGAATCTATCCATAAACATAAGAGATTATTTTTTTTATTTTCTCAAATTATAAGGTAATATGCTAACCCCCCTCCCCCTCCTTTTTAATTTTCAAATATATCCATTGATTTACTTGAAACTATTGGTATGAAGTTATAAATTATGAATTTAAGGTATATATAATATTTCTGTTTTTGATAAATAACTCATTTTATCATCAAAAGAGAGCATTAAAAGTAGAAATGCTAGTATTGATAGCACCATAGTAGCAACTACACATCACATCTGATATAGTCGATAAAAAATATTACAGAGGATAATAATTTAGGACCTTGATTTTGGAGACTATTTTAGGCTTTAAGCTAGCAAAATAGACTGCTTCTTGCACCATACTCCTAACTATCACCTCAGAACTCCTTGAAATTTGTTGAAAGATCCTCTTGTTACTTTCCTTCCATATGTGATAAATATAGCAAGCTAAAGCTATCATATAGATATGCACACCAGCTGAATTACCTTTAACATTACCACATATCCATTCAAGTTCAATTTGTCAGTTCAATGAGCACTTGTTTATCCCATTATTGTGACAATTTATTCCAAATACTAGTAGAGTAAGGACAAGAGAAGAACAAATGATCTCTACTTCCAATATCTTGACATAAGTGCATCCCAAGCCAGTGTTGATGTCCTAGAGAGCCTATCCTTAGTATGTAATTTGTCCATAATAACTAGTCTCAATACAAATATTAATTTTGAAGCTTCGATATTGTTACATAACAACCTTTTTCAGGGAATTTTTAAAAACTGATCAACTAACAAGTTATACATCTGCTTGATAGAGAAGTTTTCTAAGGCTGAATATCTTGAGGGCTGATTCTTGCTTCTAAAAAATAATTCTGACCCTTGAAAACCTTCTGTAGCATCTATGGTGCATGCTTAGGATGAAACTTCCAAATTGGTCTACCCTTTCCATAATAATTGTGAACCCATTGCACCTAGAGTTTGTCCTTTTTTTTTTTGCATAAGTTTCACAATAATTTCAAAATGGCACCCTTATTCTAGATAATCATGTCAGTGATGTTAATATCACCTGTTGGTATAGGTTTTCATAGTTTATCAAAGACAATCAGTGCCTTTTTAAAAGCTTTATATTATTTATCAGTGCCATTTACATTAGCTTTAAAGCCTGAAGCTCCAGAGAATTTTCAGAAGTATTCATACAAAACCCTAACTGATTGAGTATCACGTCTCCAGAATAGTAAGAGGTCGTCAACAAATTCTAACATAATGATATTCATTTTTGAACACTTAGGATGATATTTGAACAACTTCTCATGGGACAAAATCTTCAGCAACCTAGTGAGATACTTCATCGCAATGAAAAATAGGTAGAGTGATATGGTATAATCATGTCTAAGTCCTTTTTTAGCTTCAAAATGTATTGAAGATTTTTCATTAGTAGTGATGGAATTAGAGATAGGGTGACACATTTCATATTCAGTTAAAAAAAGATATATGAAAATTGCAGAGCTCTCAAGATCTGGTCCAAAAATGGGCTTCCAAGGAGTCGTAGGCCTTTTGAATGTCAATTTTTATCATACATCTGGGAAAAATATTCTGTCATACCATATCCTTTAACCATATCATGATTTAATAATATCTTACCAATAATAAGTCTCCTAAGAAAAAAGTTACTTAGCTAGTATCAAGAATGCTACACATAACCTTCTGCATTATCTTGGTAAGGATCTTAGAAATACCTTTATATAAAGTAGTGCAACAAGAGATGGGTCAGTATTCCTCGGAGGTAGAAGGGTTTTTAATCTTAAGAACAAGAGTTATAGTAGTGCAATTCACATGTTTGAACATAGTACCTGAAGAGAAGAATTCTAACACAACTGATAACGTTCAAAGTCACTCTTTAAAGTAAAAAAATGTACACAATCATATGCAATATAATTTATCAAACTATGAGTTGGGGTTGACTCCACAGAGAATAGTATATAGACAATTAAGAAAGTAAAAAATTATAACCAATTACTCTAAGCGAAACACTTGATAGATAGTTTAATTTTTTTGAGAAAATTATGACTAATACAAATATAAGCTAATCTAGAAAATAAGTAAGATGATTAATGACCACAAGGATGAATACAAGTAAAATCACTCTCAAGTAACGATTCAATATATTTCACAATTTTACGTATAAGAGCAAGTTCATGTTAATTAGCCTCGGGTAAAAGTTCTACATTAGTTCCTTTCGGACACTAACAAGACTATTCAATTGGCTATTTCTAGCCAAATTAAGTGCATTAGGAACACCTAAATATGGCTACAAGTAATTTTTTTATCGCTAGCTCAAACTATTAAATGAGGATTAACGTTCTAATTTTTTTTAATTAATCTTTTTCAACCTCGATTTTTCTCTCACGAACTCAAATTGAAGTACATGAGTGAGTCCTAGGATTAGCTACTCCCTTTGAAAATATTAAGGAACAAGAATAATTAAAGGAACATTAACTTACTTCATTATAAATAAAAATCATTCTATACATAAGCAACAAAAAGAGGTTTAATCCAAACTTTAATTCTAGAATATTCTTTTAAACAAGATTTAAGCAAGGAATAAAATCACTACTCACGTAGAATCTGTGAGGCGAGCTCCTAAACGAGCAAGCATATGAACATCCTTAGTCAATTTCTTCCTTTCTTCTTTAACATGTGACACGCTACCCATGGACAATCTGCTAAGTGCATCAACCACTACATTGACCTTACCCAAGTGGTAAAGCACACTCATGTCGTAATGCTTAAGGAGTTCAAGCCACCTTCTATGTCTAAGATTCAACTCCTTCTGAGTGAACACATATTGGAGGCTCTTATATATGGTCGGTAAGCACATCCACATGGATACCATACAAGTAGTGTCTCCAAATCTTTAAGGCAAAAATGATCGCTGCAAGTTCAAGATCATGAGTCGGACAGTTCTTCTCATGAACCTTAAGCTGTCTAGAAGCATAGGCAACGACATTACCATTGTTGACACCCAATTTTTACCCGGCACATTACAAATTAATCTTGAGCCTTTTTAAATTCTAAACAATTTTTGAAATAATTATTTTATAAGAAAAAAGGATAAAACATTTTTCAAAGCAGCTTTATAATAGTTTTTGAGTAAGAATTTATATATTTTTCATATTTAATTATGTGAAATTTATATGAGTTTACTTAAAGAACTATTTTAGAGTTTAATTTTATAAGAAAATTCTTTTAAAAGATTAAATGCTTGATGGATTCATAACGAGAGATTAATTGAATAAATTAATTTCATAATTTTAAAATGACATAATTGTGTTAAACATGATAATTATTTCAATTTGTGTAAGTTTAAAGAGGCTTGGGTGATTAATTTTTATTAATTCATATTTATTCCTATGCTAGCCTAAACTCTTTAAAGCATTTAAACTCTAGCCGAATTTTTCCTAATTCCTCTCAATTTGGCTACCTCCTTAACTTAAGGTGGACACATTTTGAAAAATGTGGCCAAATCATAAACGCCCCTCATCAGCCTTTGTTACAGCCAACATTGGGCCAATTGACCGCTATCCCACCCTTGTTTCCCTTTCATTTCCGCCTCAGCCCACCTCCAACTAGCCCAAAACCCGGCCCAAAACTCTTCACTCCCTTAGCTGACTCAAAACATATACACTCACTCACATATACCTATCCCCATATATTCCCTCAACTCTCACGTGCCCTCACGCGTCTCCAAATTCCCAGAAAGAATGCATTGTACGAAGACAACGCGCCCAGCTCACAACCCCACCCTGTACTTCATCTTCTTCACCTCTCTCCCTCAAAACCCTAATGCCCGACAACAACAACTTCATAAATGATGCCCAAACCCCCAACATTTCCAAACGACATCCATTTTTCCGTCAAGATGACGAGTTGGCAACCCAGAAGCTTCTAGAGGTCGCTAGGTGTTGATTTCCCCGTACCATCAGCAAAGGATTGGTACTATTTCGTACGAATTCTTGCTCCTCAAGCTTATCTAACTGAAGAATTTGAAATTTCCCCATACGAATTCCCCAAATACCCACTTTTCCCCCCTCCATTTCACCCAAAAAATCTCCTATATAAACCCTCCCTTTTCATTGTGAGAGGTAGCTGATTTTTTGGGGAAAAACTTAGAGATTTTGGTGGAGCATTTCACTAATCTTACGTAACTAAAATTTCAGAGAAGAATACACACCAAAGAGTAACAATTCTGGCAAGCTAGTCCAAGTTTCGGTGGTAAAAGTCTCCGACGAAGCTCGTATTCTCAGTCGCTGCTCAAGAAAAGGTAACCCCATCTAAACTCTTTTTATATTTTCTTTACTATTATCATGAGTGTAGGAATTACTGGGCTGGTCTTGTTTGAAAGCATACATGTAATTTCACAAAGTTTTCTTTTATGAATAAGAACCTGAAATTTGCTTGTTTGGTTTGAAGTTGTTATCAATTTTTTTTTTAAAAAAGGAAAGCTTTCGGAATTTTTCACTCTTTCCTTTATCTTACTATTTCATATCTGTGTAAGTGTTCATATGGATAATTTGTGTTATTTCCATATGTAGAGTTGATGATCATGCCTAGTAATATGCTCAAATGGTAAAATAATATGTTCTTCGCTTCCCCTTCTTTCCTTTTGTTTTGGTGAAATATGTCTTAACATTCATGAGTGCTTTTCCTGAGATTACAAGAATGAACAAAGATATTCTGGAATGTTGTATTTTTCTTAAGAAGTTCGAACTTGTTTGATAGGATGATGTATGTTTTCTGGTTTAACTAAGATGTAGAGAGGCAATGAATAGATCGCAATATTGGTTGAGCTCTAAGAAAGCTTTGAATCAAACGGTTTGGCTTTCTTTAGGTGCTCCTAAAAGTGGAATCTTCATGGCTTTTTCAGCATCTATGACGAGATAAAATTTGGTGAATGCATGTTGAATCCTGGACGATCTTTGTTATTTATGTTTTTAATAAATGCCTAATTATTCTAGCATGACATATTTTAGGTTGACTGTTCTGTTTACATGAAGAAATTTTTAAAAATGTTCTTCCCATAGGTATGCAACTAGGCTAATTTCCAGTAACGTAAGCTTTCTCAAAAATAGGGTCTTTCGGGGATCTCTGGTATAGGTTTTGATCATGAAAATGCCTGCTCCTTTTCTTGTAGAATTTCAGTATGATATGGTTACAAATAGTGAATGGCTTTGATGTGAATTATTCAGGGAAGATATAGAATTTTTTCTTATCAGGATGTTTGTTTTCCCTCTTTACAAATTTGAGTCATTTGCCTTAATTCAAAGCATGATCTTATTGCTTGACATGAATGGTTTGCCTTTTTGAAAGTGTGCTATTGGAAAACCAAAAGCAAGATCGTATTTTGATTAAGGATCAACATTACATCTAAAATGCTCATGTCACTACTATTTTGAAACTGTCCAGCAGTGTCCCTTTTGAATCGAAAATCTCTTCCTTCCTTTGTTCTCCTTCTGTTTAAAGCTTTCCAGTGCATGATTAATGTAGCTTAAAGGAATGACTGCATCTTTAGCAAAAATCAATCTTCTCATGTTGACATGTCTAGCAATATTGGTTTGTTTGGTGGTGTTTGAGTTTTTTCATGACTTTTCCTAAAGCCTACTTGTTAGAGAGCATCTTCTTCGAGTGAGTTCGATTACATGTGCCAAAATGGTTTTAAGTAAATGCTTGACATAATGTTAGTCTTTAGGAATTGTGTCTATAGTTTCTTGTTGCAAGCTGTTTGTATATCCAAATGTTTCTTTGATGACATGTGAAACTGGTAGCCTAATTGTGCTTAAGGCTTAGAGAAGAATGATTGGGTTTAAGACAAGGTTTTTTTAAAAATTCTTTAGATTATATTACTTACTGCCCCAATGTTCATGCTTTATGGGATTGATGACTTGTAATATAGTCCTTGAAGCTCTCCTTAGCATAAAAATACCTGCAAATGAATGTATCCCTGCTTACTTGAAATGAACTGTAGTTTGCGAGTCTATGTGTGCATATTGCCATCTTTTGAAATCCAATTACTCGAGTTGCATACTAATTTCTTCTATCTTTCCTTGCATGAACTCATCGAACCCAACTTGGGTGTCCCTTGCATTTTTTTACTTGGGCCAAGCCCAAGTAGCATTCCTCTTTCAAGGCCGCCTTTTCACAAGGCCCCAAAAAGAGGTTAAAATTTGATCGAAGAAAAATATGTATGGCCTAAATGCCATACGCAATGAAAGCAAATATACAGGGTTGAAGATGGAGTGGAAATATAATGGGCTTAACCCAATTTTTGTAGTCCAAAATGAATATTTAGTAGGGGTTTGGGCCTAAGTGCGTAAACCCAATTTCTCCTTTCCCTTTAGTTTATCTTTATTTTGTATTAATTTAGACTTTGTAAAACACTAACTTTTATTTAACTTAGTTATTTTCCCTTCGGAGTACCATGTCTAATTTTCGCATAGTTATTTATTTCGACGGTTAAATATTTGAAAACTTCTTGAAATTCTTGCAAAAATTATCAATGAGTTTTCCTTTTGCAAAAGTTGGTTCAAAATTACTTATCATTTGTTACAAGCAAATATTGTTTCTTTCGTGAAAAAACAAATCTCATTTTTACTTGTCAAAATTTATCGTTTTCATAAAGTTAGTCAAATAAATAAGAGTTATTTTTAAAATCAACCGGATAACCGTGTGTTAGCGGACATTTCGAATGCCTTAAAACCCTTCTCGAAATGTTAATATGAACTTCTTACCTGGATTTCTTAAATTCAAAAGATTTTTATCTGTTTTAAATCTTTCGAATATTTTTCAATGGTTTTCTTGATTTTTCCTAAAAATTAAGTGGCGACTCTGTTTTAATTAAGTTTGAGAATTTTTAAGTTTTCAAGTTTAATACAAGTCAAAACCGTTTCAAAAATTGAAGTTGCATTTTTCCTTTCAAAATAAACGAAAAAGTGAAAAATGCGATGAAACAGAAATGACGACTCTGCTGGGGATTTTAACTAAGTTCTAACCAAAATAATATTTCTAACTCTTATGTGACTAACTATTCGGGTTTGTAATAGATAGTAAAAGTAGTTATTTGTAATTTACGTGTTTAATTTTCGCAAATTGTAAACTGTCATTGCATTTTATGACATGATTTCGTCAAATGATACTTTATTTTATTTTGAATCGCAAAAAGAACGGTTATGCGGGTCACAGCTGTTGCTATCATTTAAAAAACCAAATAATTTTTCAAGGCACCCTGACGGGTAGTTGTATCGCTGACCGATCCGATAATCATCATTGTCTCACCCAGAGCTGTCCACTCGGGTTCCCGGTCTACTAATTCAAAACTCACTCTAGACACCTAGCATAGAACGAAATCAAAACCCTCTATTTAGCGCATTCGCCTAAGTAGACCCAATACCCATGGGGTATTAGGGCCATTAGAGAGACTGCCTTGTGTCCAAAGGGCCCACAACCCGAAGAGGACAATCATGCTTATGTGTTTAATTGAAGGCTATATACGCCAATTTGCAAACCATTGCTCCTTTGGGTGGGGGGTTTTCTAATCTATTTTTTGTCTTGTAGGATGTCTCAATGATTCTTGAAGTTTAGCATGGTCACCAAGCGCCAAAGAAAATCAAGTTGTGGTGGAACAACTTTAATGAGACGTTGCAAGGGGAGATCACTAGTAGCATAGGTCACTTGCCTTCTCTGATAGACTTCGAAGCTTAGCCCGAACTAATTCATGTTATCACAAAATTTTAGGACAATGAGAGAATGGTCTTTAGGTTTGGAGAAGTTGAAATGACTCCCACGGTCAAAGAGATTCATGATTGCCTTGATTCCATACGAATGTGTCAAAAGAGGAAGCACAATTCCGACAAAAATGTCCTAGTCCCTCACAAGCCGTCACATAGGAAAATGTTAAACATACTCCTTCTCGTCAAAGGTGATTGGTGGAAGACTTCTGACATACCGTTTGAAGAGTTCTATAACCGGTGGGGTCTTCGAAGTGGTTTCAACAATTTTTGAGATGAATTCCATAACTACACAACATGGAATGACACTCGAACTATGGATTTCTCTATTTGCCTCCTAGGGACTATGGTATTTCCTAAAGATCAAGGAAAGGAAATTGACTCCAGAATTGTTAAAGTCACTCACGCGATCTTCTTTGGTATTGGAGCAACAGGTGTAAAGCAACGCTACTACTTGGCTCCGGTAATTCTGGCCGACATCTATAAATCTTTGGAAAGATGTAAAGTGGGGCATCGATTCTTTCAAGGTTGAAACATGTTGCTACAATGGTGGATGACCAAACATTTGACCAAAGATAGTTCAAACCGACAAGAATTGGCCACTCAACAGGGGCAAAATGACCTAGCATTCCACGGGTTAAGAATGAGCATAAGAGAATTCAAGACAATGAGTAAGGGAGAATGGGCACGAAACTTCTCAGAATTAAGAGAAGATAATGTACAATGGATGTTCCAAGGCTTCCGATCCGAAGATGTCATAGTTAAAGGAAACAGGTTCCATTTTTTGGCACTCATGGTAATTAGAGGAATTTGTCCATCTGTTCCAAACCGAGTGTTAAGGCAATTTGGAAGAAATCAAGTTCTACCTCACGAGGGAGATAAGGATCAATTTGTGATTGACTATGATGGGTGCGACAAAGTGCCTTATGCTGGTGACATTAAGAAAGAGTGGAGAGGTTGTATCAAATCAAAAAGGAAGGATATGGCAGAAGATAGGTTCAACGTCGGGTGTGATGAAGCATACAAAGAATGGTTGAAAGCTAGTTTGCTAGGCAAAATCACCCCAGGACCAAATGTCTATCATCAATTAGAAGATGAGTCGTCCAAACTTCAGGTACAAATGCTTATGTTCCAACAACAATGGGAAGAAAGGGAGCAGAAGTATCAACAAGAAAGAGAAGGAAATCAAAGGGCAGTGGCTTATATGGCTCAAGAATTAGCAAGTGCAAGAAGATGTCTAGTCAACTTAGATGATGAAATGGAAAGACAATTTGCATCCCTCCAAATCACTCTATCCGAAGAAAGGGCCACCACCATGAGATCATACTTGTTATTCAATCGAAATGCAATATGGGAAGAAGTGCACAAGGCTAGAAGCGGTGCAAGACCTTCCAACTCTTAGCATGGATTTTATCTAGTAGTTCCCCTGCGTGGGACTGAATTTATGCATTTTCCCTTTCCATACGATGTACCCCCCTTTTGTTATCTTTTGTAAGAACTTTATGTTCTATCTCTATTATTATTAATGAAATATGTTTTGAGGGCAATGGAATGTTTCAAATGGCGTGTATGTCCTTCGATTACGTTAGGCCTACCTTTGGCACAAAAGGTCACGTATCTGTTTAGGACGCGCGTTATTATGTTATTATATGCTTATACGTTATTATATGCCTTATGTGCTTCGTGTGTTGCTCGAATCAAGGAAAATTGGTCCACTCTATTTTTGAAGATTTTAGAACACCGCAGGCAGAAATATAAGTCCACTACCTAAAAGTCCGACCAAAATATTCCAAGTCCTCCAAGTTTCTCCAAAAACCCTAAAAGCCTTCTAAAAATCTCCATTCTTATAGGAAATGGAAGCTGCAATCATGCGCGAAAGGATGCTAAGGATTCGAGAGGAAATGGAGGTAGTTCAGAAAAAACATGAGGAAGTCGATCGACTAATGGAAATTGCCATGGCTAGGACCAAAGAGGTGGAGGAGCAGACCACCAAAGCCAAAGAAAGGATTGCCATAATTGATCAAATACTAGGCGAACCTAAGACCGAATCAAAAAATAGCTTTGATTTGGAACTCGAAGAACTTCTCTTAGAATTTGGGGACGTAACTGAAGGGTCAAAACAGATCAATGAAGGGAAAGAAAGAACAATTGAAGAACCTGGAGAAAATGAGCAAGTACTCATGGGGTTCCCTCTGGACAAAAACATTTATGAAAAAATTCAACTCCCTGACACGGGAGTCAACCATTGGACAAGGGTCAAGAGTGATGTTGTATGGCCAACCAGATTCAGGCCAGGAGGAAAGACTGTCACTCTCAAAGACCACTCCCGAGAGTATGCTAGAAATCCAAAAGTGATCCTCTGTTCAGAAATTTATGAAACTCTAGAAGCTATGGGAGTTCTTCATCCCGACCAATCTGAGGGATTTAGGTGTTACCCTCAGAATGAACACAAGGAGTGTTCCTATCATCCACGTCGGAGAGGGCATACCACTGATGAATGCAATACCTTGAGAGCCCAAATTTACCACATGATTACCAGTGGCCAGATAAGGCACTTGTGGGGTCCCAGAACTATCCTCGCATGCGATCAAGTTGGTCATGCCATGCCAATCACCGAGGATATGAAAATTTACCGCTACGACTTCACCGTCTTTCAGGACACCTACTATGAGATCTATACTAAGTTGTTTCAGGCCAAGATTCTGGAACCAGTGGAAAGGAATCCAGGCAAGATGTCTAGGGCTTGGCGCCAAGGAAAGGAGATTTGCCTCTATCACGCAGGGATAGGGGGCCATGACATCAAGACTTGCCGCCACTTTCGATTTGACTTGGAATATCTCATTGACATAGGGAAGATCGATCTGGAGTTTCCACCTTATCATCCTTGAAGAAGAAGATTGAGAAGAGTCTAGAAGACCCGCCACTATCCAAATAAAGATTTAAAAGTAGCAGAGTTTCCAGTTTTTAGTTATTACCTTTATGTCGCTTTTACTTTCCCTTTGTAATCAAAAGTAGTGAATGAAATGAAATGAAACAAAAATTTATCTATTACTTATTTGAACTACGTAGGGCCTGAATTCTCCTTTGTGAGATACGTAGGCATCCTTTCAAGGCCCGACCCTTATCTTTAAAAAAATTTCATTTCTTACTTCGACAAGGATGACGACGAGTTCAGAAGTATGATGAGCAAAGATGCTACAAGATCGACAAGTCAACCTTCCTGATAGAATCCACTTATCTAAAATCAATGGGCGAATTCCTTCCCATTAAACCCTCGAGTCAAATTACCCGTGGATCAATTTGCCTTGACGAAAAGCAAATATTATGTGTTTTAAGCAATCCTTATGTGTTTATTTTCTGTCAGGTATCTTGTATCATTTATCACTAACGGGATCTAACATATTGGCCTTTGAGTTATTTTTCACTTCAACAAGTAATAAAAACTGGTCTGCGTTGACAAAATTGGCCGAACATCCTTACTTCACCCGCTCAAAGGCACACCTAGATTCATCATCTAACCTTCAATTTTCTAAAGGGAAAATGATTGATAGTGAAGAAGAGAATACTTTGGCTGTGAGAGACAATGTTATTGCTGAACAAAATGAAATGATTGCCGAACTTGCAAGAAAATTGGAAAAGATGCAAGAAGAAGTATAGAAAGCCAAAGACATGGCTAACTTGGTTATCGCAGCCAACACACCAGCTCTGGGAAACTCTCAGCCCCCTTTCCAGATTCCTTCACTCAACTCTCCATTGATTGAAAATCAACCAAGAAATATCCCCCCTGCCTCCGCGCCTAGACCTTCCAACGAACCCCTCTCCAACAACCCTCCTCATATCAGATCCTTATACCAAATCCATACTCCTCCTGTCCAGCACACTAACTAGAGTAACAACCCAAGTGCCTACCTTCCACAAAACCTCCCTTTGAACTATCAAAATACGCCACCAAATACCTACAACTCTCAAAATAACCACACCAACATCACTAATCCTCATAATTACACTCCCCCATATCCAAATGTCATCCCACATATCTAACCCCTACCTGTTCAAAACATACCACCAACCACTTTCCATGCCAAGGTAGAACCATACACCGCTGTCCAAGAAAGCCCTGAGCTGGATCACTATGAGGTAAAGGAAAAAGAGTTAAGAGCCACAGAAAAGAAACAGAACCATGAAATGGCACAAATAAAGAAGGAGATAGCCAGGATTAGAGAATTCTGAGGTTCACCGTATGAGAAAGGCTATGATTATGATGATCTCTGTATCCATCCGAAAATGGACCTGCCAGAAGGATTCAAAATTCCTAAGTTTGAGACCTTCAACGGTGTCGGAAAACCTGAAGCCCATCTAAGAAGCTATTGTGACCAGATGGTCGGTGCCCAAAAGAACGATGCTCTATTAATAAGGCTTTTCAGTCGAAGTCTGAGCGGAGAGGTGTTACAATGGTTCACCTCTCAAGAACTGAAGAAATGGTCCAGGTGGAGTGACCTAGCCCGAGACTTCACTCAACGATTTGCATACAATATAGAAGTCATCCCAGATTGCTACTCTCTGGGATGCATCAGACAAAAATCAAACAAAGACTTCAAGGACTATGCCTATCAATAGAGAAAGGAAGCGGCGAGAGTGTGGCCTCCTATTATGGAAGAAGAAATTAGCGCGGTGTTTATGTGCGCTCAGGAGTCGAAATTTTATGACAAGATGATATCAGTGGTAAAGGCCAAGTTCGCCGACTTAGTCAAGATCAGAGAAATTATGGAAGAAGGACTCTGCAGTGGCAAGATTTCCAAAGCCCCTGTTTCCTCAGGATCGGCAGGACCTCCCCGGAAAAAGAGGGAAAAAGTATCTTCGGTATCGTCCAGTCCTAACCCAAAATCATGGAAATCTTTTGGAGCCAACTACAAAAAGCCACTTGTTCCAACAACCCCTCCTCTAGCTCCAATAAATCCTCAACCGATTTTCTATACTCAACCCATCTACCAAGCTCCACAATCAAATATGCAGCCCATCTACCAAGATCCACAACTAAATGTTCAGCACACTTACCAAGCTCCTCCCCAAAAATTTCAAGTGTATCAGAAGGCTCCCGAGAACCAGAACAACCGCCAGGTTCCTCCTCCTACTAACGTCAATCTCCCTCATCCAAATCTAGAAAAGAAAGTTCCTTGGACTTTTACCCAACTAGACGAAACTAGAACCCAGTTGTACGAGAGATTGAAAGTCGCTGGATTTATTCAGCCCATTCCGGACAAACCAGGCAACATCAATTCTCGTTTCTTTAAAGTCGATCGGTATTGTGCTTACCACTCCGGAGGTGCCGGACACAGTACCAAAGATTGCATTAACCTGCGGCATAAGATTCAGGATTTGATTGATCAAAGAATGAGCACTTTGCAAACAGCGCCACCGAATGTTAACAACAACCCACTTCCAAATCACGGAGGAGCCACTGTGAATATGATCGAGATAGAAGAAGACTGGGTTGTGAGTAAGTCCATAGTGCCAGCCGGTCCTGGAAGGCCAAAAGAGTTGGGGAAGTCTGTGGCTCCCCTGAATATCGAAGAAAATCCACAATTCATTGTGTTTGCAGCACCTCAGCAAGCTTTTGCTTTGGTACTAGCAGAAAAAGAGTTCATAGTTAAGGCCGCTGCAGCCCATGGAATGACAAGATCGGGAAGATAGTATATCCCTGATGATTTGGCGAATGATACTTACAAAAAGGATCTACAGAAAAGGCCAATCACTGAAGGTGAAGCGGAAGAATTCTGGAAAAGAATGCAGTTAAAGAAGTACTCCATTATGAAACATTTGAAGAAGACCCCCATCTAAATTTCTATTTGGGACATTACTCATGAGTTCCCAGTACCACAGATAAGTATTGCTCAGAGTTTTGAACGAAGCTTATGTATCGACAGGTACTAGTGTAGAGAATTTGACCGCCATGGTAAGCCAAGTCCTGGGGGGTCATCGCATTTGTTTTAGTGACAATTAGTTTCCTTTTGAAGGCATGATGCACAACAAAGCCTTGCATGTCACTATCAAATGCCAAGAGAAGATCGTGAACAGGGTATTGATCGATGATGGATCAGGATTGAACATCTGTCCGCTATCCATACTGACCCAGTTGGAGTATGATCTAGGAAAGATTCGCCAGAGCAGGGTCAGCATTAGAGCTTTTGACGAAGGTCAACGAGACACTATCAGAGAAGTTAGCCTGTACATCCAAATGGGACCCACCGAGTTTCATACTGAATTTCAAGTCATGGATATTACCACCAGTTATAACTTACTTCTGGGAAGGCCATGGATCCACGGAGCCAGAGCTGTACCATCAACCTTGCACCAGATGGTGAAGTTCATTTGGGAAGAACATGAGGTGGTGATCCACATATAAGGAAGTCATTTTAGCCGTTCTAATGGTTATGTCCCTGTGATTGAAGAAGTCCCAGGAGGAAGCAATTTCTACATAGTACAGATCATTAATGACACTGGAGAAGATATTGCTCTTCAAATTCCCATGCCACCCATCTATAAGATGCTTGCAACTACAATGTTGAGGAGTGGATACGAGCTGGGCTTTGGGCTGGGAAAGAATTCTGATGGTATGACAGAGCCTTTAAGCATCCCTGGACAATTTATCAGGCATGGACTAGGGTATGTGGCCCGAAAGGACAAGGCGAGAGTCGAAGAAAAGAAGCAGTCAAAACTGCCTAAGCCACTTTCTCACTTATATCAGTCATTCCTAGTGCGTATCGATCCCCCAAGTGATGGGTTAGAAGATGGAATAGGAGATCTGTTCGAGGAATGTGATGCTATAACAGAAGAAATCCCTAAAGCATCCATGATTAGGGATGCCAGGCCCGGAAAAAATCTACAAAATTGGGTCGCAACTCCCCTTGTGACTCTCTGCTCGGCTGGGTAGACAAAGATTCTGTTTCATGAAAAATCGGTGATGGTCCGGATGAGGCTCCGCGACCCACCCTTTATGTTTTAATATTCCTCATACTATTTACTGCTTTCCAAAAGGCATGAACCTACATTCATGTGGGTTGTAGCCATAGTTTGTAAATATTTCTGAATTTCAATGAAAGCCTCCTTATTTTAAATATTTTCTGTTCAAAATTCGTTTATATTTACTTGTTATTATCTAACCAGTTTTGTTTTGGTTTCAGTAATAATAATTTAAAACCTGCCACTGTTATGTCATATCAAGAGCTTAACGAACAAACCAAGCTAGATGATGATGATTTTAAGAAATATGTTGAAGAAACTATGGTTCCTGAAGAATTAACAGAGGAATTAAAAAACTTTGAGAATCGAGAAAGGCCCAACCTAGAGGAAACCAAGACGGTCAATATGAGAGATGGCCAAGAGGTCAAAGAAACCAGAATCTGTGTCCATCTGACAGAAGCATAAAAAAAAGAACTCATCAAATTACTCCGAGAGTACATCGACATATTTGCTTGGACCTATAGCAACATGCCAAGTTTAAGCACAGACATAGTCTCTCACAAGTTGTATATCAATCCAGGGTTTGACTCGATCAAGAAAAAGACTCGAAAATTCAAGCCAGATCTAAGCTTGAGAATTAAAGAAGAAGTTACCAAATAGATACAGTCCAAGGTGGTAGAAGTTACAAAGTATCCGACTTGGTTGGCCAATATCATCCCAGTTCCCAAGAAAGATGGGAAGATTAGAATCTATGTCGACTATAGAGACCTAAACAAGGCTAGTCCTAAGGATAACTTTCCATTGCCCAATATCCACATTCTCATCGATAACTGCGCAAAGCATGAAATGCAATCATTCGTGGATTGTTTTGCTGGGTACCACCAGATTTTAATGGACGAAGAAGATGCAGAGAAAATGACTTTCATCATACCTTGGGGTGTCTATTATTATCGGGTAATGCCGTTCGGCCTTAAGAATGCGGGTGCCACCTATATGTGAGCCATGACGGCCATATTTCATGACATGATTCATAAGGAGATCAAAGTGAACATGGACGATGTGATTGTCAAATCCCGCGAATGTTTGGGTCACTTAGTTCATTTAAGGAAGTTCTTCGACCGACTGTGGAAGTACAATCTGAAGCCGAACCCTGCCAAATGTGCTTTTGGGGTCCCAGTTGGCAAGTTGTTGGGCTTCATAGTCAGTAGAAGGGGCATCGAGCTCGATCCCTCGAAAATCAAGGTAATTCAAGAGTTACCTCCCCCGAAGACTAAGAAAGAAGTCATGAGTTTCTTGGGAAGGCTGAATTATATTAGTCGATTTATAGCCCAGTCAATGGTTATTTGCGAACCCATCTTCAAGTTGCTAAAAAAAGATGCACCGACTAGCTGGACCAAAGAATGCCAACAAGCCTTTGACCGCATCAAGAATTATTTATCCAGTCCACCGGTATTGGTTCCTCCAAGGGAAGGAAGTTCATTGTTGTTGTATCTGTCGGTCTCAGAAAATGCCTTTGGTTGCGTCCTGGGGAAACACGATGAAAGCGAAAAGAAGGAATGAGCGATTTATTACTTGAGCAAGAAGTTCACCCCATACGAGGCTTGTTATACTCTGCTAGAAAGGACCTGCTGTGCTTTGACTTGGGTTGCTCAGAAGTTGAGACATTATTTGTCATCCTACACGAAATATCTCATTTCCAGAATAGACCCCCTGAAGTACATATTCCAAAAGGCCATGTCTACGGGAAAATTATCCAAATGGAAAATGTTGCTAAGTGAGTTCGACATTGTATATGTGACTCAAAAAATGATCAAAGGATAGGCCTTAGCGGATCACTTGGAAGAAAATCTGGTTGATGAAGATTATGAGCCACTCCGAACTTACTTCCCAGATGAAGAGATTCTGTTCATAAGAGAAGATATCGCAGAAGTATACCCCTGTTGGAGATTGTTCTTCGATGGAGCGGTCAATTTCAAAGGTTCAGTCATCGGAGCAGTCTTGGTATCAGAAACTGGTCAGCACTATCCGGTGACAGCCAAACTCCATTTCCGATGCACCAACAACATGGCCGAGTAAGAAGCTTGTATCCTCGGCATTCAATTAGCTATTGATATGGATATCTGAGAACTCTTGGTTATCGGTGATTCTGATTTGCTAATTCACCAAGTCCAAGGTGAGTGGGCTATGAAAACCCCCAAGATTGTGTCATATGTGAAGTTGGTACAAAGTTTGAGCAAGAGGTTTCGAAAGATCGAGTTCAAGGATAAGCCAAGAATTCAAAATGAATTTGCTGATGCTTTGGCAACCATATCTTCCATAATTTAGCACCCCGATCAGAATTACATTGATCTGTTGGTGATAGGTTTGAAAGAGCAACCTGCACATTATGCTCAAGTTAAAGCAGAATCGGATGGAAAACCATGGTATTTTGATATCAAGAGGTATCTAGAAGCCGGAGCCTATCCCGAGGATGTGACCGCCAACCAAAAGAAAACCATCCACTGAATGGCCAATAATTTTTTCCTAAATAGAGAAATCTTGTATAGGAGGACTCCAGATCTCGGATTCTTAAGATATGTTGACTCGGCCGAAGCCACAAGGTTTCTAGAAGAAGTACATACCAGAGTATGTGGGCCTCATATGAATGGGTTTACCCTAGCCAAGAAGATCTTACGAGCTGGATACTTTTGGATGACCATGGAAAATGACTGTAGCAAATTTGTACAAAAGTGTCACAAGTGCCAGATCCATGGAGATTTGATTAGAGTGCCACCCAATGAGCTTCATGCTATGAGCGTACCCTGGCCTTTTGTATCTTAGGGCATGGATGTCATTGGTCCCATAGAGCCACCTGCCTCAAATGGGCACAAATTCATCTTGGTAGCCATTGATTATTTCACCAAATGGGTGGAAGCTGCTTCTTACAAATCCGTAACCAAGAAGGTTGTAGCTGACTTTGTCAAGAATAATTTGATTTGCCGATTTGGAATCCCCGAGTCAATTATTACCGACAACGGA
The DNA here is from genome assembly GCA_003996215.1 of Jaltomata sinuosa. Classification (NCBI taxonomy): domain Eukaryota; kingdom Viridiplantae; phylum Streptophyta; class Magnoliopsida; order Solanales; family Solanaceae; genus Jaltomata; species Jaltomata sinuosa. Next base: position 100,370 of record QJPP01001415.1, read on the forward strand.
GAAAAACTAAATAGTCACCTGATGAGAGAAATATGTAAGCAATTCAAAATTACTCACCAAAATTCGACTGCGTACCATCCACAAATGAATGGAGCTGTGGATGCTGCCAACAAGAACATCAAGAAGATTTTAAGGAAGATGGTGGATAATCACCGATCCTGGCACGAGATGTTGCCTTATGCTCTATTGGGGTACTGGACGACTGTCAGAACTTCGATCGGGGCAACTCCTTATATGTTGGTGTATGGTTTAGAAGTAGTGATACCCGCTGAAGTCAAAATACCATACCTTAGGATCATTCAAGAAGCCAGACTGAGTAATGAAGAATGGGTTCACGCTCATCACGAGCAACTCATGTTGATTGATAATAAAAGAATGAGTGCCGTATGTCGTGGTCAATTGTACCAGCAATGAATGATTCGTGCATTCAACAAAAGAGTAAGAGTCTGCATGTTCACCATAGGATAGTTGGTTCTTAAGCGTATTTTCCCTCACCAAGAGGAGTATAAAGGGAAATTTGCACCTAGCGTATGTTGTCAAAAAAGTGTTATCTGGAAGAGCCTTGATTCTATCCGAGATGAATGGTCAAGTGTGGAATAAACCGATCAACTCCGATGCTGAGAAGAGATACTACGCCTAAAGATGGTTTTTCTTTCATTTCTTTCCCTGTAATTGCATTTTCTGATTGTAATTGTTTTGCACTTAGTAAAAGCTTAAAATTTCCCTATCCTCTATGTACGAACTACGTTTGACCTGAATTCTCAAGAATGAGATATATAGGCGGCCTTTGTCGGCTTCGGTCATCCCTTTATTTATTTCCAATATTCTTCCACTTCGAGTGTGGGAACTACGTTTGACCTGATTCCTTCCTCAACGGGATACGTAGGCGCCAAACGGCTCGGTTATATCACCCAGGAAATGGAAACTGAGGAAGAATTTTCGATAAAAGAATCTCAAAAATTCAAAAGGCGAAGATCGTCTCCAACAAATTGGAATATAGAGTGTGCCGAAGAACAACCAAAATGAATATCAAGAATGAATCTCATAATCCCCACAGAGTTTCAAATCTCTCACCAATGGGATAAGATTCATCATGAAACCTTTAACTGGGGCAAATTTTTTGGGAAAGACCTCAAAATTTCCACCAAGATTCATTCAGGAGTTTAGAAATAAACTCCGAAGAATTCTCCAACCCCGAGAGATCAGAGTCTATTTTAAAATCCTCAGTCCGAGGTGGATTAATCCCCAGATGTGACAGATTTCTCAAAAAACATTTTTCAAACTCCCCAACTAGGATGACAAAGGATCTTCAGAAGTCCGCCAGCAATATGTCAAAAACATCAAAGGCCTCGAGTAAAGGACATTACTTGAGCTAGCACATGACATAACGGGCAGAGACTTTTTCAAACTATCCTTTTTTCAAAACCTTTGTTTTCCAAAGAAATGATTTGAAAAATCTTTACAACAGATTAGTTTTACTCCTTTATAATCTGACTTTGTCTTATGTTTACCTTGTCTCGGGCAGTCGAAGATGACAAGTACCCGAGAAAGGAAGCATCCAGAAAAGACAAGCAAGTAGCAGAAGATCGAAGGAGGTCGACACAAATTAGTTTCAGCAAAACTAACAATTTTTTCTGTGGATACACGTTGTCCCAAAAAGTATGTTAGAAATCAGTCTCTTGTTAGCCAATGCATTCAAAGAGACGCAACGAGATCAGATGCCCCAAAATTTGGTAGGAAAAGCCAAAACAGCGGGAAGAAGCCGAAAGAAACAAAAACTCCTGGAATGGACAAATATTCTTGTAGTTCACATAAACTACCAGATAAAGAGAGACTGACATCGTCCTCAAGTCCCCAAATAGATCAAGACATTTCAGTTAGTTTCAAATTAGGACACTAAATAAGAGATCGACGACGTTCTCCGCCAATCCCCAGCAAGTCAGAAATTATCACAAACAGACGATGTTCGAGAATGGTACTTGTGGCTATCCCTAAAAATGGGCGCGACCATTTCATTCACATTTCAAAAGAAATTTGTTTTGATTAGCTTCGTAGACGTTGTCTTTAAAGTTTTTTAAGTTGACTGTGGTCGCTAGTAAAAGCGACGCTATGCCTACTAATCATTTGCCTTGAGCACAGGTACACACAAAGGAGTCAAGAGGACAACACAAAAATCGAAGGTGATATTTTCTGCAACTGCTACGTCCTCTGCAGATGTGAGATCATCCACATCATTGTCATATTTGCATGTCGAGAGGACCATGCCAAGAGGGCCATGTCATATTTGCATGTCGAGAAGACCATGCCATATTCGCATGTCGAGAGGACCATGCCAAGAAGGCCATATCATATTTGCATGTCAAGAAGACCATGTCAAGAGGACCATCGTCATCATTAATACCGCATATACATTCGCTGCGAGTATTATGTCTCTCTACCGTCCGGTTTCAAAGAGGATGACATTCATAGGAATCTTTAAGTCGCACTGGCTGTGCGGGATCGACCCAAGAGCATATCTATATCCAAGATCGCGTGAGACGGAGGAGTCTAACATTGAGGATATTTTCATTTGCATATTTATGCCACAGATATTTATGCATCCTTATCATTATGCCAAGTCTGGCATTCAACATATTTATATCTAATATCGCGTAAGACGGGGGAGTCTGACGCTGAGGGTATATTTGCTCCTTCATTATGCCAAGTATGGCATTCAGCATATTTATATCCAATATCGTATAAGATGGAGGAGTCTGACGCTGAGGGTATATTTGCTCCTTTATTATGCCAAGTCTAGCATTCAACATATTTATATCGCGTAAGACAGAGGAGTCTGACGCTGAGGGTATATTTGCTCCTTTATTATGCCAAATCTGGCGTTCAATATATTTATATCCGATATCGCATAAGACAGAAGAGTCTGATATTGAGGATATTTATGCACTCTTATTCAAAGGCGTCGATTGCCAGAAAATACATCTATATTTGATCGTGTGGCAAAGGCCTTGTCACCCCGAGAAGCAAATATTGCTTGTCGTCGAGGTCGAAAGCATATAGTCTGAAGGATGTTTGTAAGACACCATCTAAATAGGATGATGTACTGGATTTTCCCAAAATTAAAAGGCCAAAGGTCGTCTGTAAGTCACAGCAATATCTGAAATTGGATAGTGTGCAAGATTGCCCAAAACTTGACAAACTAAGAGTTATCTGTAAGACGCAGCGATATCTGAAACCGGATAGTGTGCAAGATCACCTAAAGATTGAAAAGTTCAAGGGTAATGCGTAAGTCACCATAATATCCGAAATTGGATAAAAGGGCAAGACTACCAAAAATTGATAGTCCAAGGGTTATCTATAAGCCATGACATATCCACGTTGATATTGTGCAGGACTACCCAAAGGCTAGCAATTCAAGGGAAATCTGTAAGTCGCGTTACATTCAAGATCAGATAAAAGTGGAGGATTACCTAAAAACTGGCAATTCGAAGGACATCTGTAAGCTGGCTCTATCCAAAGTCGGATGATGTGCAAGATCACTCGAAAGCTGGCAAATTAAAGGCATTTGTAAGCCACCTCTGTCCAAAGTTGGATGATGTGCTAGATTACCCAAAGCCTGACAATTTAGAAAATATTTGTTAGTCGCATCGATACAGATGATGCACAAGATTTACCCTAAAGGCATATGCAAAGACTACTGTCGATAGCCACGAAGACTATCGCGTTCAAGAGAACACCGCAAATGGCTGCAAGAACCGTCACGCCGAACGGCCACAAAGGTCACCTTATTCAAAGATCGCCACAAAGGCAACCCAATCCGACCGCTACGAGGCCTATCAAATTCTCGTCATGAAAGTCGCTATTTTCTAAGACAGAGACAGGAAATGACAACATCTTCTTCAAGAAGCAACAAACACGAAAAATGAAGTACAAAGCATATAAAAAAGATGTCACAACTTAAGATTCGGACGTAACCCAAGGATGAGGTATGACAAACAAGACTACCTCTCTAAATGAAATTATTTTATTACTAACCATTTTGCTTTAAGATGTTGTCGAGAGCATATGAGAAGGATGAAATTCTTAAAACAATACCATAGGTGCGGACTACACCAAAAAGGATGCATCACAACGTGGAACTTTTTCTTAGCAGCGAATTGGGACATAGTCCGAGGAGGGATATCAAACTCTTTAGACGCGAGCTGAGGAACAAATTTTCACCACCATCAAACCATACCCCTATCATAAGGCATGTGGGTATTTCCTGTCTTTGGGGTCTTAGTTTTGCATCCAGGGTATTTTCTAACCTACGCTGGAAGCAATATTCCTTCTTTTTAAAATCTGGGTGATGACACACCTCGATCTTTGGAAATTATGTCCATATAGCTCTTATCTATGGATGTGAGGGCCCCATATTTGTAATTGAGATGGTTACAAGCCTTTTTCCCATAAGTTGATTTATTTGTCACTCACCCCGATCCAAAGATTGTTTTAACATAAAGATTACCTTTTTCCACCGATTGAGTCGAACTACAAGCAACTTGATTCCCTGAGTCCTGGGATATGTAGGCGGGCTCTATGTTGAAAACTTGACTACATTCCTAACTCCCCCTAATCCTCTTACTCCCCAGCTTTTCGGTCTCTTCGTACTCTGAAACTGGGATAGTTTGGAATTTTTTCAAAAACCGTGCATAAAATCAAGCATCTTGAACTACAAGTAGCCTGAATTCTCATGTAACCTGAGATATGTAGGAAACTCGATACTAGAGTTTGACCATGATTCCTTGAAATTCATGCTAAAACCAACCGCTTTCTGAAGATGAATCTGTTGTCGGATAAAATTGGGAATGTCAATTTCCTTTTCCAACACCTGACATTACCAATGCTGTGGGGTTGGTAAGCCAGTATATGCATGCTCCTTGTAAAGCACAGTCCTTGCTCAATTTGGCTCAGACCTTGATGATGCGACTCAGGCATTACTCAATAGAGGTGCAAGGCTGACAGAAGTACCGAAACAACCACAATATGCACCACTGCCAATTGAAAAACAAATTCTAGTCATTATGCAGATGTCAAGCCATTAGGCGAGAAAAAATAACCTAGTTAGTGCACTAACTCAAACCTAGTTCTTGCACGAAATGTCCTGCTAACATAGGAGAACTCCTACTAAGAAATGGAAGAGCAAATTTCTTTCTGTTCGACGACACAATGCCTCACCTGCCCTCTACTACACATCTCTTTCATTCACCCTACCCACCCACCAAATGGAACTCTGCCCTTTTTGTTGGGGGGTTGGGTTCTAGAGCGGGCTCTTGGGTTGTCCGGACCCATATCTGGTAAAAGTGGTAGCCTGGTTGTCCCCACACCCCCTTATCATACGTGTCTGTGAGAGCAGTTTGTGCTAGCGTTTTGGCGCTTGCCTTATGGTTCTCAGTCCTCTTTCACTGAGATTTTAAAAAGATTTTTTCCCGCATGGGAACAAGACCCACTTCTATGATCTTAGGAGCACTGGCCTCCATGGCCCAAACGATGATGGGTGTCACCTCCACAAGAGTTGCACTTCCTCTTGAATGCACAGAGAGCTTGCCAGGGTTTATTACACTCACCCTACCCAAAAGGAGGGGAAGTTGTTGACACTCAATTTTTACCTGCCACTTACTAATTAATCTTGAGCCTTTTTGAGTTCTAAACAATTTTTGAAATAATTATTTTGTAAAAAAACGAAAAGGATAAAATATTTTTCAAAGCAGCTTTATAATAGTTTTTGAGTAAGAATTTATATATTTTTCATATTTAATTAGGTGAAATTTATATGAGTTTACTTAAAGAACTATTTTAGAATTTAATTTCATAAGAAAATCCTTTTAAAAGATTAAATGCTTGATGGTTTCAAAATGAGAGATTAATTGAATAAATTAATTTCATAATTTTAAAATGAGGTAATTGTGTTAAACATGATAATTATTTCAATTTGTTTAAGTTTAAAGAGGCTCGGGTGATTAATTTTAATTAATTCGTCTTTATTCCTATGCTAGCCTAAACTCTTTAAAGCATTTAAATTCTAGCCGAATTTTTCCTAATTCCTCTCAATTTGGTTACCTCTTTAACTTAAGGTGGACACATTTTTCAAAATATGGCCAAATCATAAACGCCTCTCATCAGCCTTTGTTTCAGCCAACATTGGTCCAATTGACCGCTAGCCCGCCCTTATTTCCCTTTTATTTCTGCCTCAGCCCATTCCAACTCGCCCAAAACACGGCCCAAAACTCTTCACTCCCTCAGATGACTCAAAACATATACACTCACTCACATATACCTCTCCCCATATATTCCCTCAACTCTCACGTGCCCTCACGCGTCTCCAAATGCCCAGAAAAAATGCGTTATACAAAGACAACGCGCCCAGCTCACCACCCCACCCTGTACTTCATCTTCTTCACCTCTCTCCCTCAAAACCCTAACGCCGCTCCATCAAATGACAACAACTTCATAAACTATGCCCAAACCCCTTACGTTTCCCAACGACATTTATTTTTCCGTCAAGATGACGAGCTGGCAACCCAGAAGCTTTTAGAGGTTGCTAGGTGTCGACTTTCCCGCACCATCAGCAAAGGATTGGTACTATTTTGTACCTAGTCTTGCTCTTCAAGCTTATCCAGTTGAAGAGTTTGAAATTTCCCGATACGAATTCCCCAAATTACCCACTATTTTCCCCCCTATTTCACCCAAAAAATCTCCTATATAAACCCTCCCCTTTCATTGTGAGAGGTAGCTGATTTTTTGGGGAAAAACTTGGGGATTTTGGTGGAGTATTCCACTAACTCATGTAACCAAAATTTTAGAGAAGAATACACACTAAAGAGTAACGATTCCGGCAAGCTAGTCCAAGTTCCGGTGGTAAAAGTCTCCGACGAAGCTCGTATTCTCAGTCGCTGCTCAAGAACAGGTAACCCCATCTAAACTCTTTTTTTATTTTCCTTACTGTTATTGTGAGTGTAGGAATTACTGGACTGGTCTTGTTTGAAAGCATACATGTAATTTCACAAGGTTTTTTTTTATGAATAAGAACCTGAAAGTTGCTTGTTTGGTTTGAAGTTGTCAATTTTTTTTTTTAAAAAAGAAAAGCTTTCGGAATTTTTCACTCTTTCCTTTATGTCTTAACATTCATGAGTGCTTTTCCTGAGATTACAAGAATGAACAAAGATATTCTGGAATGTTGCATTTTTCTTAAGAAGTTCGAACTTGTTTGATAGGATGATGTATGTTTTCTGGTTTAACTAAGATGTAGAGAGGCAATGAATAGATCCCAATACTGGTTGAGCTCTAAGAAAGCTTTGAATCAAATTGTTTGGCTTTCTTTAGGTGCTCCTAAAAGTGGAATATTCATGGCTTTTTTAGCATCTTTGACGAGATAAAATTCGGTGAATGCCTGTTGAATCCTAGACGATCTTTGTTATTTATGTTTTTAATAAATGCCTAATTGTTCTAGCATGACATATTTTAGGTTGGCTGTTATGTTTACATAAAGAAATTTTTAAAATTGTTCTTCCCATAGGTATGCAACTAGGCTAATTTCCAGTAACGTAAGCTTTCTCAAAAATAGGGTCTTTCGGGGTTCTCTGGTATAGGTTTTGATCATGAAAATTCCTACTCCTTTTCTTGTAGAATTTCAGTATGATATGGTTGCAAATAGTGAATGGTTTTGATGTGAATTATTCAGGGGAAATATAGAATTTTTCCTTATCAAGATGTTTGTTTTCCCTCTTTACAAATTTGAGTCATTTGCCTTAATTCGAAGCATGATCTTATTGCTTGACATGAATGGTTTGCCTTTTTGAAAGTGTGCTGTTGGGAAACCAAAAGCAAGATTGTATTTTGGTTAAGGATTAACATTACATCTAAAATGCTCATGTCACTACTGTTTTGAAATTGTCCAGCAGTGTCCCTTTTGAATCGAAAATCTCTTCCTTCCTTTGTTCTCCTACTATCTCTGTTTAAAGCTTTCCAGTGCATGATTAATGTAGCTTAAAGGAATGACTGCGTCTTTAGCAAAAAATAATCTTCTCATGTTGACATGTCTAGTAATATTAGTTTGTTTGGTGGTGTTTGAGTTTTTCCATGACTTTTCCTAAAGCCTACTTGTTAGAGAGCATCTTCTTCGAGTGAGTTCGATTACATGTGCCAAAATGGTTTTAAATAAATGCTCGACATAATATTAGTCTTAAGAAATCGTGTCTATAGTTTCTTGTTGCAAGCTACTTGTATATCCAAATATTTCTTTGATGACATGTGAAACTGGCAGCCTAATTGTGCTTAAGGCTTAGAGAAGAATGATTGGGTTTAAGACAAGTTTTTTAAAAAAATTCTTTAGATTATATTACTTACTGCCCCAATGTTCATTCTTTATGAGATTGATGACTTGTAATATAGTCCTTGAAGCTCTCCTTAGCATAAAAATACCTACAAATGAATGTACCCCTGCTTAATTGAAATGAACTGTAGTTTGCGAGCCTATGTGTGCATATTGCCATCTTTTGAAATCCAATTACTCGAGTTGCATACTAATTTCTTCTATCTTTCCTTGCATGAACCCATCGAACCCAACTTGGGTGTCCCTTGCATTTTGCTACCTGGGCCAAGCCCAAGTAGCATTCCTCCTTCAAGTCCGCCTTTTCACAAGGCCCCAAAAAGGGGTTAAAATTTGATCGAAGAAAAATAGGTGTGGCCTAAGTGCCATACGCAATGGAAACAAATATACAGGATTGAAGACGAAGTGAAAATATAATGGGCTTAACCCAATTTTGATAGTCCAAAATAGGCATTTAGTAGGGGTTTGGGCCTAAGTGCCTAAACCCAATTTCTCCTTTCCCTTTAATTTATCTTTATTTTGTATTAATTTGGACTTTGTAAAATACTAACTTTTATTTAACTTAGTTATTTTCTCTTCGGAGTACCATGTTTAATTTTCGCATAGTTATTTATTTCGACGGTTAAATATTTGAAAACTTCTTGAAATTCTTGCAAAAATTATCACTGAGTTTTCCTTTTGCAAAAGTTGGTTCAAAATTACTTATCATTTGTTACAAACAAATATTGTTTCTTTCTTGAAAAAATGAATCTCATTTTTACTTGTCAAAATTTGTCGTTTTCATAAAGTTAGTGAAATAAATAAGAGTTATTTTCAAAATTAACCTGATAACCGCATGTTAGCAGATATTTCGAATGCCTTAAAATCGTTCTCGAAATATTTATATGAACCTCTTACCCGAATTTCTTAAATTCAAAAGATTTTTATCTATTTTAAATCTTTCGAATATTTTTCAATGGTTTCTTGATTTTTCCTAAAAATTAAGTGGTGACTCTGTTTTAATTAAGTTTGAGAATTTTTAAGTTTTCAAGTTTAATACAAAAACCGTTTCAAAAATTGAAGTTGTGTTTTTCCTTTCAAAATAAACGAAAAAGTGAAAAATGCGATAAAACAACCATACTACATCAAAACATAACCAAGGCCTACTCTAGATGCATCATAATACACAACAAAATCATCTGAACCATCTGGTAGAGTCAAAACTAGAGTTGTGGTCAACCTAGTCTTCAATTTCTGAAAACTCTTTTCACAGTTATCGAACCACTGGAATTTAACCTTCTTCTGAGTCAACCTGATCAATGGGGTAACTATGGATGAAAATCCCTCAATAAATCTCCTATAGTACCCAGCTAAACCCAAAAAGTTCCTAATGTCTGTCGGAGAAGTGGGCCAAAGCCAACTCTTTACTGCTTCTATTTTCTGTTAATCTACTCAAATGCCCTCCTTAGATACCACATGACTTTGAAAAATGACTGACTGCAGTCAGAACTCACACTTACTAAACTTAGCAAACAACTGGCGATCTTTGAGAGTCCGCAACACAACTCTCAAATGGTTTGCATGCTCCTCCTCACTCTAAGAATAAACAAGGATGTCATCTATAAAAGACAATGACGAATATATCTAAATACTGTCTGAATACCCTGTTCATCAAGTCTATAAAAACTGCAAGAGCATTTGTTATTCCGAAAGTCATAACCACAAATTCATAGTAACCATTCCGAGTTCTGAAGGTTATTTTGAAATGTCACATTCTCTAACTTTGAGCTGATAATAACCTGATCTGAGGTCGATCTTGGAGAAATAACTAGCACCCTGAAGCTGGTCAAAAAAGTTATCAATTCTAGAGATGGGATACTTATTCTTGATTGTGACTTTGTTCAATTGGCGGTAGTCGATGCATATTCTGAGCGAACCATCTTTCTTAAGCACAAAGAGAACTGGAGCACCCCATGGAGAGATATTGGGTCTGATGAAGCCTTATCTAGAAAGTTTTTCAACTAATCTTTCAATTCTTAAAGCTCAACCGGAGCCATTCTGTAAAGAGAAATAGATATGGGCTGCGTATCTGGGAGAAGGTCTATCCCAAAGTCAACCCCCTACTCAGGAGGAACTCCGGGAAGATCCTCAAGAATACTTTAGGGAACTCATTAACTACTGAAACTGACTGGAGAGATGAGGTCTCACACTCTAAATCCTTGACCCAAACTATATGGTAGATGCAACCTTTAGAGATAATTTTTCTAGCCTCGAGGTAAGATATGAAGAGAACTTGTGACATAGAAGGACTATCCTGCCATTCTAAGACAGGTTCATTGGGAAATTGAAACTTGACAACTCTAGTTATGCATTTGACTAAGGCATAACAGGCATGTAACCAGTCCATACCAAAAATAATATCAAAATTGGTCATCTTTAAATCTACCAGATCAACTGAGGTAACTCTATGGAGGACTGTGACTGGGCAGTTTTTGTATATCCTCTTGGCTAAGACTGACTTACCAACTAGAGTGGAGACATAAAAGGGTTCTAGGAGTTGTTCAAGACTGACCTTAAACTTGTATGCAACATAAGGGGTCATAAATAACAATGAAGCCCCAGGGTCTAGTAAAACATAAACATCAAGAGAGAGGACTTGTAACATACTAGTGACTACGTATGAAGAGCTCTCCTGATATTGACAGGATGACATAGCATAAATATGATTTTGACGCTGACAGCCACCGGTACCAGAAGTGGCATCTTGCTGAGTTGTATGGCCTACTTGAGTTGTTGTAGGAGTAAACTAAGTTTTGCCACCTCTATTGTTCTGTTTGGCAGAGGGGCAATCTTTAATCCGGTGATCCATCTGACCGCATCCAAAACACCCTTTATGCCATAAAGACACTTTCCAAGGTGATTCTTACCACACTTATTGCAAACAGGTAGAAAGTCCCTTTTGCAACACTTCTCTAAGAATGAGAGCCTGATGCTCACCTACCTAATCATGCCTAGGTCTGGGTGCGTAGGAGGATCATTAGTTGATGATAGCACTGGTCCTGATGACCTCTTCTGAAATAAATACCAGTTTTTACCTCCGTACCTCTGTTGTTTGAACCCCAAATCCTCTGTTCTGGCCCTTTTATTCTCCCTTGCCCTCTCTTTCAGTTTCTCTTCTTGTATTTGTTGAGCATAGATCATAAGCCTGGAGATGTCTATATCTCCAATCAACATAGCCGTCTTGCACTCTTTCTTCACCAAATTTGAAACACTAGAAATAAACTTGCTCATCCTGGCCCTTCGCTCGGCCACCATTTATGAAGGATACTTAGAAAGCTGAGTAAATTTCAGCCCATACTCTAGAACTGACATCGATCCTTGTCTCAAATTAACAAACTCCTCAGCCTTTGCCTCTCTCAACTCCCTTGGGAAAAATCTATCCATAAAAGACCCAACGAAGCACTCTTAAGTCACATGAGCTGCATTTCTGCCTCTACCATCTTTCCACTGAGTGTACCAGATGTGATCCATATCCTTGAGCTGGTAGGAATCTAGCTAAATGTTGTTAGTATCAGTCAACCGCATCCCCTCAAAAATCTTTTTTACCTTATCAATGAGGTTTTGCAGGTCTTCACCAACCTTTGACCCCAAAATCTCTGGTGGATTCATACGGATAAAATCTTTAACTCTGGCAGCAGTTGTCCAACCATTTGGGTTAGTAGGAACAACTGCCTGCCGATTAGCCTGATTGGTCATTGCCTGAGCTAACATTTGAATAGAGTTACAAAACTTAGCGTTTATAACTATATGGTTTAGTGTTGGAGGGTTAGCATTGTAAGTATTGTTCCTTCGTGGAGGCATGATCTGAAACGCGTAAAACATGAATTAGAAAGGTAAATAGAGTTAAAATCCATCGCACAAGATTGAATCATGAAAGAAGTGGAGTTTCCTAAAATATCTCATAGCCTCCCCCTCATAAGTGTGGTGCGCTTCATATCCATGAAAACGACTCTATTTAATGCAACTTTCAGATACCTAGGACACCTTAAACCTGATGCTCTAATACCAAGTTTGTCACGCCCCGAGCCTACTCCCTGAACATAACATGGGACCTGAGACCACAAGTGATCCCAAGCTAACTCTTGGCATTAGCATATCTTAAAACATAACATATACATTTATAGAAAAAGCATAACTGAAGTAATGAGCAACTTAAATCAACATATAGATAACGATCTAAGAATGTCAAATCTGAATCCATAAATACCAACTGACTAACTATGTATAAAAAGAATCTAAACTGATAAGATAAGTTGCTGGAACAAGATCCCCATCTAACTCTAAGTACTGAAGAAAATCATGAAAATAAAGTAAAACTCAAAACTAAATCCTCGAATGATGAGGACTCACCACTGCGACTGAAAATCCTACTTGTATCTAGCCACGAGTCTGGGAACGAGTGCCTAAATTTGCATCATGATAGGATGCAACACAAAGAAGTGTGCGATCAGTACTATGAAATGTATTGAGTATGTGAGATATGCATATGTCATGAAAAAGTGTACTTGAAATCATGCTTAAAACTGAAATCATACAAAAGTAGTGAAAGCCGCAATATAATAACTTAACAAAAATACATAAGCTGGAATCATATTATATAACTATAAGTCATAAAGTAATGAGTCTGAACTTGAAACTAGAAGTCAGGTAAACTTATTAAACTTGAAGTCATTTTAGTGGGAAATTTCTAGTAATCGACAGAGACCCAGTGAGCTACATGGAATCTAACTTCTGAACCCTAGTTGGCAGAGATGTCTGATACCTTGTTGGGGTAAGAGACCATATTTAGAGTGGAGCCACTATCATGAGCCCATTGGACTAGAGGAGACACTCTCAACTAATGAGGACCCTCTTAACCTACGCTGGAACGTAGTTATGGATTTGGGTTATCTGGAACCCTCATCTGCTTGGTGCTAAATACTACTTCCAAAATATATCATAGAACTCATATATATCATAAAAACTTATATCTTAAAAGTATAGCATGTCCCTAGTTCAAAAATACATGTTCTTACTAAATTTTATAACTTGAGAAACTAGGCATGCTATTTTCATGAACACTTGAGACCATGTTATCTGAACATGACAATTCTTGTTAAAAATAGGCAGAAATACCAAATTATGCTAAGTTTGTTCTTCAATTCATGTGGTTAGGAAATACTTGTAAAAACTCATGCAAAATCATGTAAGTAGGAATAAAATTGGATTACAATGTAAAGAAATTGAATTTACAGGAATTTGCATAATTGGGAAAGAACCCTCACTTTATAAATTCATAAAAATCAAAGTAAAACTTGAGGTTTTGCGCATAAGAGTAAAAGGATACCTTTACTGAATATCCACATACCTGAACTTGAAGGTTTCTTAACTAGAACTTGAAGGTGGAAAGTGGAGAAGGAACCCTAGGTCCTGACGCTTGAGAGAATGACCTTTTCTTCCTTTCTGAATTTTTGATCATGAAAATGAGGGAGAATTTGGGTAAGTTAGAATGGATCTAATTTGGCCTAAAATGACTTAACATGGGAGTTAAAAGTGATAAATTACTAAAATAGCCTTGGGAAATGAGTCTGTAAAATTACCAAAATTTCTGAAGTAGGGGCCCATGGACACAGACCACGGCCCATAGAATGAACCATGATTCATGGTTGGTGGTCGTGGTTCCTGGGCAAATTGTCAAACTGCGGATCTGATTTCCTCGAGTAAGGTCCATGACCCGAGAAACCCTCCGTAGTTGTTAGACAAAAAGTGAAGGCTTTGGTCTGACTTTCATGAGTGGAGTTCATGGCTCGTGGACACTTCTGCGGCTCGTAGATTCATCTCATGGACTTGACCCAAATTGTCAGGCCACAGTCTACTTTTCACGGGTATAGTCCATGGCTCGTGGACTATTTCATGACTCGTGGAACCTGCCTATCTTTTGACTGCTTGACACTTCAAATTTGGTCTGGTTCTTAGCTTAGAATTTTTAGGGTGTTATAGGTTTTGACTATAAATAATTGCTTTTAGCTCCATAATCACCCTATTCCTCTAGTGAAGATGTTTCATGAGAGGTCTGTTTCTTCCTGATTTTACTATGGGGTTTCCCCATAATTTTTGTCTTATCCTCGTCTTTGATCCCGGAGCTCATCCTCAGATGACATTTCCAAGATTGGTTGTGGGAGTAAGGAAAAACTATGAGCGAGGCTTACGACAGGTAAAGCATGCGGTGGGCACCCCTGCCTCCAACCTCCTCTATTCCTTTGTTGTGGGTGCCGGTGCTCCCCTCTTGGTTCCTATAGCTCTGGCTGCAGTGGGCCTGGAGGACCATGTGAATTGTCTCATCAATATCTCTTTATGGATTAAGATCTACCTCGACACTCGCGGGAGTTTCCCTGTGAGAGCTTTTTTGCTTGAGGTTCCCCAAATCTACTTCTTTCTAGCCATTTTGGAATAGAGAGGCCTTGCCTCAGGCCTTGGCGATGGAAGGTCATTGCTTAAGGCTAGGGTTTTCAATTTGCCAAGAGGAGGCCGTTGGTCTCGAGCTTTCTTGGTTCGCAGTGGACCATGGTATAAAATTGATCTGAGCCCTCCTATGATGATCGTTCGAGTAGCTTTCAGATATACACGAAGTAAATGACTGTTTATTTGAGGAACAAGACCTTAGCGCATCTTTCATCTCTTTATATTTTGCCTGTATGAAAGCTTTGTACAGACTTTTCTTCTGTAATAAAACTCTGCACTTGACTTTGTAGCATTTTTATTCTTCTTTTTTTCTTTATCTTTTCGTATATGTACTGCACATGTATTCGTTTTGTCAAAGCCATTTTAATAGCGGAAATCATTCTGGAAGTGTGTCTCAGGGAGTTGTATTTCCTTTGCGGCCTATGCGCATTGATGCCGAGTTTGTGAATGTTGAATTTCTGTCAATGATGGAGGTCATTCACTAACTGGTTTTTTATTTGAGAAATTTACATTGTATGGATAATAAGATAAAATTATTACACTTTTTGTCCCAACTTTTTATTCTTACACTACATGGCCAACTTTTTTGGCAAATCCTCACGGCCGAGACAATCCCACCTTTTGCAGTCACCAATTTTTTAATGCATAATCCCTTTTTTAGGTGAATATTTTGTATTTATATGCTTTAAAGTGTTGGCAACAACCACCCCAACTTTTACGTATGTCTTAGTAATATTTTTAAGCCAATAATTTATGAAAAATTAAGCTATAAATTTACTTTACTAGATGATTTCTCAGTGAAAATTGCTGTTTTTTTGGGATTAATTACATACAATTGCCTATATATTGTATAATTATATGAAAGGTGTATAACATTGTAAGAGTGTGTATAAACACCTTTTATACACTATTATACACGTTTATACAAGTCTATACATTTATATTCTATAAGTGTATAATATTGTATAAAGTTGTATAATATCGTATAAAGTTGTATATCATGAAAAAATGAGCTATGCAGGTGTAATTATTTATATGGGCTACGTAAATGTAATTATTATTTTAAACTGTATGTTTTTAAAAATATCCCTTTTTATTTTGCGTGCCTCTTGCGTCTTTAAAATCGGTCTTAACTTGACCGTGCACATTCCAACCTTATAAACCTCAAAATCACGAGGAGGGACCCCTTTCATTTTTCATATTGTTGTACATCTAAGTATGGACGTCTCTGAGATAGTTTAGCGCGTAGCCTTAGAGTATCAAAACTCCAAATCAGTCGATAACAGCTTAAAGGACCAATTTTTAGGAACAAAATAAATTCATACATGTTAAATTCTAGTAAGCCTATTGTTTGGGCGTATTAGATCAAGCATGTAATGACATGGTCTCAGGTTTTCTTCACAATTGGATGATTAGTCCATGTGTTTTTCGTGCATACACTTCCTGTGGAAGTCTCGAGAGGAGCATGCTCGCACCTGCGGAAGTAAGTTCTTAGTCCGTTTATGGGGTTGTGCGTACTTTTTTTTATAGCCCTTTGCACGAGCTTCGAAGTCATCGCCTCATTTCCCTTTCAGGGTTCAGGGAAATCACCTGCAGGGCCTTCTCATATTTGACTCTTATGGAGTTGGAGGCCCTGGCCGTTGCCAGATATTTTTTTACTTGACCGAGGAGTCTTATTCCAAAAATTGAAATGAAATTCAAAACCAAAATCATATACATACGCTAACCTATTTGAGTTTTGATTCATTCAATTGCCATCGGTCTTTATTTTTACAAAAAATACTTTCCCTAATTTTTTTTCCAGAAGTCCCTACTGCTACCTTGTTAAAAACCTTGCCAGAAAAACCCTTTTTGGGATAAAAAATGATCGAAGGAAAAAAGAGTGCAGTTTGTCCTTTCGAGTCTTGCACTGTCATTCCTGTACCTATAAAAACACTTAAAAATAAGAAATCGTCAATTGAACAAAACACAAAGAAAGGATGGTTACCTGATTTTCCAAGGTCGTTGATCAACTAATCGTCTTTCGAGGAGCTCTTGGTCTGACTGATGTCTGATTGTCATCAACGCCTTTTCCATAATGGCCTTGGCTCACTCATTCCAAAATTCCTTGACGTGTCCACCCTTGAGAAACTCGGCTACAACCTCCAAAAGATATCGCTAGTCCCCAGTGTCGTGGCCATGCATCCTATGGAATTCACACGAAGAGGTCGTATCCCTGGCATCTGGGTTTGAACAAAGGGGTTTTGGAAACTTGGCTCTTTTGATGTATTAGATTGTAGAGACTAGCCGCTCAAGCCTGACAGTGAAGCAATATTTTGAGAGCATGGGTGCGTCATTGATGGCGTACACTACGGGTTTCACTGCCTTTCAAGGCTATAACTCTTTTTTGTGAAAGTTCCTTGTTCGTCCTCCAGTCATGCCGAGACTGACTCGAACCTCAAAATATGTTTACCCCGCTGCTGCCGGCCTTGGCTTCCATCGAGTATGGAGTGTGTTGCCCTTGAGCAAACCCTTTCAAGTCACTCTATCATTCGGAACTCCTAGCTGACCAGTCCCCCAAGCCCCATGAGCTCTTCTGGGATCTCGGGTCATTCCATGCTCATGGAAACTTTTCCGTTAACTCACCTGCAATTATCCTCAATTTAGATCTTCGACTCATACCTGTTGTGCACATCGGGCTAGGTCATTGCCTCAAACTTGGTCAAAATCTCCTTGAGTTTGAAAGAGGCAACCGAGCTTTTGGGGTTCAATCCCTTGGTGAAGGCCTCAACTGCCTAGTCGTCGAGTACCATCAGGAGCTGCATCCTCTCTTTCTGAAATCAATCCACGAAATCTTAAAGCAGCTCTGTAACTCTTTGTTCTATCTTAAAAATGTACCCTCGACAGAGCTGCACCTTTTTGGCCCTAGCATGGGCCCTTATGAAGCTGTCTGCAAACATGTTTAACTAGTCGATAGAATTTTCAAGGAGAAAGGAATACCATACCAAGGCTCCTCCTGAGAGCGTGACCCCGAACTTTTTCACCATCACCAATTTGGTTTCCTCCTTGGTTAGGTCATTACCATTGACTTCCATGCTAAAATATAATAGGTGCTCCTGGGGGTTCGAGTTTCGATCATACTTAGGGATGTCCTATATTTGAACCTTTTCAGGATGGGCCTTATTGCATCATTGGCCATGTAAGGCACCTTGGCATAACTTTTGGAGTCAGGTCCCTTAACCACTAGTGGGACCCATGGAATATGGTTCTTTCGAGACTAAAGTTCAGAATAGTGCGCCTTCATATCCCTTCTCAGTAACTCCATCATAGACGCTGATGGAGGCGCATCCTTAAACCTGGTTGCATCTTCTACCATTGTCACTCCCTTTATTTGTTCATCCTGTGTGGTCCTCCAGATTATCCTGTTTGTTCCTTCTTGAATTTTTGGAGTCACTTGCACAACACCAGCTTGCATTTATCCAGCCTCTTATCTTGTGCTTCCACCCTAGCCATCAGCTTTCTTCAGGATGCAATGAGGTCCCTTATGAGGTCCTACAAGTCTTGAAAATCGGGCTCCATCTCCTTATCTTCAAGTCCGATGGTCCCCTTCTACCATCTCTGTATGTTCACATTTATTGTGTTCACATTGAGAGGCGTATCACCATCCGAGAGAGTCGTTCTTGCTCCAAAATTCCAAGTGTCGCACCGTCAAACTTGGAAGTCTGTTGCATTATCATTCTCCATAATCTATTTTCCTGCAGAGTAACAACACAGAAAGAAAACTAGCAACTAGAAACGAAGTTAAAATCCACATAGTTTCTCTGGCCCCATGGTGGGCGCCAAACTGTTTACCATCGATTTGGAACAGTTAGATTTATTTGTGGGTTAAGATCACGAGTTATAATCTTAGCTTTGTTGTTAGAGACGCGAGTTTATAAAAGATAATAAATGTAACAAAAACACAAAATAAATCATCAAGAAAATGATAAAAACCAATTTGAGACACTAGCGAGGTGTTCGGTCCTTTTAGCTATAAGCGAACCGTGGCCGTGAATAGTAAGTAAACAGACGCGATAATAATAAAGCAATAAGAAAACTAAGAAAAAGCTTAAAAACTAAGCTGGAGATATTTTATTACTTTTGGGCTTAAACTAACAAAAATCGAATCCTTTACAATGAGAGAGGGAGTCTTTATTTATAGGGTATAGATTATTCCTTGAGGCAAAAGGAATAGTACTATCTGGCTGAGCCAATAATAACGTGTCTAGTGGATAGTAGCCACTTGTCCCTAAGCCGTCGGAGGGTGTCAACCTAGTATGCAATGTTTGACATGGCTCTGTCAAGTGTTGTCGATGCACTTGAATATTCTGACACACCATCCTTTTATATGTCCTTCTTATGCAATTGCTATCGTTGGCCTTCTCGGGCTATCTCGCTTTCTCTCGGGAAGTCGTTCCTTTGTTCTGAGCTCGCTCTCGACATGGCGCTATCGTGGACCGGTTCCAATCATCCTCAACCCAATTAGGCCCATTCGGCTCAATTTATACCGAAGCCATTTTTACCCTATACACATTTCAAAAAACTAGCATAAGAGGTCATGTCAAGCTTAGTCGTATATTTATCAGCATACAATGATGTTCCTAAGACACTTCCAATTCAATTATTTGGAACCTATTGAAAACCTAATGAAGGATATAAAATCCTTCTCTGCATACATTGTGCAATAGATTAGTCATTGTTGTCTCACCTTTTTCATATCCTACAAAAGGGTATTGAAAAGAGAAGAAGAAGACCATGAAAACAAAAGAAAATAGATTTGGGTTAGGTTGGGTCGGGTTAAAAGGGTGATTTTTTTAAAAAAAATGGTATTATAAATTTGGGGGTGGGGTGGGTATTTGATTTTTGGCTTGATACGTGTTCTTCCTTTAAAATTAAGAATATTTTTTTTGGTCAAACTAACATATTTTACTAAAACCACCATGACAAACTATTACAATCTATAATTTCCTATCTCTTCTCCTTCTGCTAGCCTACCATCTATATCCTTATATGTACCTAGGTAAACAATTGCTCTATCCATGTCCTGTCTTTACATCGCTTCTCTCCTTGTAGCTTGTCAGCTATTCTATACTGGCAGTCTTCCTTGATCAACTTCAGTACCTATTGTGGTCTTACAACTTCTTTGTTCCACAGAGCTCTATTTCTGGCATGCCAAATGTGATATAAAAGTGTTGCAATGATTGTTCGAATTAGAGTTCTGCTTATCTTCCCAGTAGCTTTCTGAGTTAGCCTAGTACATAGCCCCTGCAAATCAGTTCTGTAAATCTTCATCTTCATCCAGTTTAAGACTTCCTGTAGACACAACTTTGAGAAGGCACACTCGAAGTAGAGGTGGTCAATACTGTTTGGGCAGCTTTCACATAGTAAATAGCTTATGTCTGGGCATATCCTTATTTTATGTAATCTGTCTCTCGTCAATAATGTTTTGTGCATTACCAACCAATAAATAAAGCTATGTTTTGGTAAATTTATTTTATTCCAAGTATCTCTCCACCATGGTCATTGCTGCCCAGTTCTTCTCCTCCAGTGGTAGCCACTGTTGATTGTATGAATTCCATTAGCTTTCAACCAGTCATCCCCATAATACACGGGGGCATACCTTTCTTTGATCATGCAGATTTTCCTCCAATACCAGCAACTATCCACAACAGGCTTATATTGCCACCATTTAGCAACTTTGATGTATACATGATTAACCCGTTTGACCCATATGTTGTCAGCCTTACTTGCTATATTTCACACATATTTGGCAATTGCAGCTTCATTCCACACCATACAATCAGTAATCCCTAACCCCACTTCCTTTTTGGCAGACACACAGTTTCCCAAGCAACAAGAGGTGATTTTGTTGTGTTACTTTGACCACTCCACAGGAAGTTTCAGCATACTGCTATGATATTCTTCAATACTTTCTTAGGAAGCATAAATATCGAAGACCAGTAAACATGCACATGCATCAATACAGAATTAATCAATTGAGCTCTGCCTGCATAGGACAGGTTCCTTGTTCCCCAAGTTCTGATTCTCCCGACAAGCTTATCAACTAGCATTTCACAGTCCACACTAGAGATTTTTTGGAAGAGATAGGAACCCCCAAGTACCTAAAAGGTAGGGTCCCTTTTGTATATCATGTAAGTTCACATATATCTTCTATGTCTTGCTTGTTCATGTTGGCTGTAAAAATATTTGACTTGCTAGCATTTGTAGTTAAACCAGAGGTCATAGAGAAAGATAACATACCTCTCAGAATTAGCATGATGGATTGAAATTACCTTTTGCAGAATAGCAACATGTCATCTGCAAAACAAAGATGATTCAAACCCAGGCTACTACATTTAGTATGGTACTGAAATCCTTCCTGAGTGACTAGCCATTTCATCAACCTAGAAAAGTACTCCATACATATTACAAATAGGAGGGGGGATATGGGATCCCCCTGTCTAAGCCCTCTTTTCCCTATGATGTTACTATAAGAACTTTCATTAATTTCTATGACAAACTGTGTGGAAGTGATGCATCCCAGAACCCAATATCTCAGTTTAATACTCTACAAATGCTTGACTAATAACTGCGATATCTGTGTGTTATTTTCCATTCATATCCTTGACTGTAAAGATTCTGTTAGTAGCTCTTCTGGCTGCTATAGAGCTGTGATAAAACTTTGTATTTTGATCCCCTACTTTGATCCATTGTATTTTACTCTTCTGTCTTAAGAACTGATACTTAGCTTTGGTCCAGACCTCTACTTCCTGGGCTAGTGGTTTTTCTTCCTCATAAAGGGATGCATTTAAAGGGTCCTGTTGGATTTTCCCTTGGCATTGGTGCAACTTTTCCATAGCCAAGTCAACTTTCTTTTCTACATCACTAAATCTATCTCTATTAAGTACAGTAAGTATATTTCTTAGTCTATTCAATTTTCCTACAACTTGGAACATCTTCCTACCTTCACTTCTATTTTGCCAACTATTTCTTACCCTTTGCTAGAATTCAGGTAACAAGATCCACATATTGAAATATCTAAATTGAGCTCCCCCCATCTCTACTTCTCTTTACCCACTGAATTATGGCTGTGCAGTAATCATAAAGGCCCTCTTTCATAAAGTGTACTTTTGTTGCTGGCAATTGGTGTATCCAAGAACTGTTTATCAATACTGTCCAGTTTACTTTACACCCTGTTAGCCTCAATTTGCTTGTTGTTCCATGTATAATATGAGATTAAAGATTTCATGTCATGTAGGTCACACCCTACAATACAGTTTCTAAAATCTCTTATCTCAGCTAAAGTTACAGGGCTTCCCAGCCTCTCCTCTATGTTGAGCACACAGTTGAAATCTCCCATGATTACCCAGGGTCCCTGCATTTGAGTACTCACTAATTCTAAGTCATACCATAAGTCTCATCTCATCCCTTGATCATTATACCCATAGACCATTGTCACCTTAAAAATCAATCTCTTGCCCCTGTGTTTGACCTCACTATGTATCATTTGTGCTGTACTATGCATAATATTTACCTCAAACATATTTGGTTCCCAAACTAACCAGATTCTCCCTCCCGAATGATTAGAGAGGTTTGTAGTGAAAGACCACCCCCTACAAAGATTAAGAGAAGCTTGACTATCTTTGTTCCACTTAATCTTTGTCTTTAGGAGACCAAACAGGCCTACAGATGAATTATGCATAAACAAATGCATTTCCTTCTGTTTGTCACACCTGTTTAACCCCCTTACATTCCAGAATCCAATTCTATCCATGAAGGATGGGAAAAGTCCCATCCAGGATCTGCAGCCCCTTTTTATTCACCATGTTCTCCCCTTTCTGCAATGACATATCCTCTTATTCATTTCGTTTGCTCAGAACTCCATATGCATTTGCAGTTTACGTGAAATGGCCTAATACATTCATTTTCCTCCAACTAGGTAAGGTGACCTTCCTGTAAGGTTCAGCTCCTTTATCATCTTTATCATCTAATACAATTTGTTTCCTTTCTCGCTGATTCCTCTCACCCTTTCCATGTGGATCAGGTTTGTGAGTCTCTGTAGTTGCCGTTTCTTGATCTCTTTGGTTCTTTCTACAATCATGTAGCTCATGGACAAAATTTCAACACCCCGTACATAATATAGGTTTCCATTCATAGACCACTAGTTGTTCAATAATTCACCCCTTCTCATTTTCAAACATGACCCCCTTAGGATACTCCTTGTTCAGTGGAATCTCCACTAGGATTGGGGCATAAGTCAATCTCTCCTTGCTAGTAGTAGCTTTATCTGTTTTTATTGGGGTGCCTACTAGACCTGTAATCTTAGCCAGGGTACTCTTTTCCCAATACTTTATGTCCAACCCAATCAATCTGATCCATATAGGCACCTTGTCTATGTACTCATTGGTGACTTCAATATCTGGCCTCCACGCTTTCACCACAACTGGTTTCTTATCAAACATTAGGATGCCCCCCTCCATTTCCTTATCTCTGTTCTCTTGGTTATGAAATCTTACAAGGAAAACTCCCTGATTCACCTATGCTACCTTTTCAATGCCCAATCCTTTCCACACTCGATGGAAATACCCTTCCATGACTGCATGAGGGGGATTAGACCCTAGTTCATAGCATATCTTTGCTGTTTTCCAGTATTCTATCTCCTCTTGAACATCCTCCATAGTAATTTTAACATTAGGGCTCTTGTCAACCCCAGTCAAGTCAAACCCCTCTGTTATTTCGCCAGATCCCACAATCTTACTCCATGAATTGGCAGTGTTTGGTGTTGGGGAGAGTGATTTGCTAAATCCCCCCGTCATCATGAATTCCCTCTCAACCTGGTCAGCCCAAGACAATTCACCCTCTTTACTAGGGCTCTTTGTTGCAGATTTTGTACCCACCGGTGTACTCAGTTTCCCCATCGGAAGTTTCAACGGGTCAATCCCTTGGAGGACGTTGAGACTCTTAGTTTGTTGTGCATCTCCTGATTGTGGAATTCCTTTCTTCCCTACCTGCGTGTTCGTGTTCCCTGCCAGAAGTTGTTGCCCCCTCCCTCCTTGTTTGGTCTTTCTAACCATTTCAGCAGTTGCTGAGAGAAATCGCCATTCTAGAGAGAGAAGCCCAGCCACGATCACAAGGTATTTCAAGACATATTGGGGTTAGTGATTCAAGGATGTTCTAAAGCTATGATAAGAATAAATTTGTCCCAAAGTATAATGAGAGGGGGTATATTTAGATTGAAAGTATAAAGGAAGAAGTATATTTGGATCAAAAATATAACAAGGTGTATATTTAAACTATTTCTTATAGTACAAAGGTATATTTGACCCTTTTATCTTCACAGTGGCGTTCCTTTTTGAAAGCCATTTCAAACGTGAGTACAAATACAAAGTACGTTGAATCAGGTAATTTAATCACAACCCAATCTTGAAATTGCAATTCTATATTTTTCTTTTTCCTACCAATACGGCCTACTAAACAATGGCTACCCTATTTGGTTAATCACTTTTAAAAGCTTCAAAGAGCGTTTTCTAAGCATCAAAAGGTGCAAAAAAAATAAATCATGAGAATGGACTCCTCAAGTTAAAATAAGCAATTTTAAACACATGCGACGTAGCCACTTTTTTTGTTTTTCTAAACGTTTTTGTTCTAATTAGGAGTACTTATTATTAGTTGTAAACAGCTGCGTTTGGAAACTGGGGGAAATTAGGAAAAGTTATATTGACTAGTGACTTATAACTAATAATTATATATAGACTTTGGAGCCCTAAGAGAGCACTATAGTATAGTTTGGTGTCTCTATTTATTACTCCTTTTCTTTTTGAAAAACTTTAGAAGAAGAAAAAAAAAGAGGTTAAAGATAGCTGGTTGGTGCAATCTATAGGAGTTCAATTATTGAGTACTTCTCTGTACTACCACAGCCTCAGTCCAACTCATTTTCCCTCCTTTTTAGAGTCGTTTTCGCTTTTGGATTACATTTTGTGTCTCACAATACATAATTGCTAACAAAAACTTCGTACGCCACAATACACGTACCGGCTTTTTCGTGCGGAATAATCATTTTTTATAAAAGAATTCATAGTTGTTATTCTTTGAGTATGCATAGGTTTAAGTGTGAAAATAACCATAATACAGTTGCCATTTTATATGAGCAATCCTTTTTCCTCTTTTCTTTGGGGTTAGGAATCCTCGTATGTATTCATGTTTTTTGAACTTTGGTCATGTAATACTTACTAAATGCAAAGGGAGAAAACCATTTTGACTTCGTTGTAATTTTCAATCATTTCGTGACACCAAAT
Source organism: Jaltomata sinuosa (assembly GCA_003996215.1). Taxonomy (NCBI): domain Eukaryota; kingdom Viridiplantae; phylum Streptophyta; class Magnoliopsida; order Solanales; family Solanaceae; genus Jaltomata; species Jaltomata sinuosa. The sequence continues at coordinate 125,528 of QJPP01001415.1, forward strand.
TTGGATATCTATAATAAGAGGAATTAATGTACTAAATAATTCTTATTTATTACTCCTCTCTATTCACTTCTTCTTCTTTTGCATCATATTAATAACTTTTTATATTTATGACTAAGAGTAAAGATAGAAATAAATAATTAATCATGTCTTAATTTTCTAAAATGACAAATATTACTCCCTCCGTCCATTTTTACTTGTCACATTTGGATTTGATATGCTCATTAAAAAAACAATAATTGACATGACTATTTTACCGCACTATCCTTATTAATGGATGTTTAGTAGTATTACGTCTTGAAAAATGATCTGAGAAATAAGTAATTAAGTTAAGAGTAAAACATGAAAAAAAATTATTTTGTCTTAATGTGTTAAAAGTGACAAGTAAAAGTGAAAATTTATTTTCAAAATAGTTGATAAGTAAAAGTGAACAATGAGAAAGTATAAATCATCTAGTCTAAGGATGACAAACATTTATTAAGAATGGAGGAATTGAAGTACCCAATTAGACATAATTACCATAGCGACTGCAATTTCATGCTAGACTTTTAGGGTCATTTGGTTAGGAATAAATTGTCCCGAGATACTTAATTTCGAAATTAGTTATCTCGGGATTAGTTATTTCATTATATATATGGGATAATTTATTCCATCGCTATGATATATATGATGAAATAAATTATCTCGAGACTAACTAATACCTCAAATCAAATATTAAATAAAATAATTATATATTTTATCCCAAAATTATTATACCTTATACCTCACACCAAATGCGTAAGTATATTTACTAAAGTGAACACTCAATTATGGACAGGTGTACACTCGTATGTAATTTCATATAACGGTCCAAGTGATGAGTGGTAGATAAGTGAAGTCCCTTTAACTAAAAGGCACTAGAAATCATATATGTTTCAGTTTTTATTATTATTTTCTCCGTCTCTAATTAACTGTAGCAACATATTGCAAAACTCTCTGTTAAATGATTGAAATGTATTTCTTCTCTTTTAAATTATCTGTCGTAATTTTTTAAAATAGTTATCTTAAATTTTATTGTTCAAGACAAAATTAATTATTTCTTTTTTTTAATTTATAGTAGCAACGGTTCTTGAAAACTACAAATATATCAATAGAGTAAATATTTAATGAAAAGAGAATATCTTAAGACATAAATAAAAATATTATAGTAAAAACATCTCTTCTAATTAATTTTTTTTAAGAGGCATATAAAAAATAAACACAATCGATAATTTGAGACGAAGATAGTAATATCAAAGACTGTTGTTGCATTAATTAAATCTACGGAGAAGGGCCTAAATTATCCCTCAAGTATTGGAAATGATACAAATATACCTTTCTTCCATCTTTGGACTCTAAAATGCCCTTTTCATCCACCTTTAGGCTCTAAAATATCTTTCTCATCCACCTTTGGGTCCTATTTTGCCCTTTCCCTTGACAAACTCTTTAGGAAAAATGATTAGGATTTTCATTTAGTTTGTAACAACATTTTATTTGTTGATATTTTAATTAATCAAAACCTATTAACTCACGGACCCAATTCGGATACCAGAGTTAGCTCATCTTCATTTCTTATCTCTCCATTTTTTTCAAGTTTTTATTTAGATTAGAGACATATGTCATAGACTTAATTTAATGACTGAGATTTAGTAAATTAAAAATAAGTTTTAATTATGATTAAAATAATTAATTACTTTCATATATTTACTTTCAAAATATTATTTTAATCTCACAATTTTAGTTGTACAAGATATCTTTTTTAAATATAAAAAAATATTCTCACTTGCCTTGAGGCTTGAGTAAATTTGTCATGCATCATTTTTACTTTAATTTTTTTGCTACTATTTTTTTCACTCAAATTATTTTTAGCCTAATTTTGGATATTGGAAAGGAATTTCAATGTTGGAAGAGAAGTCCTCCCGCTTTAAGAAAAATTACAACTAAAATTTAATATAACTTTTTTCCTATATTATAAAATAATATAGCAATCAGATATTTGAATATTTGAGAAAATAAATAATAATATAATTAAAAATAAATTTAATGGCTAGAATTGTGAAATTGCCTTATATTTTGGAGTAAATAAATGAAAGTAATTAATTATTTTAATCATAATTAAGACTTATTTTTAATTTACAAAATCTTAGTCATTAAACTAAATCTATGACATATGTCTCTGATCTAAATAAGAACTTGAAAAAAATGGAGAGATGAGAAATGAAGGGGAGCTAAATCTAGGATCCAAATTGGGTTTGTAAGTTAATAGATTTTGATTAATTAAAATTTCAACAAATAAAATATTGTTACATATTAAATGAAAATCCTAATCATTTTTCCTAAAGGGTTTTGTTAAGGGAAAGGGCAAAAAAGGGCCCAAAGGTGGATGAGAAGGGTATTTTAGAGCCCAAAGATGGATGAAAATGGCATTTTAGAGCCCAAAAATGAAAGAAGAATATATTTATAACATTTTTAATACTTGAAGGGTAATTTAGGCCCTTCTCCGTTAAATCTATATTGAAACTGTGTTTAGAAAACAGTTGTGTTACTTTTCACTAGTGGAGCTAGAGTAGTTTGCGATATTAGCGTATCATCGTTTTTGAAACCTTCAACTTTAATTGAACAAATTTTAAATTTGAAGAAAATATTTTTCGTCGTACCAAACACACCCTGGTGTCATTTTATTATTAATTACAAAAATCTCATGTGTTTTACTTTTATTTATTGACCTCCCAATGCTACTTTTTACTGATCTCCAATAAAATAAAGGATTATATGACTAAAATAATATTTCAGCAAATGTCTTAATGCATGTCTACATCTATTGGTTTAGTAATGCAACTAGTGCATAAAAAAATATTTTTCTCCCCCAAACCTAGCTCCCTTAGTTTTTTTTTTTTTTTGTAAGTGCATTTGTTGTCTCTGCTTTACTTTTCTCTTCTTTTCTTGTAGGAGTGGAGGAGTGCCAGAATATTCAAAAGGCCACTTGACTTTTGGGAGCCAAATAAATTAAAGAGAGGACCATAGTGTTTTTTCTTTTCCTTTTTTTTTGGAAATATTTTAAGAAAAGAAATAAAAGAAATGAAGACATAGGTTAAATGCGCACTACCTCTAATATTATAAGGACCTGAACAGAAATAAAATAAGAGCTTCAATACTTTAGTTATAACAGTGAGTACAATAGAATGCTTGTGATAAAAATCAGATGAGTTACGAGAAAAGGGTACTTTTATAGCCTAATCCCTAAATGACCTATTGACCATTTGTGTGTTTCAAGCTCCTCATTATTTTCATTACTTGCATGTTAAAGTCGTTACCTAAGTGATAAAGAAACATCTGGAGTGAATCTCGAATTCCTCGAGAATGGCTACTAAATAAACTTATCTTGACTGGTTGCTAATATAATATTCTCGATTGCATCATTTCAAAGCTAGACTAAGATTGCATCATTATTTCGAATCTCAAGTAAATATGAACTGTTATTCGGATGCAATCTGGTGTTGTATCAGATGTCATTCTTGTTGAGTTGAATCTAATTAAACTCTTGTTAATTGTCACGTGTTACCTTTTAACATGTTCAACTGTCAAACTCGTATTTTGACCCATACATAATACTTTTTGGTGCTCTCAATGAATTAAGAGAGAAGGAAAAGCCTTAAAAGATGTCAAACATTTAGTTTTCTTTGAAGCTCTTTTGAAGCTGAGAGTAGTATTGTAATACCTGATATGCCCTTTTCAAAATTTGAGGTAGTACGAATTTTAAATTTTTTGCTTTTTAAAAGATGCACGACGTTTGCGGTAGGGTGAATTTTAAAATTTGAGCTTTGAAACTCTTCAACAACGGATTCAATGGCATCTAGCTCAAATCTTTTCTAAACAGTCCCAAATTTTAGATATGAGCTCTTCTCGATATTTTAACTCTTTTGATATATTATTCACTCGAAACGATTCACGTTTGCGGTAGATTGAATTTTAAAATTTGAGTTTCAAAATTTTTCAATGACGATTTTCAACGAATCTTTAGTTGTGAACTCGTCTTCCAGCTCTTTTTGGGAAGCTTTACATGAACAAGAAGCAGTCATTGCCAGCAGAATACAGGAACAAGAAGCTTTACATGATTTCAAATGGCCGAATGGTCATTCTTGTTGAAAGTGAGAGAACCGAAAGGCTATTTAAGGTAATAATGGATAGTTGGTTTCTTTTGGGTTAGTAAAATGACGAATGGTCATTCTCTCTAATTTCCCCTATAAGGAAGTGCTATATAAGTGGCGTCATTCGTAAGAATGTCATATTTTGAGGCATTCTTTAATTTTTGTCATTTAAATTAATGGTTATTAATTTTTGTTTTTTAATATTTTAGTAATAAAAAAGTGGTCAAAAATATCTTTAACATTAAAAAAAATAAAAAATTACAAGACGAAAAGTTTATGTTTTCATATTAGCATATAATACAAGCTATGCCGCTTAATTCCTACATAACTTATGGCATATATTTAGTTCATAACCCACAAATAGTTCCTATAGAACTTGTGCTGATAGAGACATAAATTCAGTTTTAGAATGTTATGCATGTCTTAAGAAGTTCATAACCCACAAGTTATGCCATAACTTATTCCTATAGAATTTTATCGGACAAGACAAAAGTTCTCTAGGCTTATGCTTTGTGAATTAGATACTACATAACATACGCCGAACAAAGTAAATAAAATTTAAATTTATTATGCCTTGTGAAATTAGGTCGCAATTAAGAATATTTGGTCCACAAATTTTTATTAAATGAGCAGTAAAAACAAAAATTAAAGATCACTAATTTAAGGAAAAAGAAATTAAAAACGACTCTAAAATAAGAACAATTTATACAAAAACTTGATATAAGTGTGAAGTTGGCATTAAAAACCTAATTCAATCCAAATAAACTAATTGAAGAGAAAATATCGTCCAAATTATACCAAGAGTCAATGTCACTCTATCCAACTCCTACGTGGGACGATTCTAAGTGGCCCCTTTAACAAATTAATTTGCATAGCTCTTTGGCGTGATAGCAACCAATGGCAAAAAACTATGTTAAAATTGTTTGAGATGTAACTTCACCAAATGGTCTGGGATTAGCTTACTTTTCTAGGAAAGGCACAAAGTACCTTTTAAATTATCATCATATTTTTAATTATATATATATATATATATATATATATATATTTAAAAGGTCCTAGTACCTCCTAAACTATTTTAAATAGAATATATACATTCTTAGGTGTTAAATTGACAAACAAAGCAAGCTCACTTTTTTGGAAGCATGTGAAAATGACATGTGTCCATTAATTATGCATACTAATTAATTAGTTTAAGCGGTAATAGAATTTTCTAAAAAAATGTGTAGTTAAAAATATAGTGATGGTTTGAGGAAATACTTATCCTTTTCCTACCATTTTCGGAAAAAACATTTCTCGAATTCAAGAGGCATCTCAAAATGCATCAATTAATTATTACTTATTATCAAATAATAAAGTTGGTGGCTTGTATACGTCCACCACCAGTTAAGGGACCAGGTCCTTGACTGAATATAATAACTGCGGACAAAAGGTAAAATACAACAATATAGAAGATAAAGAACACACGATGTTTACGTGAAAACCTCCTTGCTCAAGGTAGTAAAATCATGACCTATTACGTAGGATTTTCACCAACAATTCACTAAAATAAGAGCGATGTCGGATTACAGACTCCAATAATCCTAAGGTTAACCTCTTAACTCCAATCTCTTGTAATAGCTCAACACGAGCCTCACTACAATACCTCTATTGTAGCCTAACCGTTAACTAACTCTAGCTGACAACAACTTGGTTAACTCTAGCCTTTTGTAATCTAAGGAATTCAACTCTAAATCCCTTCCCCCTTGCAATAACTTTATTACAAGACTTCAATGCAATAACTCTATTGCCTTCTAATATGATCAACTAACTCTAGCTGATACAAACTCATAAGAGAAGATTAGACATAAATAAAACACCTACACAAGCTTCTCAAAATGAGGAGTAGGTTTACCAGGAAGAGAAAAGACAAAGACTCAACAACCTAGACCTAAAGACATATTCAGTTGTACCAAGCTGGTCCCTTGGTTGTTGAAGCTTTGTCTTGTTGGAGCACCTTGGTGGGTTTGCAGAGAGAATATATGATCTTTTGATTTTGCAAAAAGCTAAATTTTCATCTCTTGGTTTGTTGAATGTATATGGAGGATGAGAGAGGTGAAAACTTTTACCATTGGATAAAGAGGGGGATCGCATCAGCTTTTTTGCAGTGCTGTATCTCTGGCATAGTGGCAGCAACTTTACAACTGTAAGGGCTGTCTGTGAGAGACAGAAGGACCTGATGTGTACGTGGTCCCTCTACCTGATCCCTCATCAGGTTTGTCATTCATCATAACAGAATCATAGTAGTTTTATCAATTCTCTTTGAATGAATAATGTCTCTTATATCTTTACAGCCATGAGAATTGACTCGAATAGATGGATTGGTCTGGTGCATGTACCTGGTCCCTCATCTGATCCTTACCAAATAAGAAATCTTAGCAGCTTTTCTGCAGCTCTGTCATGATTGGCAGCATCTTTATAGTTGTGGACAACTGTGAGAGTTGACTCGTACGAATTATCCTGGTGTGCGTACCTGATCCCTCATCTGATTCCCAGGAAATAAGATCCCTCTAAGAGATAGTTCCTCTTGAATGAACATTCTCCCTTGAATGAAGGATATTCAATTTTACAACTTGTTCTCTTGTTCCCCCTCAGATCTTGATTCTCATGTTCTTCCTGAGATTAACTTGGCGCGTGTCTGGTCCCTCGACAGGTTTGTCAAATTATCAAAACAAAGCATAATACTGTAGTAGCTATGCATCATTAATTTCCCACTTGTTGATGGTGGCAAACACATGAAGCAAGTTACCCCTAAGAACCAGGTTCTCATACAATATACTCAGTGAAATGGATCAAGTTCTTTCGGTAGCATATCTGATCCCTCAACAGGTTTGTCAAGTCATCAAAATAACACATAGTACTTCACGTCTATGCTTCATCAATTTTCCCCTTTTTGATAATGACAAACACATAGATCAAGTTTTCCTTGAGGATCAAATTTGCTCAAAAAATATCCTCACACGCTCGATTTTATGAACCAATTCCAATTCCAATTTCCTGCTGCAGAGCTACCAAACACCAGTTGACTACATATTCGTGCATATCAGGTATCAATTTATCTCATGAGTTTGTCAAACATCAAAATCAAGATAGCATCAATTACTTTCCTCTTTTTTATGATAACAAACTTGATTTTTTTTGTTACCGGTTCCCTTGTCACCATCAATTCTTCCTAATACCTTTATCACATCAGTTCCCCCTGTCATCAATTTGCTAGTGGTGTTCCCCCTTTCACCAGTATCACTCTTATCACATTAGGTCCTCTTGTACCTTTACCTATTCCCCCTTACACAAAACTTCCTCCTTTTGACATCATCAAAAAGAGTGAACAGTGACATGAGAAAAAGTGAAAGGAGGTAGTGTTAACTCATGGCCACTAGGTCAACACTAACACGAGTGAAGTCAGCAAAATAGGTAAAAATAAAAACAATTTCACACATCATCAACAACAGCCCAGTGCACTTTAAGTTAAAAACAACAGAGTAGCATTTCACATCATACAATAAAAGCATCAAAAGTGCAGACAAGTACCAAGTCATATCAAAAGAGATAGGAACAACAAGAGAGAGTAGAAAGAGTGATAAAAAGGAAACTGAGACAAGTTGGGACATCGTAAGTGATTGGAACAAAATGAGAACAGAGAGGTCAGGTCCTGCATTTGTTTCTTCAGTGACACTACCTCAGCTTTTGGCTGAGCATTCTCTTGCTAAAGTTTCATCATGGTACCTGGTCCCTTACTTGTTCCCTGAGAGGTTTGTATAGCCTGTACACACAATAATCTCAAACTTTCTCTGTGGCAAGAATGGGGATATTTTGTACAACTCCTTCGTAGTTTTCTCCAGGGCAACAATTAGACTTGATGCCTTCCTCTTCTAGATTCCTTCCTATCAGTGGAAGAGTCATTTGAGATGCATTTTTCTCATCACATTCCACACTTTGGAAGGTGGAGCTTTTTTTCAATTTTTTTTAAATCAGTCTTCTTTTCCTAGTATTAGCACGATTTTCTCTCAACACAGACTCCATATGTACTTTAGACTTTCCTCTCATAACACTTCCCCTTTTGATTCCTTTTCTTTATCCTATTGGAGCTTCAATAGAACTCTAACCTTTTTTGAACACCATATTTAGAGGAATAATGATAAAAAGATCTTGGAAGGCCTATAAAATAAAGAAAAGAAATGGTGGAGACAATTTTGAATTGAGGGAACGGATACAATATATCACATCAGGGTGAGAAGATGGTGATTTAAGAGAAGGTGATGCGACATCATTTTGGAAAGACAGAAAAAGATACTTGTCATGGCACCTTTAGCAACTTTAATATCTTAAAGTATGAATAAAAATGCTAACCTAACAGAGGGTACCAGGTCCCTTGAGGAATAATATGGGCATTATCTTGACAATGATGAAGAAGCTTCTTGTTTTTACCCATAAGTGAAATCACCATGCGTGTATACCAGCAAAGTTATGGAGCTGAGTTAGACAATACCTTAAGACACTTTTACATATACCTGCCATCTAATCATAGTCAAATCATGGAGAAAATTAGTGCATTTTGATTAGCCCAATCTTCAATATATTTTGCTCAAAGTATCCCTTGCTCAGCACCTCTATAGAACTCTATGCTACCAGTGTCTCTTACTTGGTCCTCCAACGATCCGAGAAGATTCAAGATAGAGAGTCATTTCACGTTCTCTTTCTTAATATTCTTTTTGCAGCCTTTCATGGGAGATTCCTTTGGATAGGACCGAGATCTTACATATGTACCCACACTAAACATGAAGTTGGACCTGCTAGCTGTCTAAAAGAGCAAAAATCCAAAAATTCTTTGATTTTTTATTATATTCATTGGATAACCAGGTCCCTCAACATCCAGTTGGCTGAAAGTTGCTATAGGATTGTCAATAGGCTTGGTATTCTCTTCAACATGCTCTTTGATGTACTTTTGTTGACTGATCATGATGTCATCGGACTTTGGTATTAGACGTCAATCTCATTTCTGTCAAACTAATAAAGCTCTTCTTGCATAGCCACAATCCATTTAGCGTGCTTCAGTGCCTCCTTGATATTCTTGGGCTCAATCTAAAATAAGAGGGTTGTGAAGGCAAACATATTTCTAGACTTGGATCTAGTACGAATACCTGACCTTAATGGAATAATCACATTATCCAGGGGATGAGATCCCTTCTGCTTCTAATTTGAGACTCGTACATCCATGACTTTAAGGAATAACTGAACTAGATTCCTCTGATGGTGCCTCACCTTGTTCAAAATTCAGTGCATCGGTATCAGGAACATTTACTTGCTGCTCAGCTTCAGAAGGTACCAGAGGGGTACCAGGTCCCTTCAGATCCAGCTTCAGAACAATCAACTTTGCCTTGTTCCTTGTAGTGTTACCCAGTTCATTCAGTTTGTTTATGAACATCCACATGGTCTCTATGACAGTTCTGTCCACAGGTCTAAGGACTAGGTATTACACCTTATTCCTTTCAAGCTGATGGAGTTCTTCTTGCATAGCATTATCCCAATCTGTATCTTTGATAGCTTCTTTGACTCAGCTTTCGAGGGACCTATAGAAGGATCAGGTCCTTCAAGAGCATTTGTTGGATCTTCCTCATATCTGCCTTGATTTGATCAGCTGTATTTTCATTATCAAGAACATCCCCTTGCTTTATACTGCATAGGTCACTAAACTCACAAAGATTACATGCACACTCTCTTCAACATCACTTTGTGTAAACCACAGACCAGGTCCTTCGAGATCAATTATTCAATAGTGAAGGACTCACATGCCCTAATCTTCTATGCCATAGATCAACATCATTATTTAAGGTACTGAGACATATGAGATCACCACTGGAGATAGTTTCAAGGTTGGCAACATATACATTCTTACACCTTCTTGCAATTAAAAAGACTTCAACAGATTTGAGATCTATCACAGTACATGATGGCTGAACGAAACTTCACTTTATTTACCTTGTTACAGATTTGAGACTCACTTAGCAAGATGTACACAGTACACATTCTCTATCGCATGAGCAAGAGATCTTCTGATTCATCCAACTCTAAGAATATAACTCTTTTTTTTCAATTTCCGAAGGAGACATTTCCCCTTTGTAAAGATTTGAGTGAGAAGAAACTTTTCATTCTTCCAGTCAAATGCTTTGAACAATCACTATCCATAAAATAACTTTGGCTGCCTCCTTTCACTCTTCCCTGCACGAAGGGTCAATTATGAGATTTGGGAACTCAAATGAGTTTGGGTTCCCAGAAGGGTGAAAGAGGATGAATGAAATTTCTTTTCGTCCATGCTGGCAACTTGGTCTTTTTAGACTGAGGACCAGGTTCCCTTGAGTTCCCTTTTGTTTCAGCATACTTCCTATTCTTCTTAGAAGCAGATACTCTAGTAGGACATAGAGTTATTTTTCTAGACGAGGGAACAAGTCCCCTTGATTTCCCTTGTGTTTTAATATATTTTTGATGCTTCTCTTCAGCTGAGATTTTTGCACTACAATCATCCTTACAGTGACCATTTTGACCATAATAAGTACATAACCAATTTTCAGGATTTGAGACATACTTGTTATGAGGAATAGAAGTAGGACTGGTCTTTTGAAAATCAAGTCCTCTTTAGTGTTTGACTTAATGTTAGTCAAGTGAGCTAAATATTCAGAGGAATTTGTCCATTTGATGGCCTTCTCCAGATCAGCCTTAATATGGACCAGGTTCCTCTCAAGCACCTTATTCCTCTCAAGAGATATTGTGAGGTCTAGTTTGGACTTGTTCAACTTTGCCTCAAGTTCAAACTGGATCTCGCTTTCATTTCCCTTTTCTTTCAAATGATTTTGAGAAATATTCTTTATTTTTTCATTGAAAGCATCATTTTTGGAGGTAACAATAGCAATCCTTTCTTCTAGTTCAGAAATTTTGCTAGTCATGGATTTTTTTTCATCTTCAAAATTAATAAGATTACTATTTTGCAAATCTCTTTCCTTAGAAAGATTATAATATTCATCAATCAACACATTTGCTAAAGAGCGTAACTCCAACTTAGAGTAATCATTAAGATTTTTTTGAACATCACGAAAGGTTACCTCTTTTTCTTCTTCTTCATCATCTGATTTTGCCATGAGAGCAAACAACGAGTCAAAGCTTGAAGACTCATCTTCAACAGCAATCATGGAAGCATTTTCTGGAGCTTTTTCAACATCCAAATCACTAGATGTGTCTCCCCATGCAGCTAAAGATTGTTTGTCTACATTATCTGCAGCTGTTCTTATTTTGAACTTATCAGGGACCCGGTCCTTCTTTTTTACTTTCTTTGGATTATTCTTAATGTACTCCTTGTATTCAAGCTTATGGAGAGGACAGTTTTTGATGAAATGACTAGGCTTCCCACACTTATAGGAGCAGTCATTTCTATTTGTACGTTTGCTTGTGTTCCATTTTCTAGGAAAACCTCCATTCCTTCTTACCATTCTCTGAAATCTTCTAGTTATAGATTGTCCTTCTTCTAGATTTGGTGGAGAAGCCACAAGAAAGGATCCTTTCTAGGTGTTAAACTTTTAGAAAGAACCTGCTCTGATACCACTTATTGGCTTGTATACATCCACCACCAGTCAAGGGACTAGGTCTTTGACTGAATATAACAACTGCAGACAGAAGGTAAAATACAATAATACAGAAGGTAAAGAACACACGATATTTACGTGGAAATCTCCTTTCTCAAGGGAGTAAAATCACAACCTACCACGTAGGATTTTTAACAATAACTTCACTAAAATAAGAGCGATGTCTGATTACAGACTCCAATAATCCTAAGGTTAACTTCTTAACCCCAACCTCTTATAATAGCTCAACACGAGCCTCACTACAATACCTCTATTTTAGCGTAACCGTCAACTAAATCTAGCTGACAACAACTTGGCTAACTCTAGCCTTTTGTAATCTAAGGAATTCAACTCTAAATCTCTTCTCGCTTGCAATAACTCTATTACAAGACTTCAATGCAATAACTCTATTGCCTTCTAATATGATCAACTAACTCTAGCTGATACAAACTCATAAGAGAAGATTAGACATAAATAAAATACCTACACAAGCTTCTCAAAATGAGAAGTAGGTTTACAATGAAGAGCAAAAGACAAAGACTCAATAACATAGACCTAAAGACATATTCAGTTGTAGCAAGCTGGTTCCTTGGTTGTAGAAGCTTAATCTTGTTGGAGCACCTTGGTGGCTTTGCAGAGAGAATATATGATCTTTTGATTTTTCAAAAAGCTAAGTTTTCATCTCTTGGTGTGTTGAATGTATATGGAGGATGAGAGAGGTGAAAACTTTGACCATTGGATAAAGAGGGGGATCGCATCAGCTTTTTTGCAGTGCTGCCTGCAGTGCTGTATCTCTGGCACAGTGGCAACAACTTTACAGTTGTAAGGGTTGACTGTGAGAAAGAGAGGACCTTATGTGTACCTGGTCCCTGTACCTGGGCCCTCATCAGGTTTGTCATTCATCAGAACCAGAACCATAGTAGTTTCATCAATTCTCTTTGAATGAATATTGTCTCTTATATCTTTACAGCCATGAGAGTTGACTCGGATAAATGGATCGGTCTGGTGCATGTGCCTGGTCTCTTATCTGGTCTTTACCAAATAATAAACCTTACAAGCTTTTCTGCAGCTCTGTCACGGTTGGCAGCATCTTTATAGCTGTGGACAACTGTGAGAGTTGACTCGTATGAATCATCCTGGTGCGCGTACCTGATCCCTCATCTGGTTCCCATGAAATAAGATCTATCTACGAGATAGTTCCTCTTGAATGAGCATTCCCCCTTGAATGAAGGATATTCTATTTTACAACTTCTTCCCTTGTTCCCCCTGAGATCTTGATTCTCATGTTCTTCCTAAGATTGACTTGGCGCGTGTCTGGTCCTTCGACATGTTTGCCCAATCATCAAAACAAAACATAGTACTATAGTAGCTATGCATCATCAATTTCCCTCTTTTTGATGGTGGCAAACACATGAAGCAAGTTCCCCCTAAGAACCAGGTTCTCATACAATATACTCAGTGAAATGGATCAAGTTCTTTCGGTAGCATATCCGGTCCCTCAACAGGTTTGTCAAGTCATCAAAACAACGCATAGTACTTCACGTCTATGCTTCATCAAAAGTAATACTCCTTCCATCCCATATTAGTTATCCACCTTATTATAAATAATTATTTCAAATTACTTGTTAATTTACAAAATTAAGAAACAATTAATATATTTTTCTCATTTCACGCTTACAATTAATTCTTTTTGAAAGTGAAAACATATCATTTGTAAAGTTTCAAAAAATAATAATTAAGGGGTAAATTAGTAATATTATTTTTTTATTTATAATTTTTTAAGAAACGTGTAAAAGGGAAAGTGAATAACTATTATGGAACGGAAAGAGTATAAAACAACCATATATATAGGTCCTATACTTTTTTCTTTCTTTTTTGGTTTCCCGTAGTTGGGACTTATGGTTTATTTTTCTCTTCTTTCTTGTATGAGCAGAGGAATGCCGGAAAACTAAAGGTCACTTGAGTTTTTTTAAAGATAAATCAATCAAAAAAAAAAAAAGTTATTGGACCAGCAAGTAAAATAATAAAGAGAGCTATATATTTTATTAGTGCAAATCTATAGGAGTACAATAATTGAGCACTTCTCTACACCACATCTCCTAAACACCCAAGCCCCACGGGGCCTGCAACTGATCATTTTCTTTTTAACATAGCTCTCCAATTTGTTTTTGGTGACTCAGAAACATAATTTTAAGATTGGAGGTGAAGAATACGTGCTTAACGATAAAGTTATTTTAGTGTAATCTATAACTTCAAACTATAGAATCTATTATTAGTATCTACGTAAAAGCGAAATACTTCGTGCATCATATCTGTTTCTTTTTGCTGTTCTAGCAAATTGATAAAAGTCTTACAACTTGTTTTTCAAAACATAATTCCGGAAGAAAAACTTTGTAGGCCAGAATGAAGACACCTGTAATTACGTGCGGAAATAATCATAAAAAGTTGGCATCATGCACAATTAATTAATTTTATTCTTTTAATATAATATCTAAAAATAACTAATTAGATTGTTTCAATCCACAACATGAAATATGTAAACTAATTTATCCGCTGAATGGATATTAATGGCGTAATTCATCCCTTTAATAATATTTCCGACAAGATCTGCTAATTAAATTACTAGCTTTCTGATTTAGTACTCCACTAAGCCTAGGAGGATATTATATAAACCTTCCTTATGATTAGGACTTTTAGGAGTTAATGATAAAACCTACCTCTCAATTAAATTCCGCAGTTCACTTTTACTTGTTCAGTATTTTAAACGTAGATTTTTATTTTTATTTGTCATTTTTAACAGATCAAAAAAAGATAAAATTTTTATCTTGTTTTACCCTTAATATCAATTACTTATTCTCTAAATCATTTTCCAAGACTCAAGACTATACATCAATTAATGTGTATTGTGATTACAAAAGACTATATTAATCATTATTTCTTAAGAAGCGTGCAAAGTCCAAAATGGACAAGTAAAAGTGCACGTAGAGAGTATCATTTTTTCGCGAGTTTCACACCTCAATTATCAACTATTCCCTTTTCCTATCTTGGCTATCATCTATGCTGCATTAAAATACACCTCGAAATTGACTAGCTAGACCAACTATCAGTTGTTCCCTTTTTTCTACCTGAACTATCACCATCTATATTCAACTAGGCATGTTTTAATATATAAATGATGATAGCTCAGGTAGAAAAATTGAATAACTGATAATTAAAATGTGAAACTCATAAAAGAAATAGTAGATAATGTATTTTTCATCTTTATCTATCTGATAAAAATAAGAACTTGACAAAAAAACAATTCCTAGTGCCAAAGCTGCATTATCAAAGTTAACTTTGCCATTAAATCTGGTGGATTGACCAAAAATCTGCTAGTGCATTTTCTTCTAAAAAAATAATATGAACAAAGGATACCGTGAGGTGTTAACATATATAATGAATATCCTGAATATTTTAATTTGTGAATTATTTTGGATAGAGCTCATCAATTTGCCTTGTGGACTATACTGCATAACTTAGCCTATAAGAATTCACAAGTATAATGTTTCGAATTATCTTCAGAAAATTCCAAGTATTAAAGACAAGAAATGTAGTAAGAACTTTGAATGAGTAAGCGAAACGTATAACTAGTAATAGTACAGCAGACTTTGCAACTTTTTGAAAAGGACATACCATAATGAAATTATTGAACTTGAAAAATAACCAATGAAGTTTGGACAAGGCTTGTCACTTGGCTTCTTCAGAAATTATAATTGTATCTTTAGCTTCTTTTTTATTTACATGTCAATTAGTAAGATTAATGGGATCAATGATTAGAATTTAGAACCTCTTAATTTGATCAAATCATATTCGTGACTCAACTTGTATTGTTTTTTTCTCTTTCTGAGTTTATCCGATTTTTATCTATCCCCAGTTCCCCACATGAGTCTCTTAAATCATAATTTCTCATTAGAGGCTTATCTAAACTTCATTTATTTTGAGTGATTCTTAATCAAACATAAAGTAAGCTTTAAGTAAATGTCTTTTGAAACTTAATCACTTAACTAATTGAAATGTTGGATTAAGGGGGTGTCAAATGGACATATTGAACAGGTCAAAATGAGTTTTGAGCTAATAAATGAGTTGGATTAAAATTGGTCCAAAAGTTACTTGAAATTGATTAAAAATGGGCTGGGTTATAACCCTTCAACTTGACCCAATTTTTTTGAAGAATTTTTGAACGCTAATTTAAAAAGAAAGTTTTCGCATCTAGTAAGACGTGTTTTAAAGTAATCATCTTACTCAATTTTGGACGATATCGTTTTAAATAAAGTAATATGACAAACATGAATACTTTTATATACAAGAAAATGATCAAATTTGCCTTTTTCTATTGAAAACAATTTAAAATTATACTTTATATATTATATTTCTGGGCACTAATACTTTTGTTATTAGCATATAGTCTCGTAATAATTCTTAAATCTGACAAAAATTCAGTATGAATAGGGAGTAATTATTAGCTCAATCAAAATATTAAGACAATGAATATTATATATTACAAATCAAAATATTTCAAAAAGAGATTTAGATTTACCCATGGATATTATTTTTGTTTTAAGATTATCCTCTATTACATCTCATTATTACTCTCTCTGTAGTACTGAAATAAACTTATTGTTGATATTTTGTAATTTGAAGAATCACTGATCCCCTGTTAAGAATCACTCATCCCCAGTAAGGTAATTTTCTTCCATTTTTTTTTTATCATTTTAAGGATTTATAGCCTACATGATGGGCTAAATAACCCGTGTTGGACTAACAACAACTACAACTATTAAGTCATGGTGAGAAAAAGACTGTTCCGATGTCTCTAAGGTCGAGGTAATATAATCAAGGGATAGAAAAAACTTGGCTTAGTCCGGAGTTCCTGGTTAGGCCCATGTCAGCCATGTGGAGGCGTTTATTTGGGCTAGATTGGAACCGTAAAAGTTCTTTCCATTCCTAGATTATATGAGTCGTAAACGAACCTGTAGTTACATCGAGGCGATCCTGCCACTCTTTTGGTATCAGAGCCATGTTATTGATAGTAGTAGGTGTTGGTAGTCCAACACATCTTATTTTTATGAACATCATTAAGAAGCATACTACTGTTAAAACAGTAGAAAAGAGGAATATGATATGCCTCAACAACTGGATCTTCTTAATAAATGGACGATTCCAAAAATCCAACCCAAGGTTATATATCAAATGGGTACTTTTGAAAAAATAGGATTTAAACAAATTGTAAAAACCATAGAGGAAACTATTATGGTGGACTCTGATCATGGTACTTTTAGATTGCTGTCTAAAAGTGATTTTGCCCCTTATAGGGAAACTCGTAGATTTATGCATATTGGTTTGGTACAAGTTGCCTTTAAGCCACTCACTTTGAGAGGTTTACCTGAGAGCTTCATAACAGCTCTAAGGGATGACAGAAATCCGAAATGAAAAAAATCCCTTATAGGGACGGTTCAAACCAGTTTAGCCTATGGCCCTGTTTATTTTAATGCCTATCCTAATTTGCAAATTTCTTTGAATGATGAGAATTCTCTGAATACTTTAATATTAAGTATAAAATTACATGGTTATGATTATTTGCCTGGTACTGAAGTTATATGTATTTGTTATAGAATTTACTATAAACCATTATACACTTTGAACCCTATGTGTAAAATCATGAATTTTAAAAATGAAACGATTCTTATAGAAACAAATTTTAGTAAGTCTAAAGTTATAACTAGAAGGCCTATTAAATGGGATGAAATTATTTTTCCTAAAGAGTGGGTGATCGAGAGGCTGTTCCACCCAAAAATAATATAAATCCTGATATTTCTGACATTGAGCAAACTCCTGATGGGACGGTGAGAATCAAATTCACTGACCAAAATTTGTTAATGAGTTATGCTGATAATATAGGCTTTTCTTCTAGAATGTTTAGATCTAACTCATCTTATATATCTCCTATTGATTATATTGTTGATATGCCTTCCAGAGCGTCTACTTCTCAGATTAGAGAAGAAGATAATTCTAGAGTATCTACCTCTGATATGAGAGAGGGAAAAAGAGTTGATAATATCAAAATTGAAAATCATATAGTTACTCATGATATGGACCCTACTTTATCCGAAATGGACTTTCCAAATGGTTTACATGGATAGATCAGAAATTATTGATTTTAGATCGGGATCACCGGTAAGAAAGAAAATTTCAAATGAATTTTTTCAGCTCAAATGGGAATCATTTAGAAAATGGTTTTTCAAAAATTTCAATAATGATCAACATACATATTTTCAAGAAGATTTTTATAATGATCTTTCTAAAATAAATAAAGCTATAGCCTTTGTACCATGGTTCATTACAAAATATCAACAATAAGTTTATTTCAGTACTACAGAGAGAGTAATATTCGAAGGATTGACTGAAGCCTGCCTTCTATATACAATAAGTAACCCTTTTATAGAAGGGATTGACAGAAAAATTTAAACTTCATGACGTAAGTGCTTACGTCATATTACATTATTGGACCTGGGGCCCTCTACTTTATAAAAGTTTTACAATAATTCAAATAATTTCAACTTTAATAAAGTTGACATTTGACGTCTTGTCCTCTACTCTTTAGCAATCTCCTTTCCTTTGGACTTGTCCGAGCTAGAAGATTCTTCTATCTGGTTCTTGAACTGTTGTAGAAACATTTCAATGTCCATTTTTTCTGTGCTATGAATACTCTGAGATTCTCGAGCTACACAGTTGTCTTCTTCTTCATTAGTAGTGGTCATAGATATATTATCTGAGAATTCTATACCCATATTTTTTGCTAAATCTTTTTTAACTTCTTCCATATATGATGCAAGAAGTTCAGATTTAGAAATAGTCCCTTGTTTCATCTGTAATTTTCTGGTTATATGTTTAAAAGGACTAATATTATCCTTTTCCTGTATAACTTCTGTTTGATTTTTGCTAGTCTCAATAGCCACATTAATTGAGTCTATTATCTCGCATCCATGAAGTTTTCCCTCCATATCTCTCTGGAGTAATTTACTCCAATTTTTTGTATGAAATTTCCTTTTTAAGCAAGGAAACCCTTCTTCATTTGTATGAACTTCTATGGTCCATTTCATTATCCATGGGATAGAAAATTGTATAAAGAAATACATTAAGAATATTCCCTTAAAATATGTCTTCTTGTTGTAATCTTATTATTTTGGGCGAAACATCAACCCATTCAGCATATAATTTTTTATAATTCTCTGGAAGGATATTCAAGGTTGGGCCATATAAAGCCCACCACTGACAGAACCAATTTGGTATATGTTGTCCGAAAATATTTGAACATATTTTAATGAACCATGAATGCTTCTTATTAGCATTCTCATATAATAAGGCTTTATTAAAGCTCTCAATGTAGTCCCAGTAATTAAACTTAACAACTATTCTTTGTTCCGGATGGGTGTATTCCTTTTTCTTCATCGTACTGATTCCCCATTCTTCTGGGGTAAATATCTTTTTTATAATAATTTTTGAAAAGTTATAAACTTTCTTTGTATTTGCTGGGGAAAAATGCTGGAATTCAGCAGACCCAATAGATGAGAGTATAATCTCATAATGCATTCTATATTTATATGTTGGGACAACATATGATGCCGTATCAAAATATCTTGACATGATTTACCAAGGATCCTCTCTCCATTGTAAATCTCTTGGCTCAAGAAGAAGTATTACTTCATCTTTCTCATTTTTATCATATATCTCAATATTTTCACCTACTTCGTCATTGACGACAACTGAATATGATGGTGGTGCATTGTTCTGAGGTTGCCTTGATTGTATAAAATTCATGAATTCTCTATACATTGGATGTTCGTTACTTATTCCCGAGATACCTGTAGAAGTACCTGTAGAGGTACCTCCAATGTTTGAGGCTATTAGCCTCTGGTTTCCAAATTGAGCCAGAATATTATTTCTGCTCATGGATGCTCTTCCTCTTCCTCTTCCTCTATTAGGGGAAGAACTTCCCGATGGCCGCATTATCCTGTATTCAGAAAATAAAGAATTATTAATTCAAATATTCTCTAGTAAGGAAATCGGGAAGACTATTATCTGTTCCCTTCTTATAATGTATCTCAAAATCAAATGGTGCTAATAAAGCTTTCCATCTTGCAAACATTTGTTTAGAAACATCATGTTTTACATCTTTATTAAAGATGAATTTAGCAGTTTGACAATCAATTTTTATGATAAACTTTTGATTATATAAATCTCCTTGGAATTTTAAAACACTTTTGACTATAGCTAGAATTTCTTTAGCTACAGTAGCATAATTTTTTTGACTATTATTCCATTTCCCTGAATAGAATTGTATAAGGCATTCTTGTCTTTCAGCCGGAGAGATTTGTTTTAAAATTCCCCCATAACCAATATCAGAGGCATCTGTCTCCACTATTTTTTGCCAATTTGGATTAGCCAGAGTGAGACATGGTATGTTATTAACCTTTGCCTTAATATGCTTGACTGCTTTTGTATGATTATCAGTCCAAGCTTTAGGGCTTTTTCTTAACCTATCATATAATATAGCTGTGTCTTTAGCTAGATCCTTTATAAAAGGAGAAATGTAATTTAAACTTCCTAAGAAACGTTGAAGCTGAGTTTTATCAGTAATAACGTCAGGAAATTTAGACGCAAACTCAATACTTCTCTGAATTGGAATAATTTTTCCTTTTTCAATATTATGACCCAAGAATCTAACATTGATTTGGAAAATATGCATTTTTGGTCTAGATATAACCAAATCATTTTGAATTATAATTTTCTTAAATAGGTCAAGATGCTTAAAATGCATTTCTAAGGTTTTTGAGAATACCAAAATATCATCTATATAAACAATGATAAAATTGCTAAAAGGGTTAAAAATATCATTCATAATTTTCTGAAATTCAGAAGGGGCATTTTTTAACCCAAAAGGCATAACATTCCACTCATATTGTCCCATTGGAACGTTAAAGGCTGTTTTATATTTATCTTTTTCAGAAATTTGAATTTGCCAATATCCTGATTTTAAATCAAATTTGAAAATATTATACCTTCATGAAGTCTATCTAATAAATCTTTTTTTATTAGGAATAGGATATCTAATCCATTTCAAAACTTTATTTAGGGGTTTATAATTTATGACCAGTGTGGGTACCCCTCTTTCTTGCTCCGCGTGCTTATTAACATAGAAAGCAGTGCAGGACCATGTAGATTTTGAGGGCCTTATTAATCCCTTTTGAAGAAGAGTATCAATCTCTCTTTTATAAATCCAAATATTCTGAATTCATTTGGCAAGGTCTTGCCTTAGTGTGAATATTATCCTCAGAAAATTCTTCCTCATAAGGAAGACTTACCACATGTTTTTTCCTTTCCCAAAATACATTTGGGTGATCTCCACATATTTGTAGGGAGAATTGATTCTTTAAAATTTCAATTTTTCCTTGGATCTTAGGATTTTGTAAAGTCTCTTCTATAGTAAGACTACAAATCTCACTTTTAAGAAAATCGATTTGTTTATTTTTTAAATAAATCATATCTTTAACTTCATTAACGAATTTTGGGAATGGTTGAGATATAAAATCTATTCTCATTTTTCTTCCTTCAAAGGTACCTGTTATTCCAGTCTCATCCCAGAGAGTTATGAGATAAATATGCCAGAAAAAAGGCATTCCTAAAATAATTTCGTTAGAAATATTTTTTATTAAAACAAAACTTTCAGGCATACATATATTATTTATACAAATATATGCTTTAGGAATTTTATATTCAATATCCATTTTATGACCACTAGCATTTCGAAGACTATGAGTAGTTTTCTTAAAATATTTTGACGGAATTAATCCTTCCTGAATGCAATTTAAATCAGCTCCGCTATCAATAAGAGCAACAAAATCTTTTTTTAAGTTATAATCAATAAAAAGAGTTATTTTTGCCAAAGGTTTATGAGCCGTAATTAGCTCGATCGTCTCTAAAAATAAATTCTTACTACTTGTAAATTCACTAGAGATATCAGGAAAATTATCTTCAGGGATATCAGGGGTGTTATCATCAACCATAACCTGTTTCCCATTATCTTTATTTTCTATATTACTAATTCTCTCATCAAGAACCATATTATGATTCTTCAGAGAAGATATTTCTTTTTTGAGATTATTAATCTCCTCAATCAAGTCTTGAATTGTAGTGGGAATATGACCCCTTTGAACCTTAAGTTTTAACTGTCTCTTTACTTCTGCCATGGTATAGGCATTATGATGAGCGGTATTATTTTTAGGAATACTAGTATTATTAGTGGAAGTGCTAGTATTACCAATTTTGTCAATAATTTGGGATCTCAGCGTTGGATCATCAATCATCTTGAGAATTTCCATCCAATTATCATTACTGATGACATTGATATTCAAGTCTTTGAACTGAGAATATAACTGATAGAATTCATCCTTGTCTTTATTATTATCACAAGGTTGGCCAATCTGGCAAGACGTACATTCTTCCTCTGATGAGGACATGTAGTCTTCTTCATGAAGAACTTTTAGGTCTTCACTTGTAGAGGATTCTTCCCCATCACTATTGTTTTGGAATATTTTCCAAAGAAGAGTTAAGGAGGATTTTATATAAAGAATCCTTAATATTATCCTCTAGGTCAAGGTTTTTAATCTTATCCTTGACTTTGCAATCTCTTGCATAATGGCCTATTCTACCACATTTGTGGCAAGCATTTGGTCTATAATTCTTATAAAACTCCTTTTTCCCTTTATAATCCATTTTTCTTTTTTCACGCTTGTCTAAGCGTTTCTTTTTCCTGTGTTGCCTATAAGGTTTTTCCTTATAATCTTTTTTTCCTCTATGTCTATTTGTCTTTTTAGAGGATTCAGGCATGTCTATTGCGAATTGCTCACAAAATTATCCTAATTGTTGTTTTTTATTCAAGTGATATCTCTTTATTTGTTGATTCAACTTGATCTCGTTGCATAAAGAGAGACCTTCTTGGGTACAGACACTTATAAGCTTTCCATAGGTATACTCATCGTAATTAATACTCACCCCATCTCCTCTAAGGGATTTCCTAACCCTTTCTGCAAATAAAGCAGGGAGTCCGTCTATAAACTTGGATTTCCAATGAGAGTTATTACACTCGGGTAATTCCATTACTCTAGATAAGAAAACGTCCTTGTACCATCTAAAAGACGTGAGGGTTTTACATCTAATGTTTTGGAGCATAGTCCTAATGGGCTCACTATTGTTTGACCATCTACCAGAAATATGTTCTATAATGGTTAGGACCAAGGTGTAGACTATTTTTGGAATCATTCCACTTTCGTCCTTAACAGCATTTAAAATGGCCATTCGTTGAGATTCTGAGAGATAATTATCCCACCACCCTTTTAATTGGCCTGTAAAATCCAGCAATAATCATGTTAGTTGTATCCTTTTCAGAATTCTTGTTGGCCTTGCAAATCTTACTATACATAAGAATTCTGTGTGCCAGAGTATAAATCTGTCTGTCAGTAAAACCATCAATATTCCATTCATAAATTTCTGTCCCACTAAAACTGTTAGAGACATAATATTCTTGTTCTTCAAGAAGGATGTCTTGAGGAGTCGGTCTAGGATAATAGTACATCCGGAACTGGTTTTCTAGCATATTTTTTTGAGATTTTATTAATCTCATTTGGAGTATTCCTATCAGTGGCCTCATTTTTCACTTAGTTGAAGGGGATTAATATTTAATCCTTCAAACCTTTCTTGAAGCAACCTTTCAATATTATCAAGTTTTGATAATTTAAAATCCTTAATCTTTGAAGGGGGTTGGATAGTAGGGGCAGCCTTCTCCTTCCCTTTATCAGGGATTTTGGACTTCTGTAATTCAGAACATAAATGACTAATTTTATCATGTAAAGAGAGAATATGTTCTCTTAAAATGCTCACATAAATATTCGTGTAATTGTTTTGTCTTATTAACATATTAACATGCTTAGATGTAATAAGAGTAGTGTCATTTTCATCAAATAATTTTGCAAATGCAGTAAAATATACACTTTTATTATCTTTTTCAATTTGAAAAGATTGTTGAGGAGGTAGGAGAGATTTGGTAATTGTACCATCAGATAATTTATAATCTTGTTCTAACATAGAAATATAAATATAAATTATCTAATGGTACAACTACCAAGTCTCTCCTACCTCCTCAACATTTTTCAAATTGAAAAAGATAATAAAACTGTATATTTTACTGCATTTGCAGAATTATTTGATGAAAATGACACTGCTCTTATTACATCTAAGCATGTTAAAATGTTAATAAGACAAAACAATTACACGAATATTTATGTGAGCATTTTAGGAGAACATATTCTCTCTTTACATGATAAAATTATTCATTTATGTTCTGAATTACAGAAGTCCAAAATCCCTGATAAAGGGAAGGAGAAGGCTACCCCTACTATCCAACCCCCTCCAGAGATTAAGGATTTTAAATTATCAAAGCTTGATAATATTGAAAGGTTGCTTCAAGAAAGGTTTGAAGGATTAAATATTAATCCCCTTCAACTAAGTGAAAATGAGGCCACTGATAGGAATACTCCAAATGAGATTAATAAAATCTCAGAAAAACATGCTAGAAAACCAATTCAAAGGATGTACTATTATCCTAGACCGACTCCTCAAGACATCCTTCTTGAAGAACAAGAATATTATGTCTCTAACAGTTTTAGTGGTACAGAAATTTATGAATGGAATATTGATGGTTTTACTGACAAACAGATTTATACTCTCTCTGTAGTACTGAAATAAACTTATTGTTGATATTTTGTAATTTGAAGAATCACTGATCCCCTGTTAAGAATCAATGATCCCCAGTAAGGTAATTTTCTTCCAATTTTTTTTTACCATTTTAAGGATTTATAGCCTACATGATGGGATAAATAACCCGTGTTGGACTAACAACAACTACAACTATTAAGACATGGTGAGAAAAAGATTGTTCCGATGTCTCTGAGGTCGAGGTAATATAATCAAGGGATAAAGAGAACTTGGCTTAGTCCGGAGTTCCTGGTTAGGCCCATGTCAGTCATGTGGAGGCGTTTATTTGGGCTAGATTGAAACCGTAAAAATTCTTTCCATTCCTAGATTATATGAGTCGTAAACGAACCTGTAGTTACATCGAGGCGATCCTGCCACTCTTTTGGTATCAGAGCCATGTTATTGATAGTAGTAGGTGTTGGTAGTCCAACACATCTTATTTTTATAAACATCATTAAGAAGCATACTACTGTTAAAAACTGTAGAAAAAAGGAATATAATATGCCTCAATAACTGGATCTTCTTAATAAATGGACGATTCCAAAAATCCAACCCAAGGTTATATACCAAATGGGTACTTTTGAAAAAATAGGATTTAAACAAATTGTAAAAACCACAGAGGAAACTATTACGGTGGACTCTGATCATGGTACTTTTAGATTGTTGTCTGAAAGTGATTTTGCCCCTTATAGGAAAACTCATAGATTTATGCATATTGGTTTGGTACAAGTTGCCTTCAAGCCACTCACTTTGAGAGGTTTACCTGAGAGCTTCATAGCAGCTCTAAGGGATGACAGAAATCAGAACTGGAAAAAATCCCTTATAGGGATGGTTCAAACCAGTTTAGCCTATGACCCTGTTTATTTTAACGCCTATCCTAATTTGCAAATTTCTTTGAATGATGAGAATTCTCTGAATACTTTAATATTAAGTATAAAATTACATGGTTATGATTATTTGCCTGGTACTGAAGTTATATGTATTTGTTATAGAATTTACTATAAACCATTATACACTTTGAACCCTATGTGTAAAATCATGGATTTTAAAAATGAATCGATTCTTATAGAAACAAATTTTAGTAAGTCTAAAATTATAACTAGAAGGCGTATTAAATGAGATGAAATTAATTTTCCTAAAGGGTGGGTGATTGAAGAGGCTGTTCCACCCAAAAATAATATAAATCCTGATATTTCTGACATTGAGCAAACTCCTGATGGGACGGTGAGAATCAAATTCACTGACCAAAATTTGTTAATGAGTTATGCTGATAATATAGGCTTTTCTTCTAGAATGTTTAGATCTAACTCATCTTATATATCTCCTACTGATTATATTGTTGATATGCCTTCCAGAGCGTCTACTTCTCAGATTAGAGAAGAAGATAATTCTAGAGTATCTACCTCTGATATGAGAGAGGGAAAAAGAGTTGATAATATCAAAATTGAAAATTATATAGTTACCCCTGATATGGACCCTACTTTGTCCGAAATGGACTTTCCAAATGGTTTACATGGATAGATCAGAACTTATTGATTTTAGACCGGGATCACCGGTAAGAAAGAAAATTTCAAATGAATTTTTTCAGCCCAAATGGGAATCATTTAGAAAATGATTTTTCAAAAATTTCAATAATGATCAACATACATATTTTCAAGAAGATTTTTATAATGATCTTTCTAAAGTAAATAAAGCTATAGCCTTTGTACCATGGTTCATGACAAAATATGTTTATAACTATATTTCTATGTTAGAACAAGATTATAAATTATCTGATGGTACAATTACCAAATCTCTCCTACCTCCTCAACAATCTTTTCAAATTGAAAAAGATAATAAAACTGTATATTTTACTGCATTTGCAGAATTATTTGATGAAAATGACACTGCTCTTATTACATCTAAGCATGTTAAAATGCTAATAAGACAAAACAATTACACGAATGTTTATGTGAACATTTTAGGAGAACATATTCTCTCTTTACATGATAAAATTAGTCATTTATGTTCTGAATTACAGAAGTTCAAAATCCCTGATAAAGGGAAGGAGAAGGCTACTCCTACTATCCAACCCCTTCCAGAGATTAAGGATTTTAAATTATCAAAGCTTGATAATATTGAAAGGTTGCTTCAAGAAAGGTTTGAAGGATTAAATATTAATCCCCTTCAATTAAGTGAAAATGAGGCCACTGATAGGAATACTCCAAATGAGATTAATAAAATCTCAGAAAAACATGCTAGAAAACCAGTTCAAAGGATGTACTATTACCCTAGACCGACTCCTCAAGACATCCTTCTTGAAGAACAAGAATATTATGTCTCTAACAGTTTTAGTGGGACGGAAATTTATGAATGGAATATTGATGGTTTTACTGACAGATAGATTTATACTCTGGCACACAGAATTCTTATGTATAGTACGATTTGCAAGGCCAACAAGAATTCTGAAAAGAATACAGCTAACATGATTATTATTGAATTTACAGGCCAATTAAAAGGGTGGTGGGATAATTATATCTCAGAATCTATACGAATGGCCATTTTAAATGTTGTTAAGGACGAAAGTGGAATGATTCCAAATGTAGTCTACACCTTGGTCCTAACCATTATAGAACATTTTTCTGGTAGATGGTCAGACAATAGTGAGACCATTAGGACTATGCTCCAAAACCTTAGATGTAAAACCCTCACGTCTTTTAGATGGTACAAGGACGTTTTCTTATCTAGAGTAATGGAATTACCCGAGTGTAATAACTCTCATTGGAAATCCAAGTTTATAGACGGACTCCCTGCTTTATTTGTAGAAAGGGTTAGAAAAGCCCTTAGAGGAGATGGGGTGAGTATTAATTACGATGAGTATACCTATGGAAAGCTTATAAGTGTTTGTACCCAAGAAGGTCTCTCTTTATGCAACGAGATCAAGTTGAATCAACAAATAAAGAGATATCACTTGAATGAAAAACAACAATTAGGAGAATTTTGTGAGCAATTCGCAATAGACATGCCTGAATCCTCTAAAAAGACAGATAGACATAGAGGAAAAAGAGATTATAAGGAAAAACCTTATAGGCAACACAGGAAAAAGAAACGCTTAGACAAGCGTGAAAAAAGAAAAATGGATTATAAAGGGAAAAAGGAGTTTTATAAGAATTATAGACCAAATGCTTGCCACAAATGTGGTAGAATAGGCCATTATGCAAGAGATTGCAAAGTCAAGGATAAGATTAAAAACCTTGACCTAGAGGATAATATTAAGGATTCTTTATATAAAATCCTCCTTAACTCTTCTTCGGAAAATTCTACCCAAAACAATAGTGATGGGGAAGAATCCTCTACAAGTGAAGACCTAAAAGTTCTTCATGAAGAAGATTACATGTCCTCATCAGAGGAAGAATGTACGTCTTGCCAGATTGGCCAACCTTGTGATAATAAAGACAAGGATGAATTCTATCAATTATATTCTCAGTTCAAAGACTTGAATATCAATGTCATCAGTAATGATAATTGGATGGAAATTCTCAAGATGATTGATGATCCAACGCTGAGATCCCAAATTATTGACAAAATTGGTAATACTAGCACTTTCACTAATAATACTAGTATTCCTAAAAATAATATCGCTCATCATAATGCTTATACCATGACAGAAGTAAAGAGACAGTTAAAACTTAGGTCTTCAAGGGATCATATTCCCACTACAATTCAAGACTTGATTGAGGAGACTAATAATCTCAAAAAAGAAATATCTTCTCTGAAGAATCATAATATGGTTCTTGATGAGAGAATTAGTCATATAGAAAATAAAGGTAATGGGAAACAGGTTATGGTTGATGATAACACCCCTGATATCCCTGAAGATAATTTTCCTGATATCTCTAGTGAATTTACTAGTAATAAGAATTTATTCTTTGAGATGATCGAGCTAATTACGGCTCATAAACCTTTGGCAAAAATAACTCTTTTTATTGATTATAACTTAAAAAAAGATTTTGTTGCTCTTATTGATAGCGGAGCTGATTTAAATTGCATTCAGGAAGGATTAATTCCATCAAAATATTTTAAGAAAACTACTCATAGTCTTCGAAATGCTAGTGGTCATAAAATGGATATTGAATATAAAATCCCTAAAGCATATATTTGTATAAATAATATATGTATGCCTGAAAGTTTTGTTTTAATAAAAAACATTTCTAACGAAATTATTTTAGGAA
The DNA here is from genome assembly GCA_003996215.1 of Jaltomata sinuosa. Taxonomy (NCBI): domain Eukaryota; kingdom Viridiplantae; phylum Streptophyta; class Magnoliopsida; order Solanales; family Solanaceae; genus Jaltomata; species Jaltomata sinuosa. Next base: position 154,400 of record QJPP01001415.1, read on the forward strand.
TGCCTTGTTTCTGGCATATTTATCCATAACTCTCTGGGATGAGACTGGAATAACAGGTACCTTTGAAGGAAGAAAAATGAGAATAGATTTTATATCTCAACCATTCTCAAAATTCGTTAATGAAGTTAAAGATATGATTTCTTTAAAAAATAAACAAATTAATTTTCTTAAAAGTGAGATTTATAGTCTTACTATAGAAGAGACTTTACAAAATCCCAAGATCCAAGGAAAAATTGAAATTTTAAAGAATCAATTCTCTCTACAGATATGTAGAGATCACCCAAATGTATTTTGGGAAAGGAAAAAACATGTGGTAAGTCTTCCTTATGAGGAAGAATTTTCTGAGGATAATATTCCCACTAAGGCAAGACCTTGCCAAATGAATTCAGAATATTTGGATTTATGTAAAAGTGAGATTGATACTCTTCTTCAAAAGCGATTAATAAGGCCCTCAAAATCTCCATGGTCCTGCACTGCTTTCTATGTTAATAAGCACGCAGAGCAAGAAAGAGGGGGTACCCAGACTGGTCATAAATTATAAACCCCTAAATAAAGTTTTGAAATGGATTAGATATCCTATTCCTAATAAAAAAGATTTATTAGATAGACTGCATGAAGCTATAATATTTTCAAAATTTGATTTAAAATCAAGATATTGGCAAATTCAAATTTCTGAAAAAGATAAATATAAAACAGCATTTAACGTCCCAATGGGACAATATGAGTGGAATGTTATGCCTTTTGGGTTAAAAAATGCCCCTTCTGAATTTCAGAAAATTATGAATGATATTTTTAACCCTTTTAGCAATTTTATCATTGTTTATATAGATGATATTTTGGTATTCTCAAAAATCTTAGAAATGCATTTTAAGCATCTTGACCTATTTAAGAAAATTATAATTCAAAATGGTTTGGTTATATCTAGACCAAAAATGCGTATTTTTCAAACCAATGTTAGATTCTTGGGTCATAATATTGAAAAAGGAAAAATTATTCCAATTCAGAGAAGTATTGAGTTTGCGTCTAAATTTCCCGACGTTATTACTGATAAAACTCAGCTTCAACGTTTCTTAGGAAGTTTAAATTACATTTCTCCTTTTATAAAGGATCTAGCTAAAGACACAGCTATATTATATGATAGGTTAAGAAAAAGCCCTAAAGCTTGGACTGATAATCATACAAAAGCAGTCAAGCATATTAAGGCAAAGATTAATAACCTACCATGTCTCACTCTGGCTAATCCAAATTGGCAAAAAATAGTGGAGACAGATGCCTCTGATATTGATTATGGGGGAATTTTAAAACAAATCTCTCCGGCTGAAAGACAAGAATACCTTATACAATTCTATTTAGGGAAATATAACAATAGTCAAAAAAATTATGCTACTGTAGCTAAAGAAATTCTAGCCATAGTCAAAAGTGTTTTAAAATTCCAAGGAGATTTATATAATCAAAAGTTTATCATAAAAACTGATTGTCAAACAGTTAAATTCATCTTTAATAAAGATGTAAAACATGATGTTTCTAAACAAATGTTTGCAAGATGGCAAGCTTTATTAGCACCATTTGATTTTGAGATACATTATAAGAAGAGAACAGATAATAGTCTTCCCGATTTCCTTACTAGAGAATATTTAAGTTAATAATTCTTAATTTTCTGAATACAGGATAATGCGGTCATCGGGAAGTTCTTCCTCTAATAGAGGAAGAGGAAGAGGAAGAGCATCCATGAGCAGAAATAATATTCTGGCTCAATTTGAAAACCAGAGGCTAATAGCCTCAAACATTGCAGGTACCTCTACAGGTACTTCTACAGGTATCTCGGGAATTAGTACCGAACATCCAATGTATATATAATTCATGAATTTTATACAATCAAGGCAACCTCAGAACAATGCACCACCATCATATTCAGCTGTCGTCAATGACGAAGTAGGTGAAAATATTGAGATACATGATAAAAATGAGAAAGATGAAGTAATACTTCTTCTTGAGCCAAGAGATTTACAATGGAGAGAGGATCCATGGCAAATCATGTCAAGATATTTCGATACGGCATCATATGTTGTCCCAACATATAAATATAGAATGCATTATGAGATTATACTCTCATCTATTGGGTCTGCTGAATTCCAGCATTTTTTCCCAGCAAATACCAAGAAAGTTTATAACTTTTCAAAAATTATTATAAAAAAGATATTTACCCCAGAAGAATGGGGAATCAGTACGATGAAGGAAAGAGAATACACCCATCCGGAACAAAGAATAGCTGTTAAGTTTAATTACTGGGACTACATTGAAAGCTTTAATAAAGCTTTATTATATGAGAATGCTAATAAGAAGCATTCATGGTTCATTAAAATATGTTCAAATGTTTTCAGACAACATATACCAAATTGGTTCTGTCAGTGGTGGACTTTATATGGTCCAACTTTGAATATCCTTCCAGAGGATTATAAAAAATTATATGCTGAATGGGTTGATGTTTCACCCAAAATAATAAGATTACAACAAGAAGACATATATTTTAAGGGAATATCCTTAATGTATTTCTTTATACAATTTTCTATCCCATGGATAATGAAATGGACCATAGAAGTTCATACAAATGAAGAAGAGTTTCCTTGCTTAAAAAGGAAATTTCATACAAAATTTTGGAGTAAATTACTCCAGAGAGATATGGAGGGAAAACTTCATGGACGCGAAATAATAGACTCAATTAATGTGGCTATTGAGACTAGCAAAAATCAAACAGAAGTTATACAGGAAAAGGATAATATTAGTCCTTTTAAACATATAACCAGAAAATTACAGATGAAACAAGGGACTATTTCTAAGTCTGAACTTCTTGCATCATATATGGAAGAAGTTAAAAAAGATTTAGCAAAAAATATGGGTAATGAATTCTCAGATAATATATCCATGACCACTTCTAATGAATAAGAAGACAACTGTGTAGAAGGAGAATCTCAGAGTATTCATAGCACAGAAGAAATGGATATTAAAATGTTTCTACAACAGTTCAAGAACCAGATAGAAGAATCTTCTAGCTCGGACAAGTCCAAAGGAAAGGAGATTGCTAAAGAGTAGAGGACAAGACGTCATATGACAACTTTATAATCAACTACATGTCCTCATCAGAGGAAGAATGTACGTCTTGCCATATTGGCCAACCTTGTGATAATAAAGACAAAAATGAATTTCCATCCAATTATCATTACTGATGACATTGATATTCAAGTCTTTGAACTGAGAATATAATTGATAGAATTCATCCTTGTCTTTATTATCACAAGGTTAGCCAATCTGGCAAGACGTACATTCTTCCTCTGATGAGGACATGTAGTCTTCTTCATGAAGAACTTTTAGGTCTTCACTTGTAGAAGATTCCCCATCACTATTGTTTTGGCTAGAACTTTCCGAAGAAGAGTTAAGGAGGATTTTATATAAAGAATCCTTAATATTATCCTCTAGGTCAAGGTTTTTAATCTTATCCTTGACTTTGCAATCTCTTGCATAATGGCCTATTCTACCATATTTGTGGCAAACATTTGGTCTATAATTCTTATAAAACTCCTTTTTCTCTTTATAATTCATTTTTCTTTTTTTTCACGCTTGTCTAAGCGTTTCTTTTTCCTGTGTTGTCTATAAGGTTTTTCCTTATAATCTCTTTTTCCTCTATGTCTATTAGTCGTTTTAGAGGATTCAGGTATGTCTATTGCGAATTGCTCACAAAATTCTCCTAATTGTTGTTTTTCATTCAAGTGATATCTCTTTATTTATTGATTCAACTTGATCTCGTTGCATAAAGAGAGACCTTCTTGGGTACAAACACTTATAAGTTTTCCATAGGTATACTAATCGTAATTAATACTCACCCCATCTCCTCTAAGGGCTTTTCTAACCCTTTCTGCAAATAAAGCAGGGAGTCCGTCTATAAACTTGGATTTCCAATGAGAGTTATTACACTCGGGTAATTCCATTACTCTAGATAAGAAAACGTCCTTGTACCATCTAAAAGACGTGAGGGTTTTACATCTAAGGTTTTGGAGCATAGTCCTAATGGTCTCACTATTGTCTGACCATCTATCAGAAAAATGTTCTATAATGGTTTGGACCAAGGTGTAGACTACATTTGGAATCATTCCACTTTCGTCCTTAACAACATTTAAAATGGTCATTCGTTGAGATTCTGAGAGATAATTATCCCACCACCCTTTTAATTGGCCTGTAAATCCAGCAATAATCATGTTAGCTGTATCCTTTTCAGAATTTTTGTTGGCCTTGCAAATCGTACTATACATAAGAATTCTGTGTGCCAGAGTATAAATCTGTCTGTCAGTAAAATCATCAATATTCCATTCATAAATTTCTGTCCCACTAAAACTGTTAGAGACATAATATTCTTGTTCTTCAAGAAGGATGTCTTGAGGAGTCGGTCTAGGGTAATAGTACATCCTTTGAACTGGTTTTCTAGCATGTTTTTATGAGATTTTATTAATCTCATTTGGAGTATTCCTATCAGTGGCCTCATTTTCACTTAATTGAAGGGGATTAATATTTAATCCTTCAAACCTTTCTTGAAGCAACCTTTCAATATTATCAAGCTTTGATAATTTAAAATCCTTAATCTCTGGAGGGGGTTGGATAGTAGGAGTAGCCTTCTCCTTCCCTTTATCAGGGATTTTGGACTTCTGTAATTCAGAACATAAATGACTAATTTTATCATGTAAAGAGAGAATATGTTCTCCTAAAATGCTCACATAAACATTCGTGTAATTGTTTTGTCTTATTAGCATTTTAACATGCTTAGATGTAATAAGAGCAGTGTCATTTTCATCAAATAATTCTGCAAATGCAGTAAAATATACAGTTTTATTATCTTTTTCAATTTGAAAAGATTGTTGAGGAGGTAGGAGAGATTTGGTAATTGTACCATCAGATAATTTATAATCTTGTTCTAAAATAGAAATATAGTTATAAACATATTTTGTCATGAACCATGGTACAAAGGCTATAGCTTTATTTACTTTAGAAAGATCATTATAAAAATCTTCTGGAAAATATGTATGTTGATCATTATTGAAATTTTTGAAAAACCATTTTCTAAATGATTCCCATTTGGACTGAAAAAATTCATTTGAAATTTTCTTTCTTACCGGTGATCCCTGTCTAAAATCAATAAGTTCTGATCTATCCATGTAAACCATTTGGAAAGTCCATTTTCGACAAAGTAGGGTCCATATCAGGGGTAACTATATGATTTTCAATTTTGATATTATCAACTCTTTTTCCCTCTCTCATATCAGAGGTAGATACTCTAGAATTATCTTCTTCTCTGATCTGAGAAGTAGACGCTCTGGAAGGCATATCAACAATATAATCAGTAGGAGATATATAAGATGAGTTAGATCTAAACATTCTAGAAGAAAAGCCTATATTATCAGCATAACTCATTAAGAAATTTTGGTCAGTGAATTTGATTCTCACCGTCCCATCAGGAGTTTGCTCAATGTCAGAAATATCAGGATTTATATTATTTTTGGGTGGAACAGCCTCTTCGATCACCCACTCTTTAGGAAAATTAATTTCATCTCATTTAATAGGCCTTCTAGTTATAACTTTAGACTTACTAAAATTTGTTTCTATAAGAATCGTTTCATTTTTAAAATCCATGATTTTACACATAGGGTTCAAAGTGTATAATGGTTTATAGTAAATTCTATAACAAATACATATAACTTCAGTACCAGACAAATAATCATAACCATGTAATTTTATACTTAATATTAAAGTATTCAGAGAATTCTCATCATTCAAAAAAATTTACAAATTAGGATAGGCGTTAAATTAAACAGGGCCATAGGCTAAACTGGTTTGAACCGTCCCTATAAGGGATTTTTTCCAGTTCTGATTTCTGTCATCCCTTAGAGCTGCTATGAAGCTCTCAGGTAAACCTCTCAAAGTGAGTGGCTATTTTTCACTTTGGTTAAAAATAATTGTTAAATATTTGTTATTTTATAAAATCATGAAATAATTAATTAGTTTTTTTTTTCAATTTGGATCCTATTCATTTGGCTGTACACTGTATTTTTAATACGTGTTCATAAGTTAATTCGTTTGGGTGTAACAGTGGATTTAACTTGATAGGCTTTACCAATTTTTGTGCTTTGTTGACTTTCTTTCTTTAAGTGCTGATCTACTTTTGATCATTGCAAAGTTTACATAAACTTATCTTGGAATGGATTTTTTTTTTAAATATATGAATTGACGTCAAAGATGAGATATTTATCATTATTGGTAATTTTGTTGTTTGCTTGAAACGGACTTTTAAAATTTGGTGTAAGTTTGTCATTTGAAAATTGCTATTTTTCGTACTGATATAATATTGAATCAAAAGAATTTTTTGTTTTGTCCTATTAATTTTTTAGTAATTAAATATTTTTCAATATACTAACTAAAATAATACTGAAATAGCTATTGCCAACGCGGGATATTAAATTGTTCAAACTAAGGTGTGCCTATTAACAATGTACAAAAATATTCATTTAGATTGGGTTAAAAAGAAAGAGTAATTTAAATACGTTAATTAGTAAGGCCAAACAAAACTTCAAGATATGAAGGTATTTTCAGGGAGGAAAAAAAGAAGAAGGTATTTTCAGGCTTATAATATCAGTAGGTGAATAGGTAATATCATTTTAAATTTGTATTATATTATTTTATTGTCTTTAGCAATGACATCAACTGTTGTTAAATTTTCAAAGACAAAGATCCAAGAATATTTTTTTTAATAATCATGTAGAAAGAGGACGGACTTCTTTAAATCAATATAAAAGCAACTATATTGGTAATGCCAGATTAGATCGTGATTATGAGAAGCTAAACTTTTGTTGAAAATAATGGTGAAATTCTTGAAAGAATTAGAGATGATAAATCAATCCGTGGCTTTTGTGATGTTGGAGCTTGAATTTACAAGGTGTTTCATTGACAATTATATGTAACTGAATATCATATTTTATGAACTGATATCTAATCATTTTGATTTCAACAAACAAATCACCATACAACGATCAATATTGTTCGAGTAAAAAAAATACATATTTAGTTAAGTATAATTATTTACTTGATGTTTTGTTTAAATAATACTCTCCTTGTCTCAATTTCACACTTTCCTTTATAGTATGTTCTAAAAAGATCAATGTTACATTTTTATATTTAAAAATAACTTAATTTACCATTTTATACCTTTTTATCCTTATTATTAATGCTTTAATTATTTTCAATTCATTTTTCAACACTAGATGACTTTGTAATAATTATGGGTGATATAGTAAAATTGACATTTTATTTATTGCTCCTTAAAGGATATGTCAAGTCAATACTGAATAAGTAAAGATGAAGGGAAGGAGTAAGGTATAGTCACACAAATATCTAAGATTGTTTTAGACAATAAATTTTAAAAGTCATTATTTTTTTTCTTACACTTTGTGTCAAGTCAAACGGTGCTACATAAATTGGGACGAAGAAATATTATATTTTTAAAAAATATATACGACATGACTCGGCATACACGTGCAACACACATGCTAAAAAACTAGTGTCATATTATACTAAAAGTGGGAAGCTCCTAAACTCAAAGTTAGATTACGATTTTGCCCTTACAGTAAATATAAGAAAACTTCTAATTAAATATTAAATAGCAATATTTTAATTACCTTTTAAAAAATAATAATTTTGTATTATCATGATAAATGAGAAAAGAAACATAAATAAATAATTGAGCTAAGACACAAGTACCCCCAGACTATAACCGAAATTGCTATGACATACCTTAACTTTACAGGGGTCCTATTACCTCCCTAACTTATTTTTTTTGTATTTTTGTACTCCTTTTGTGCTGATATGGCTGCCAAGTCAGCACAAAAATATTCTGAAACTTTGCCACTTGGCAGTCACGTCAGCAAAAAGGAGCACAAAAATACAAAAAAAAATGAATTTAAGGGGGTAATAGGATCCCCATAAAATTTAGGTGTGTCATAGCAACTTGAGGTATAGTATAGGGTTACTTGTGCCTTCTCTCTAAATAATTATAACAATAAATCACTATCAATTTTAATAAAGGCTCTTAACTGCTACAACTAATGTTCTATTAAGAAGTCCAAGAGATTATCATTGAATTTACACCACTTTTTCTTGAATAAATTACTCCTAAACCTTTTATACGTACATACAACTCTTAGTTCCTACAACCAAGGTTCTGTTAAGAAGTTGAAGAGATTACTATCAAATTTACCATAATTTCTCTTGAATAAATTAGTCTTTAACGTTTTAAACATACATTAAAATAGAAATTGAAAATAGTTGCCTTTAAGTCCCATTACTATTCTACAACCTTTTCATCTTCACTAATAACATTATAAAACTACTCATTTTGATGTGGCTAAAAGATGCCAAAACATTCTGCAACAAACGTTCAGGCACTTTGTTCATGTAGTGTCTTCTTCTTCTTTAATATATAGTGCCATTTGGTGCATAATATCTGATTGTATGTGTTGAATTTTCAAAGCCTAAATTTATTTGGGTTACTCAAAAATGTTATAGCAATTGTAGTAGCGTAATTGTTCTTCACTGTCATATAATGTAAATTGTAATTTTAATTTTATTTTATTTGATTATTGGCCTAGGTTTATTGAGGTCACTTAAATGTTGTAGCAATTATAATAGTGTAGTTGTTCTTCACTGTTATATAATGTAAATTGTAATTTTAGTTTTATTGTATTTGATTCTTGATATATATATATATATATATATATAAATATTTCTCATCTTCCTTTTTTCCTTCCATTGGTTTATAATTTGTAGCTTGATCTTCATTGTGTTTTTAATTATTTATTAAAGATTTAGTGTGCTTATTGGTTACGATATTTTCACAATATTATCTTTATAACATCTTCTTTTGTTAACGCACTTATTCTTTTCTATCATCTTTTGTTTTGGGTGCTTAATAAAGCTTGTCGGGGAAAGAAAATAAGAGAAAGCATTGTCCAATCGCTTTTTTACGTGCGCATATCACTTTCAAAAAAATGGATGATTATTTTCTCATACTTATCGATTTCAATTGCTATGTTAATATTTTTCATTCACGATGTTGTATTTCTCTTTTTATACTTCAAAATAACTACTATGCAAAAATCTTCCTTTCGTTTACGTTTTTCTTTTCCTTTTAAAAATTCATGTTTTCGAGTCTACAGAAGATTCACATGACTTATGACAGTATTGGGTTTATCATGATGAAATAAATATGTATTTATTTAAATTTATATTTTAGGCATGATTGTTAATTTGTAAGAGATAAATATTTTTAGCATATGCATGTATTTATATATGTTTTGGTCTTCAAATTAAAGTATTATATAGTAGCATCATGTTTACAAAATTTTATAACTTCAAATTGTTATTTTTTTAAAGAAAGTTCAGAAATATGTTGAACATTTAAAAAAATTCATTTGCTAAACTAATTTTGTATCAAGTATTTTGGGGTAAACGTGCAACGCACGTTTCCAGAAATTAGTTATATTAAAGATATGAACCCCTTAATTAATAAGCTTAAATTACATTAATACCCTTCTAATATTGATAAATAAAAAAATTTAGCTACCAAGTTTGATTAAAATATTAGTTAAATTAAGAAAAGACACAACTATAAATGGAAGACACTTTCCAATTAAATTGTTCAAAATTAATATTAAATAATATTTATATATTCTAAAAAAATAGTTAAATAATGAAAGGACACAACTATAAGTAAATACAATACTTTTCAATTCAGTTGTTTAAAATTAGTCCAGGCCCTTTTTTTTCATACGTGATATTTTGGTTAGAAAAAAAAAGATGAGAGTTAGAACAGTGTAAAATTGTAAATGGAAAGTATCAAAATACACATTCCCTAAACTCTCCGTGCACACAAAATTTATTGGACTTGGCTCCCCTCCATTACACCTTCCCTTCATTTTCTCAAGTACTAGATGAGTGACACTTGTTCTATTTATTTTTTAAGGGTCTAGATTAGATTAATTCAATAAGTATCTTAACCATATTTAAAAAGATAAATTTAGGAAAAACATTCTTAACTTTGATAAGAAAAATATCTCTCTCCACAAATTTCAATATCCATAAATATCATTAATTTTATTTTACATTCATTTATCAAAAAATTGAATCTCATTCTTAATTTTAATCAATTCCTCCGTTTCATTAGTAAATCTTAATTCAATTTTCAAAAACTGCTCACGCAGGTTACATTCTTTTAAAAAAAATATTCTCATGGCCAAAAAAAGAAAACTCATTTTGACAAACAAATGTAGGGGTGCGGTGGGGTGGGATATGGGTGGGGGTGGGGTGGGGGGAAGTGGCTAGTGGGTGAGCTCTTACAAATGATGATGTTCAATTTTTTTAGATTTTTAATAAATGAATATAAAATAAAATTAATGATATTTATGGATATTAGAATTTGTGAAGAGAGATCTTTTTTTCTTGCCAAAGTTAAGAGTGTTTTTTTAAAATTTATCCTTTTAACTATGGCTAAGATACTTATTGAATTAATGTAATCTAGACCCTTAAAAAATAAATAGAACAAGTGTCACTCATCTAACTATGTACTTGAGAAAATGAAGGGAAGGTGTAATGGAGGGGAGCCAAATCCAAATTTATTTGGTATGAAAATACACATTCCCTAAACTCTCCGTGCACACAAAATTTATTTGGTGGGATGAATTATTAAACTTATAAAGTAAAAACAAGATATTATGCATTATTTGTTAAGTAGGAAAAAATAAATTAAAGACATCAGACTTGCTGATTATTTTTTTTGCACATGCATGCAGTTTGTGTAACTTGATACTACAAAATCGATTACGCTCTGAGAAAATTATAACTTTTTTTGTTTTTTCACTCAATATTTCATACATATTTTGGGATCCGAATAATTCAAATTCGAGTAAAAAAAATTCACTTTGTGGGATAAAATATTTTCTATTAAAGACGATTTCATATCTGGAGCTTGAACTCGGAATTTCTAATTAAAAATAAAGAAATTGTTACCACACCATCATAACATCACAAGGAATGACACAATATATAAATCCTTGTGACTAGATAATTTATGCTTTCATGTTTGTTTTTGTTTTTTCTTGTGACTTTAAACTCACAAAATAATGTCTTCAAGTATCTATTGGCACTATTAGGAGGATTCATGGGTCAGTTTGGATCGATTTTTGGTCAAAATCAAAACTAAATTAATTAAGTCAGTTTTTAGATTTTTAAAATCAAACCAAATCAAACAAAAAAAATAACCGTCGATTTGGTTCTTGTTGGTTTGATTCAGTTTTGTTCGGTTTTAGTTTATGATCCTAACTAATGATAAATTGATAATAATATAATAAATGACAGTGGTCAAAAGGCTTGCTTAGATGCAAGTCCTAATAACGCCAACTAAGCAAATGTCTTTAACAAGCCTATCTTATTTGGCATTGCAAATAACAATTTTGTCCCTTGAATTTGTGAACCAATTGTCAAAATAATAAGCATTAGTAGTACTGCCTATATGATAAAATCACAAGTGAATGTTTTGTGGGGAAGAAACCACCAAAAAAACAAGAAAATAATCCTCTAAATTCTAATGCATGAATTAGTATTGGAAAGAACCCCCAAATGAAATAATAAGCATTTGATTTGTTGCGCATCATTTTAGATTGAAAATGAAAAGTGAGATCTCACGGTTAGAACTTAGACACATAAAAATTAAAGTGTTGGGCTTGAAGTTGAAGGTTACCGGGTTTGGGCTAAAGTGTTGGGTTTGAGTTATTATGTTATGCTAAAGTTAAATTCACAATTAAAATGTATTAAAATATTATATTTTATTTATGAGTAATATATAAATAATTATAAATTTTTTATATATAATTTATCCGTTCGATTTGGTTATTTTTTTCAGTAAAATCAAAATCAAACCAAATAGTATCAATTTTTAAAATTTAAAATCAAACCAAGCCAAACCAAACCAAATGACGATTTTTTGATCTATTTGATTTGATTTGCGATTTGGTTTGGTTTTTCACCGAACCGTGAACAACCCTAGGCACCATGAGTAATATTACTTTTTCCTTTTTATTTTTATTTTTATAGCTTTCTTTTATCACCAAAAATGACACCACTAGGGGTGTACAAAATCGAATAAAAAATCGAACCAAATCACAAAATCGAGTTAAACCAAAAAAAATCTGACTAGTGATTTGGTTTGACTTGGTTTGGTATTGAAAAAAATAAAATTTGACTATAATTAGTTTGGTTTGATTTTAACTAAGAAAAGTCAAATCGAACCGAACCAACCTGATATTTCATGTATACTGTTTTAAAATATTTTACACATAAAAATATAAATTATGATGTAATTTATAAATATTTCTTAAAAATTTTCATAGTTTTTATCTTTCAACATATAATTTCAAATTTAAACTTAGAATTTTAAATGGTCCAATAAGTTTTATAATCCATAGGACATAGTATTAGTAACTCGCTCAAATCAATACTACTGCTAACAAAAAATTATTCAATTCAACACTAGGAATGACAATCATAATACATATCTATTTTTTAATTTTACATAAATACATAAACTAATTTTATTTTTCTGTATAATATTTAGTCATGAAGTTAATACTTATTAGACTTATTTTAGCATGACTTAATACTTTTAAATTATGATTAGTTTTATTATGACTTATTAATATGCAATACTTATTTTATGCGATTTTATTTTTTTGGTTGAATATTTTATTGTCTTCACTCACTTTTTTTTAAAAAAATCTTAGATAGTTGTATCTTGCTATGACTAAAGAAATATTTGAAGCACAACTTAATTATATGTTCGGAAAAGGGCCTAAATTACCCTTCACCTATTGGAAATTGTACAAAAATACCCTTCATCCACCTATTGGCTCTATTATATCCCTGACATCCACCTTTGGGCTCTAAAATGCCCTTCAAGTTAACAGAAAATGAAAAAGGACCAAAAATACCCTTAAACTATAGGAAAAGGTCTAAACATACCCTCCACCTACTTGTTTGGCTCACTTATACTCTTGAAACTAACAGTCTCCTCTATATTTTATTTTTTTAAAAATTACTTATTACGTGTCTATTTTTATTTGGTAAAATAAAAACTTCACCCCACCAAGCTGATGATATGACAAATAAGATTAACTAAAAATTACAAGTCAGCAAATAAAAATAAATACTAGTTAAGAACTAGAAAAAAGAGAAGAGATAAAGTGAAGTGAAGATTCAACAATGTACCAACTCATTCGACAACTAATTTTATCAGAAAATTTAAACATACTAGTGTCACCTTTACACTTACTAGTGTTATAAAAATTAAAAAAATTGATTGATTATCGAAAATATATTTCCGAAATAAATGAAGATCACCGGATATAGACACATCAACTTTTCCTATGTCAAACTTTATCCCAAATTCTTTAATCTCTCGGACTAATTGAACTTAATACGACTTAAAACACTTCTTGATTTTTGTTATTTTCTCGTTGATTATACTCTTACCAATTCTGGTGTAACTACAGGTGAATTGGTCATTAGCTTATGTGATAATAATGCATATTTGGTAAAAGAATATAGATGGAAAGCTTTGTGAATGATACTATTTTATGGACGGATAGGAGTGACGGTAGTTTTTAGTTTCATATTCGTAATCGTTGTAATTAATTATCGTGGCGGTGATAGCAGTGTTCAATGATAAATTTTCTCCGATTATCTCTTTTTTCAGTTCTTAACTAGTAGTATTTATTTTTATTTACTGACATATTAATATTTAGTTAATCTTATTTGTCATATGATCAGTTTGGTGGAGTGAAATTTTTATTTTACCCAATAAAAAATGACATGTAATAAGTATTTTTTTAAAAATGAAATATAGAGGGGGATATTAGTTTCAAGGGTATAATTGAGCCAAAAAGGTGGATGAAGGGTATTTTTAGACCTTTTCTTATAGTTTAGGGGTATTTTTGGCCCTTTTTCGTTAACTTGAAGGGCATTTTAGAGCCTAAAGGTGGATGTCAGGGGTATAATAGAGCCAATAGGTGGATGAGGGATATTTTTATATCATTTCCAATAGGTGAGGGGTAATTTAGGCCCTTTTCCGTTATATGTTTGTATAAAGACTTTACCGAAAAAATCCAAAAAAACCCAAAAAATCCGAGAAAACCAAAAAAATTAAAAGAATTTGGGGTTGAAAAACTCGACTTTTATTGATTTGGTTTGGTTTATAAGTTTAAAAACTCAACACTAATAATTTAATTTGGTATTTAAAAAATCTAAACCAACCCGGTCCATGTACACCCCTAGATACCACACTGATTTCTTTGTTGTTGTTATGAAGGTACGATCTAATCATACAAATTTTTTGTTTAGTGTGATGGTACAGAGAAAAAGCTATATGTAGATTTTGTTTAATTTCAACATATATCACAAAGCCAAACGCAGCAAAATATTAAACAGGAACGTACCTTCAACCATTATTGTTCAAGTGTTGTGGAGAATCGTGTTTGCCTTGCCAAGAACTTTAACAAGAAAATAGAAAGAAAGAACTCTAAGAATCTTTTAGCCTATGCCTACCAAAGTGTATGCCAAACTGATGGAGTTACAAGCGTATTTATAGGTAGGCTAGAGACTCTTAGGCAAATAACTTTAACCCCAGGGGTTTCTCATAATTATTTCTTGTCATCAAAGAAATACCATATATGCATAACTTGAAGGAAAATTAATTGACTGATTATTACTTTACTTGGGAGAAGGTAATATTTAATTACCAAATATGTGGTCCACAATTAAGTCTCTTAATAGAGACGTAATTCTTACATTCTCCCACTTGGACCATATATTAAAATCAGAAAATCCTTTATGAGTGAAAATAAGCAATATGACCATAAACGCATATTCACTCAACTTAATAGTTATGCAACAATCACTTTATTAAGAATATATTGATACAAAAATCATGGCGGTCATGATTTAAATCAAACAATTCCTTTCATATATTATGATGTATAATATATTCTAAATAAAGTGTCCAACAATTTTATGAATGAGCTTAATATAAGCCATTCAGAGTCCAACTTTATTTGATCCAATAATCACAACATAATACATGAAAATCAAAATGTGCACTGTCATGTATAACAAAAAATGATAATGTCTAAGTGTTAGAATATAAAAACAAGACTACAATGAGTTAATTAGCCCCAGACGGGTTACATGATCCTTGAAAATATTAGCTGGTAAACCTTTAGTCATACGATCAACTATCATCATAGTAGTACTAACATGTTCAAAACTCACATCTTTTTTCTTGACGTAGTCTCTAACCATCAAATACTTTATGTCGATGTGCTTACTTCGGCTTCTACTCTTATTATTCTTTGAAAAGAATACTGCAACTGAATTATCACAAAATATTCTCAAAGGCCTTGCAATGGAATCGACAATTTTAAGGCCTGAAGTGAAATTCTTCAGCCATAACCCCTGTGATGTAGCTTCATAGCATGCTATAAATTCAGCTTCCATTGTGGATGTTGCAACAATGATTTGCTTAACACTTCTTCAAGACACAACACCTCCAACAAGAAGGAAAATATATCCAGAAGTAGATTTACCATTATCCTTGCAACCACCTAAATCAGAGTCTGAATACCCAATGACTTTCAATGAGTCAGAATATTTGTATGTGAGCTTAAAATTCTTGGTTCCTTGCAAATATCTCAAAATCCTTTTATCATCTTTCCAATGATCAAGACCAGGGTTACTTTGATATCTACCAAGCATTCCTACCGCAAAGGCAATAGCAGGCCTAATGCAGACCTGCGCATATATAAGGCTTCCAACAAGTGAACTATATGGAATGCCTTTCATTTTCTCTTGTTCCAATGTATTTTGTGGAAATTGATTCAATGAGAATTTGTCACCTTTAATGATAGGTGCTGCTATAGGTGAACAACTTTTCATTCTGTATTTTTTTAGAATTCTTTCAATGTAGGCCTTTTGAGACAGTCCAAGCAATCACTGAGATCTATCTCTGTGAATCTCAATGCCAATGACATAGGAGGCTTCACCCATATCTTTCATTTCAAAATTCTGGATAAGAAACTATTTCATCTCATGCAACAACCTCAAATCACTACTAGCAAGTAAAATATCATCCACATATAGGACTAAGAAAATATATTTTGCTTCCCCTTGTCTTAAGGTATATACATTGATTAATAATGTTCTCCATAAATTCAAATGAAGAAACAACATTATGAAATTTAATATACCATTGGTGGAAAGCCTGTTTTAGTCCATAAATAGATTTATTCAACTTGCAAACAAGGTGACTTTCATCCTTATCACAAAATCCTTCAGGCTGACCCATGTATACCTCTTCTTCAAGATCTCCATTCTGGAAAGCTATTTTCACATCCATTTGATGTAGCTCTAGATCAAAGTGAGCTACTAATGCCATGATTATTCTTAATGAATTCTTCTTTGATACAGGAGAGAAGGTTTCATGATAATCAATACCTTCCTTTTGAGTGAAACCCTTAGCTACAAGTCTAGCTTTATATCGTTCAATATTACCAGAAAAGTATCTTTTGGTTTTATAAACCCATTTAGATCCTATAGTAGAGACTCCCTTTAGTAATTCAACGAGATTCCAGACTTTATTTTTGGCCATATATTTCAACTCTTCTTTCATAGCATCATACCCAAGTGTGAAGTTTTCTCCATTCATGGCTTGTGAAAAAGAGCATGAATCATCTTTTAGTCCAATATTATAATCATACTCTTAGAGGTATACAACATAGTCACCAAAAAATATTGGTTTACGAACTCTTGAGGATTTTCTTACTTTCACTTATTCAAGTGCTCCTTCAACAATGGGTTCAGGTAAAGCGGATTGTTCTTCATGTGGATCATCAAGTGGTGGTGGTTCTTGAACTTGTTGCTCTTCAGGTAGTTCATGAGAATTTGTATGATTTGCATTCAAGTTCCTAATGTATAAAGGTACCACAGGTGATTCCCTTAATTCTTCCAGTTTCACCACTTCCACTTACTTCATGTTTGTCATAACCCAGACCGTCGTGAGTGGTACCCACCCAACCCTCGGATGAGCGAACCAGTAGAGTTCAACCCCTTGCCTAGAATAACAGCCTAAAACCAGTAAACAGAAAATAAACTAGCAATTAAACAATGCAAAAACTAAAGCTTTAATATATATCCTGCGGAAAATCCCTCCTAGAAACTGAAAGTCATTGTACGAAACATCACTACCAATATCTAGAATACGGGGATGCAACCCCAAAAGAAAATACGGAAATAGTTTCAAGTCCGAGACAAGTGGACTTCAACTCTAAAGATAAGCCCAAGGTAGCTTGATCAAACAGCTCACCCTTGAAGTCAGAAATCGTCGGTGCTAAAGATGAGGTCGCGTCTCAGCCGCTGGAAGATTTCCTGTACTCACCAAAATAAAAGCAAGTGCAGTATCAGTACACCACCACTGTGTACTGGTAGGATAATCAGCCAGTTTTCAAATAAACAGTACATAAACAGTACGACAATATCAAGTAATAGGTATGGAAAACATGTAACAATATCAACAGATACACCTAGATTACCAGTCTGAACTAAGCTTGTTCCCGCATGAATCCACCACCTATACTCTGAGCCACAATCCTATACCAATAACTATACCTTTCCGTCTAGCCCAGACCCACCCTGGGATCTCCTCTAGACAACACAATAATCAATGAACAACCCGGCCTAAACCAAGACCAACATATCCGTTCTACAGAATTTCCCTGGCCTCTCAAGGGCCACCAAACCAATAACACGTTTCAATAAGTAGCCCGGTCCACTCACGGGACCAATATCAATCAATGTAACACAATAATAAAAATGCAATGATGCAACAAAAGTAAACCCGTACCAGGCGTGGTACCCGAGCCAACCGTTAGTTTATTCTATACCAGGCGTGGTACCTGTGACAACCATTTGTTATACCCGTACCATGCGTAGTACCTGAGCCAACTGAATGTCAATAATCCACAGTCAAATGCATGAACAAACAACTTGTAAACTAATAAGCAAATACCGTTCAAATCACAGACTGTAAAGCAGGAACCTTAGACATTCTACACAACTCCCCTAAGCAATGTGATTCATACAAACACTTAGATATGAGTACAAGAATATACAACATTCACCGAAATCGTAAGCCATCACCTACCTCGAAATGATCCAAGCTCTATTCAACCCAAGCTTTTCCGTGTTCCGAATTCCTTTCTCGTTCTTGGTCTAAAATAACACACAAGTACATACAATTAACACACAAGGCCTACACAATACCCAGATTACACCAAATCCCCAAACCCCAGGCCACCCATGATCATCCCACCGTTTTCCTGGGCTTTTCCACCATTAATTCACCTACTTCTATCATTTTTACGAATAAAAATAGAGAATTTAACAACCTATGATCATAATAACATACTTTTAACGATGCCCAAGAACATTCATGCTTGGAATCCCCTTCCTTCCCCGGATTCTACCATTCCTAGGTTATTCCAACCTTTCCCTAAGTTCCCTCCTCGCAATTCTACCACATAGAAAATGTAGTACAAAGATTGGGGAGTAGAAACCTTACCTTAGGGAAGAAATTCAAAGGAAAAAGGAGGAAAATCGCCTGAAATCTCCCTAGTTCTTCTCCCAAATGAATTGTAGAAAACTGAACTGTTTTGGGGAAGTTTCTGTATTAAAAACCCATCGACCCGCTATAGCAGTCCCCGCTCCGCTATAGCGGTCCCTTTATAGCGGACGACTTTCGCTATATCGGTCTTAAGTGAGTGTTGACCGCCTTGACCACAGCTATAGCGGTGTTTTCCACCGCTATAGTGGAGGTCGCTATGGCAGACCGTTGCGCTCATCATGGATAGAATGTCCGGAAATTTCCTAGTTTTGGCCATTTTACAACACACCTGCTTTCCCCGATGACCCGAAATAAACCCTTCACGTCAAACGCAATTCTGGGAGTTCTTCTTACCCAAACTCGATTCTGAAAAGTCTCCCGGACTTCTTTATTTCTTAGCTATGTGGAAAACTACCTCAAAACAAGATACATAGACCAATCCTTATCCTGATTTCCCTAGACTCTACCTTGCTCCAAAACCGGTCGAGACTAGCCTAGCCTAGAATTTCAAACTCTCAAACCCGGAGTTTTCTAACTCTAAAACTTGGCTTGATTAGACTACCCGTAACGACGGACTCGGTCATTAAAACATATACCAATTTACCCATCGTTCATCCTCGAATTATCAAACCTGAAATTATGGAACTAAATGAAGGGAAGTGTAGTACCTGAATCCTCAAACAGTTGAGGGTACTTATCCCGCATGTCCTTCTCGGTTTCCCAAGTGGCTTCCTCAATCAGATGATGCTTCCACTGAACCTTCACCATATCAATCACCTTTGTCCTCAACCTCTGAACATCCCAATCAAGAATCAAAATTGGTTCCTTCTCATAACGAAGATCCTTATAAAAAAGTACCCCATCCCACTTAATGATGTAATCCCCATCCCCATGGTATCGCTTAAGCATGGATACATGGAATAACGGATGGATGCTCAACAAACTAGGTGGCAGTGCTAACTTGTAAGCCACTGGCCCCATAATTTCAAGAACTTCAAATGGACCGATAAACCGAGGGCTAAGCTTGCCCTTCTTACCAAACCGCATAACCCCTTTCATTGGTTACACCTTCAACAATACCTGTTCACCAGTCTGAAAGTACATGTCCTGGACCTTGTGATCTGCATACTCCTTCTGCCTTCTTTGAGCAGCCAACAACTTGGTCTAAATGCCCCTTACCTTTTCCTACACTTCCTTCACTAAGTCTATGCCCAAAGGCTTTACATCGCCTTCCTCAAACCACCCAACCGGTGATCTGCAGTTCCTCTCATACAATGCCTCAAATGGTGCCATGTCAATACTGGAGTGGTAGCTATTGTTGTACGAGAATTCGCACAATGGTAGAAACTGGTCCCAATGACCCCTGAAGTCCATCACACATACTCTCAGCATGTCCTCCAATACCTGGATCGTCCTTTCCGACTGACTATCAGTCTGAGGATGGAAGGTTGTGCTAAAAGTGAGTTGTGTACCTAACTCTTCATGTAAGTTGCCCCAAAACTTAAAAGTAAACTGCGTACCTCTGTCTGAAATGATGGACAGTGGTACCCCATGCAGTCTCACAATCTCCTTCACGTAGATCTTAGCCAATTGCTGCGAATTGAAATCTACCCTAACCAGAATGAAATGAGCGGACTTGGTCAGCCTGTCAACAATAACCCAAATTGAGTCGTACTTCTCCAATGTCTTGGGAAGACCCACCACGAAATCCATGGCTATCCTTTCCCACTTCCACTCTGGAATTGGCATTCTCTGAAGTAGTCCTGCAGGTCTCTGATGTTCGTACTTTACTTGCTGAAAGTTCTGACATTTGGACACAAAATCAACTATGTACCCTTTCATCCCGGGCCACCAGTAACGCTGCCTCAAGTTCCTGTACATTTTAGTCACACCCGGATGAATTGAGTACCGCAAACCATGAGCTTCTGCCAGGATTTTCTAAATCATATCATCTACCCGAGGAACACAAATCTTCTCTCTGAAATGCAACACCCCACCAGAGTCTAGGATAAAGTCTGTGGACTCCCCGGATATTGCCTTACCTCGCAACTTACTCAGTTTCGGATCCTGAAACTGTTTCTCCTTTATTTCCTCTATGAAGGTGGCCTTGACATCAATGCTGTCCAATAACCCACCTCGATCTGAAACACCCAAGTGCATGAACTTGGCCTCCAATGCCCGAATTTCCTTAGCTAGTGGTTGTTTAGACACCCTCAAACAAGCCAAGCTACCTATGCTAATAGTTTTCCGGCTTAATGCGTCTGCCACCACATTAGCCTTACATGGATGATACTGAATGGTCACATTATAGTCCTTCAATAGATCCATCCACCTTCTCTACCTAAAATTCAAATCCTTTTGAGTAAATATGTGCTGCAGACTGCGATGATCTGTGAATACCTCACACTTAACACCTTAAAGGTAGTGTCTCTAAATTTTTAATGCAAAAACCATAGCTACAAACTCTAAGTCGTGAGTCGGGTAATTTCTCTCATGCACCCTCGACTGCCTGGATGCATAGGCTATCACATTCCTATCCTGCATCAACACAACACCCAAACCAGAATGTGAAGCATCACAGTAAACAACAAAGTCTTTACCTTCAACCGGCAAGGACCAAAATGGGGCTGTGGTCAAAAGTGTCTTGAGCTTTTGGAAGCTCTCCTCACACTTGTCGGACCACATGAATGGTACATGCTTCTGTGTCAGCCTGGTCAGGTGAGTAGCAATAGAAGCAAAATTCTTAACAAACCTCCAGCAGTAACCCGTGAGCCCAACAAAACTCCTCACCTCTGTCAAAGAGCTAGGCCGAACCCAACTCTTGACTGCCTCAATTTTCTAGGGATATACCATCACCCCTTGTTCTGACACTACATGCCACAGAAATGCAAATGAAGTCGACCAAAACTAACACTTAGTGAATTTTGCATAAAGCTTTTGGTGTCTCAAGATATCCAGCACAATATGAAGATGAGTAGCATGCTCCTCCCTACTCTTAGAGTAGATCAAAATATCATCGATAAACATGATAATGAAAGAATCCAAGTAGGACTTTTCATCAAACTCATGAATGCTATCGGCGCATTGGTCAAACCAAACGACATTACTAGAAACTCGTAATGTACATACCTAGTCCGAAAAGCAGTTTTTGGAATGTCCTCAGGCCTAATCTTTAAATGGTGGTACCCCGACCTCAAGTCAATTTTTGAAAACACTGACCCACCCTGAAGCTGGTCAAAAAAATCATTTATACGGGTTAGAGGGTACTTATTCTGGATGGTCACCTTGTTCAACTGCCTATAATCTATGCACATCTTCATACTACCATTTTTCTTCTTTACAAATAAGACTGGTGCACCCCAAGGCAAAGCATTGGGACTTATAAATCCCTTATCTAAGAGTTCCTGCAGCTGAGTCTTAAGTTCCCTTAACTCTACCAGAGCCATACGATACGGAGGAATGGAAATGGTATGAGTGCCTGGCTCCAAATCAATACAAAAATCTATATACCTGCCTGGAGGCATACCATGCAAGTCCGCTCGAAACACCTCTAAAAATTCAGAAACCACTGGAACTGACTCAATAGGCGGGGACTCCACACTATCATCCCCGAGATGAGACAAGAAGGCTAGACACCCCCTCCCTACTAGTTTCTTAGCCTGAACAAACGATATTATCTTTACTGGCTTAGGCCTGTACACACCCTCCCACTCTAGTCTATCCTTACCTAGAATCTTTAAAGTCACAGTCTTGGTGTTACAGTTCAACACAACATGATAAGGAGATAGCCAGGTCATAACCAAGATAATATCAAAATCATCCATATCCAGAATTACCAAGTCTACCCAAGTATGCAACCCCACAAACACAACAGAACAATCACGATATACACGAGTCACAATCATAGACTTTCCAACCGGGGTAGAAACATGGATATGGGAATCAAGGATATCACAAATCAAATCCATCCCCAATGCAAAACTCACAAACACATAAGAATATGTAGAACTTGGGTCAAATAATACCGAAGCCATTTTATCGCAGACAAGAATGGTACCTGTGATCATCGCATCTGAGGCTTCCGCCTCGGTTCCTCTATGAAAAAGCATAACAATGAGCCCGATCATCAATCCGGGAAATTTCCCGGGCCGACTGTGCCACACCCTTGCCTGCGCCGCCATTTCCCCTATCTCCCTGGCCTCTCTGAAAATTACCTCACCCACCCTGTGGACGACCCCTAGCATTACCGCCTCTGCCTGCCGAGACCACTGCTCTAGTCAGCTGCTGACCCTGATTACCTGCCTGCCTATGTGGAAACTCTCTCTTAAAGTGGCCCAGATCACCACAATACAAGCAACCACGGTCAAGTGCAGGCCTGCTAGCTGATGTATAAGATGCTCCTTGGCCTCTAGAAGCTGAAAACTAAGCTCTCTGATGACCACCTGTAGTAGCTGGTAGATTGGACTGAATAGAACAGGCCGAGTAAGCCTGCTGATTCTGGCCCCTGGAATATGAACCACCATAGTTTCCCTCATTCAGAGGCTTCTTGGCCAAAGCCTTAGTCTGCCCCACTTGCCTAATTCCCTCTAACTTCTTCACATAGTCCACCATATCATTAAAGCCTTTTCCTGAAGAAGTCATATGCACTGACACTACCTGCAGTTCACTATTCAGACCCTTGACAAACAACCGGACCCGTTCCTCCTCGGACCCTAACATCTGTGTAGAAAAGCGAGACAAAGCATGGAACTTGGCCTCATAAGCCGAGACCGACATGCCACCCTATTCTAAGTTTAAGAACTCATTCTTCTTCCGGTCCCTCAAAGTACAGGGGACATACTTCTCTAGAAACAATGTGTGGAACTGCTCCCAAGTCAGCGGAGGTAGAACAGAAGACCGACACTCAACATGAGACCTCCACCACTGCTTGGCATCACCCTACAGCTAAAATGTGACAAACTCAACCCCATGCTAATGTACAATACTCAACTTGTGCAATCTCTCATAGCAATCTAGGATGAACTCATAGGCATCCTTCTTGTCTGTACCCTGAAATGTCAGAGGTTTTAGCTTAAGGAACTTAGTCAGCATTTCATGCTCATTTCCAGTCATAATCGAGCCTAGCATTGGCCTGAAGAAATCATTCATGCCCAAAGCTGTGTCCATCTTAGGCGTTGTAGTAGCCGCTGGTTGAGTATCCAAGGCCTGATTTGCATAAGCTGCGGGTATGGCTCCAGCACCAACCAACCCACTCAGAATATTCCACGCCTGCTTAAAAGCTTCCGGCGTCATAGTAGGAAGGCCTGCACCCCCAACTGGTGCCACCTCCACTTGAGCCTCTTAACCCTCTACAACCACTTCTTCTACGTCCTCAGCAACATGCTCTTGAGGTGGGGGAGGGGTTACCTCACATGCATTAGTAGCAGCTCGAGATCCACCCATGGAGGGTGCAGCTCCAGCTCATCCCCTGCCCCTTCCCCTACCTCTACCTCGAACTGCCGGGCCCGCTACTGGGACCGCTCGCCTTGCTCCATTGTTTCTTCTACTAACCATCTACGGACAGAAGAGTGAATGAGGTTAAATACGAATTTGTATCACCAGATACCAATTGGAATCAAGTTATAGCACGAAGGAAAGAAGGAAAAGATAGTTTTTCCTAAAGCCCCATAGCCTCTCGAAGAAAAGTACGGACGTCTCTGCACCGTTCCGCAAGACTCTACTAGACCTATTTGGTACGATGAGATCAACGAACCTAGGGCTCTGATACCATCTTTGTCACAACCCAGACCATCGTGAGTGGAACCCACCCAAGCCCCGAATGAGCGAACCAGTAGAGTTCAACCCCTTTTCTAGACTAACAACCTAAAAATAGTAAACAGAAAATAAACTAGCAATTAAACAATTCAAAAACTAAAGCTTTAATATATATCCTGCGGAAAATCCCTCCTAGAAACTGAAAGTTTTTGTACCAAACATCACTACCAATATCTAGAATACGGGGATGCAATCCCAAAAGAAAATACAAAAATAGTTTCAAGTCCGAGACAAGTGGACTGCAACTCTAAAGATAAGCCCAAGGTAGCTTGATCAAACAGCTCACCATTGAAGTCAAAAATCATCGGTGCTAAAGATGAGGTCGGGTATCAGCCGCGGGAAGATTTTCTGTACTCACCAAAAGAAAAGCAAGTGCAGTATCAGTACACCACCACTGTGTACTGGTAGGATCATCAACCAATTTTCAGATAAACAGTATATAAACAGTACGACAATATCAAGTAAGAGGTATGGAAAACTTGCAACAATATCAACAGATACACCTAGACTACGAGTCTCAACTTAGCTTGTTCCCGCATGAATCCACCACCTATACTCTGAACCACAACCCTATACCAATAACTATACCTTTCAGTCTAGCCCGGACCCACCCTGGGATCCCCTCTAGATAACACAATAATCAATGAACAACCCGACCTAAACCAAGACCAACACATCTGCTCTACAGAATTTCCCCGGCCTCTCAAGGGCCTTCAAACCAATAACATATTTCAATAAGAAGCCCTATCCACTCACAGGACCAATATCAATCAATGCAACACAAAAATAAAAATGCAATGATGTAACAAAAGTAAACCCGTACCAGGCGTGGTACCCGAGCCAACCGTTAGCATAATCTGTACCAAGCGTGGTACCCGTGTGTTATACCCATACCAGGCGTGGTACCCGAGCCAACCAAATGTCAATAATCCACAGTCAAATACATGAACAAACAACTTGTAAACCAACAAGCAAATACCGTTCAAATCACAGACTGTAAAGCAGGAATCTTAGACATTCTACACAACTCCCCTAAGCAACGTAATTCATACAAACACCTAGATATGAGTACAAGAATATACAACATTTACCAAAATTGTAAGCCATCACCTACCTCGAAATGATCCAAGCTCTATTCAACCTGATCTTTCCTGTGTTCTGGATTCCTTTCTCATTCTTTGTCTAAAATAACACACAAGTACATACAATTAACACACAAGGCCTGCACAATACCTGGATTACACCAAATCCCCAAAACCTAGGCCACCCATGATCATTCCACCCTTTTCCTGGGCTTTTTCATCATTAATTCACTACTTCTATCATTTTTACAGATAAAAATAGAGAATTTAACAACCTATGATCATAATAACATACTTTTAACGATGCCCAAGAACATTCATGCTTGGAATCCCCTTCCTTCCCCGGATTCTACCATTCTTAGGTTATTCTAACCTTTACCTAAATTCCCTCCTAGCAATTCTACTGCATAGGAAACATAGTACAAATATTAGGGAGTAGAAACCTTACCTTGGGGAAGAAATTCGAAGGAAAAAGGAGGAAAATCGCCTGAAATCTCCCTAGTTCTTCTTCCAAATGAATTGTAGAAAATTGAACTGTTTTGGGGAAGTTTTTGCATTAAAAACCTATCGGCCTGC
This sequence comes from Jaltomata sinuosa, assembly GCA_003996215.1. Lineage (NCBI taxonomy): Eukaryota > Viridiplantae > Streptophyta > Magnoliopsida > Solanales > Solanaceae > Jaltomata > Jaltomata sinuosa. Next base: position 180,668 of record QJPP01001415.1, read on the forward strand.
TATAGCGGTCCCCGCTCCACTATAGCAAGACCTCTATAGTGGACGACTTCCGCTATAGCGGTCTTAAGTGGGTGTTGACAACCTTGACCACCGCTATAGCGGTATTTGCCACCGCTATAGCGGAGGTCGCTATGGCAAACCATTATGATCATCATGAATAGAATGTCCGGAAATTTCCCAGTTTTGGCCATTTTATAACACACTTGCTTTCCCCGATGACCCAAAACAACCCCTTCATTTCAAACGCGATTCTGGGAGTTCTACTTACCCAAACTCGATTCTAAAAAGTCCCCTGGACTCCTTTATGTCTTGGCTATGTGGAAAAATAGCTCAAAACAAGATACATAGAACAATCCTTACCCAGATTTCCCTAGACTCTACCTCGCTCCAAAATTGGCCGAGGCTAGCCTAGCCCAGAATTTCAAACTCCCAAACCTGGAGTTTTCTAACTCTAAAACTTGGCACGATTGGACTACCCATAATGACGGACCCGGTCATTATAATGTTCCTCAAGAAACTTAGCATTTCTAGCCTCAACAATTTTAGGAGAATGAGATGGACAGTAAAATCTAAATCCTTTAGAGTTAATCAGATAGCCTATAAAGAAATCACTTATTGTTCTTTCATCCAACTTTTTTATATGTGTATTATAAACACTCACCTCAGTTGGACATCCCCAAATGTGTAAATGGCTTAAACTATATTTTCATCCTTTAAATAATTCAAAAGGTGTCTTTGGGATAGCCTTGGATGGCACCCTATTTAAAATATACACAACAGTTTTTAAGGCTTCACTCTATAAGGATAAAGATAAACTTGATCTGCTAATCATGCTTCTTACCATGTCCATTAATGTCCGGTTCCTTTTTTCAGCCACACCATTTTGTTGTGGTGTTTCTGATATGGTATATTGAGCAATTACACCTTCTTTTTCAAGAAACTCAGTAATGGACCTTTAACTTATTCCTTATCTGTGTACCTACCATAATATTCTCCACCCCTATCAGAGATTACAATTTTAATCTAAGCTTCAGTTTGTTTCTCTACTTCTGTTTTAAAAACTTTAAAAGCATCAAGTGCTTCTGATTTATTAAATAGAAAATAGAGATACATGTATCTTGAATAGTCATCAATAAAAGAGATAAAATATCTCTCACCATTCAAGCAAGAAATAGGAAAAGGTCCATAAATATATGTATGTATGATCTCAAGCAATTGAGAACTTCGTTTGACACCCTTAGTGGATTTATTGGTCTGCTTACCCTTTATGCAGTCCACACAAGTCTCAAAGTCATAAAAATCAAGAGCTTCTAGACTCTATCATTAACCAATATTTTGATTCTTTCAATTAAGATGTGTCCCAATCTCTTGTGCCAAAGACTTGATGAGTTCTCATTGATAATACATCACTTAGTGCCAACTTCTTTATCATGCAGAGTTAAGATATTACATTCAGTCGTGGAGGCTAGCTCAAATTTAAATAATTTTTCATACAAATTTCAAAAACCAATAACTTTATTGCCTTTCAAAAGTTTCATTGAAGAATAATAAAAATTGAAATCATAACCAACTAATGATAGTCTTGAAAGAGAAATTAAATTCCTTGAATACGATGGAAGATAAAAAGTATTTTCTAAATCTAATTGAAAATCATTTTTTAAAATGAGCCTATAAGTCCCCACGCCTTCCACATGTGATTTCCGTTCTATTGCCAGAATAAATATTTTGTTCACTTTCTATCAGCTTTCTTAGAGTTAGAAAACTCTGCACGATTTTGGCAATATGAGTTGTGGAACCAGAATCGATCCACCATGTATTATTAGAAACTTCAATGAAATTAGATTCATAACATACAAAGGTAAAACTACCTTTCTTCTCAAGCTATTTCTTGTATTTCAGGCAATATTTCTTCCAGTGTCCCTTCTTTCTGCAGAAATGACAAGTATCTTTATCAAGTCTGTCTTTCTTCTTCATAGGAACACTTTTGCCCTTCTTTGCATTTCTCTTATCACGAGTCACTAAATTAATGCTTTCAAGTATCTCATGTTTTAACCTCTCCTCTTCTTGAACATACATGGTCAAGAGTTCATTGATTGACCATTTATCTTTATGTGTGTTATCAGATATTTTGAATGGACTATATTATGCAGGAAGAGAGTTGAGAATAAAATGCACAAGAAATAGTGCAGACATATCAACCTCAAGGGACTTGAGTTTAGCAGCAATATCTCTTATCTCCATAATGTGTTTGTGCACTGTACGACTTCTGTCAAACGTCATACTTGAGAGCCTCTTCATAAGGGTGCTGGCCAATGCCTTGCCAGAGCTTACAAATTGTTCATCAATTGCCTTCATGCAAGCTTTGACCTTGTTATTGTCAGGGATAGAACCCCTAGTGCTTTGGCTTATATGAGCTTTTATGAGCATTAAGCTCAAGCGATTGGATCGCTCCCATCGCTCATAAAAAGCCTTAGCCTATGGCGTACTTGATTCTGTGGGTTTAGGTGGTTCTTCCATACGGAGAGCCAGATCTAGATCCGAGCACCCTAATGTGAGAAGGACTTTCTCCTTACATTCAGTAAAGGTGTCACCAGACAACATTGGAATTCAAACATTTTTATTAAACAGTGTAGTAGGAAAAGCTGTGTTAACTGCAAAACACGAATACATATACATAAGCTATGAAATACATAACCATCAAGGTGAATTGCGTAAATACTGATTCTAAGTAAATATTTTAAACCTTCCTGTGGGTAGAGGTTGCAACCCATGCATAAAATTTACTTAACTTTATTAGACTAGTAAATCAAGTAAATCTTGAAAATAATTCGTACTTGTGGGCATAGAATAATTTTCAACTAAAAGGTTTACTATCTTATTCCAATTAACCTTATCAAACTAGTTACCTCCCTGTGGGGTAAGGTTACTAATTTAATAAGATAATTGAACTTTATTAGATGCCATTGTTATATCTTAATCACTTAACTTTATGTGATTAAATAATTTTATTTTCTTTATATCATATTCTCAGGATGCTGTGGCTAACCCAAGTATATGATAAAAAAAATTCATAATGACATCTCATAATAGTTAACTTTAATAATTAACTTAAACTTGATATTAATTATCAAAGTGCAAAAATAGATTGTGTAGGCAGATCCTACATCAAAGATAATCCTATGCACAAAATATCTCGCGTTAACAAATCGCACAACAAGGCAATAGGCAGAGCCTACATATCCCTCATTCATAATTCTTATAATTAAACTTAGTATTATAAGAACAATTTTAAACAATAATAAAGCAAATAGAATTTAAACACGGAATTCACTGAAATAATTTTAAATTTTCTATCATTCAGTTGCTATGAGAGGAGTATTTTAAAACTAATAAGTGATGGACAAACCAAAGGGATCAAAGCTACTAACATACTGTCATATTTCTTTTATGATGATGGTTTTAATCATTACATGATTACTTTGTGTTCTTCCGAACCAGACAACAAGAATAGGGAAAAATAATTAAAACTAATCAGTAAATCAGAATAATTTTTGACAAGCACATGAAAATTATCACGGAAGTAAAATACTTTACAATTTATCTAAAACACTAAATAACATGGTTAAAGGAAGACTCTTGATACCACATGTTGAATTTCAATACATATCACAAAGACAAACACAGTGAAATATTAAACATGAACATACCTTCAACCATTATTGTTCAAATATTGTGGAGAATCGTGTTTGCCTTGTCAAGATCTTTAACAAGAAAATAGAAAGAAAGAATTCTAAGAATCTTCTAGCCCATGCCTATCAAAGTGTATACCAAACTGATGGAGTTACAGACGTATTTATAGGTAGGATATGGACTCTTAGGAAAATAACTTTAACCCCAGGGATTTCTCATAATTATTTCTTGCCATCAAAGAAATACCATATATGCATAACTTGGAGAAATATTAATTGACTGATTGTTACTTTATTTGGAAGACAAGGTAATATTTAATTACCAAATATGTGGTTCACAATTAAGTCTCTTAATAGAGACGTAATTCTTACATATTTGACTTCATTCCTAATTCACTTTTCATTTTGAAATTCATTCATATTTTTCAATTTTGTAAGTGATCGTAACATAGAAATTTATTAATATAGTTGAGGTGGGTCTAATGTTTTTTATTCATCCATCTGTTTTTTTTTGTGAAGACAATTCTAATATTCAGTACAAATTATTTACTTGGATACATTCATTCCAGAAAATATAAATTATGATGTAATGATCCTCTAGGTCATTTTCTTTATTTTTGTATATTTTTTGTATTTTGAGCTTTTCCACAACGGCTACAGGTCATTTATGACTTGTCGGGATTGACAGTTCAGTTTTCGAGCAGTTCATTTGTGTTTTAAGTCTGTTTTCCTATTTTGAAACTCTTAAATATGAAAGAGTTGACTTTGGTCAACATTCGGAGTAAGCAGCCTCGAATAAGAATTCTGTTAGCACCGTTAGCTTTGGAGCATGGACTTTGGGCTAGTGAGACCTTTGATTTGAGTCTCGAGGCTTCCTGATTGAGTTTATTTTGGTAAATTGGAGGTTTTGGGTGTGGGCCTCACTTTAGACCGTAATAATCTCCTTTGAGAATTTCATCAATTCAATTAAGTCTAGAATGCCATTTTGGTAGGGTAGCATAGTTCATTTGTGTGCACAAGATTTTGGATGAATCCCGAGGGTCCATCCAAACATTTTAAAACTTAGCAAAATTTTCTGGTATGATGGTTCTGGTATGTCCGCTTTTGCGGTTATTTGTCGCATTTGCGGTAAAGGTTTGCTTTTGAAGATACCGCATTTTCAGAAAATCTTTTGCTTTTGGGGAGGTGTGTCTGTCCTGTGACCTCCGCTTGTGGAGTTTCTATCGCTTTTGTGACTTCTGCATTTGTGGAAATTATCCACTTTTGCGGAAGGGCGGGGGAATAGTGACTTCAGCTTTTGCGGGCAAATCTTCACTTTTGCAAAAGTAGCTGCTTACATATGGAATTTCCCTTAGTTTTAAATCACTTTTTACTCGAATTTTCTCCATTGTTGAAGATCTGAAGTTCAAAAATTAGTGTGGGAACATCAGTTTAAGACTGGAATTGTTGGGTCCTCATCCTTGATTACTTTTTTCATTATAAATTCGTACGTTTCTGGTCTAATTCCCCTTAAAATCCTTATTTTAATCCCCCAATTTTGGGGTCTGTTTTAGCTTGATTTTTGAGATATTTTTTCTCAATAGTTTTGGCATATATTACTTGTCCCACGAGGGATATTTTTCTCAATTTAATTTTTAAAATTTGCATACGGGCCCCACGGGTGATCTTTCACCCGATTTTTGGCTCAAACTATAAAATTTCAATGTGGGTATCATTGGTAATATTTTAATACATAAATTATTAATATGATAGTGTGACAACAGTCAAAGGCTTTCCAAAAAGGAAAAACTCTGGTCTAGTGGGTGCGAGCGTGCGTGTTCGACTTTCAGGTAGGCTACGACTTACCTACTTTTAGACTTAGCTTGTTTAAGATGATTGTATGATATTATGCTGATTGTTGGTGGGACTCTCTGGATTGGATAGATGATTGTATGTGAATTTGATCCTCATAGTCGATTTAAAGGCTTTAGCTTAGAATTGAGGTTGAGATCCTTAGTTTGCCTTTCCTTGTTCCTTTATGTTTAGCGTAGTCAGTATATTGCCTTTAATTCGAGACAATTGCTTGCCTTAGTTTAGTTGGTCTTCTTGGGGACTTGGGGTGGCTCATAATTATTTCTTGCCATCAAAGAAATACCATATATGCATAATTTGGAAAAAAATTAATTGACTGATTGTTACTTTACTTGGGAGACAAGGTAATATTTAATTACCAAATATGTGGTTCACAATTCTCTTAATAGAGACGTAATTCTTACATATTTGACTTCATTCCTAATTCACTTTTCGTTTTGAAATTCATTCATATTTTTCAATTTTGTAAGTGATCATAACATAAAAATTTATTAATATAGTTGAGGTGGGTTTAATTTTTTTTTATTCATCCATCTATTTATTTTATTTTTTCGTGAAGACAATTCTAATATTCAGTACAAATTATTTACTTGGAAACATTCATTCTAGAAAATATAAATTATGATGTAACGATCCTCTAGGTCATTTTCTTTATTTTTGTATATTTTCTATATTTTGAGCTTTTCCACAGTGGCTACAGGTCATTTATGACTTGTCGGGATTGACAGTTCAGTTTCCGAGTAGTTCGTTTGTGTTTTAAGTCTGTTTTCCTATTTTAAAACTCTTAAAGATGAAAGAGTTGACTTTGGTCAACATTTGGAGTAAGCAACCTCGAATGAGAATTCTGTTAGCATCGTTAGCTTTGGAGCATGGACTTTGGGCTAGTGAGACCTTTGATTTGGGTCTCGAGGCTTCCAGATTGAGTTTATTTTGGTAAAATGGAGGTTTTGGGTGTAGGCCCCACTTTATATCGTAATAATCTCTGATGTGCCACCAATTTACGGCACTTTCGACTCCTTTAAACTAAGAACAATCGTACGTTTTCAAGCAACCGTTGTCGTTTTTAATGTTTTTATGTTGTATTTTCAGGAAATGGAGACAAACATGGAAACGGAAGGAAATTCGGGAAAAAGAGCATTCTGGATAAGAGTGACGGTTCAGGTGACGGTCCGTCAAGGGTGTGACGGTCCGTCACCCAAACCGTCACACCAAGGCAGCACCACTGCCTAAGGGTGATGGTCGAGGCGACGGTCCGTCAAGCCTGTGACGGTCCGTCAGCCTGGCCGTCACACCTGGGCAGTCCGCTACACGGAATCCTGACGTTTTTGGGATTTGTTTCCTAGACTCCTATAAATACCCTATGTTAGGTTTATTTTAATTATGCATTAGTTAAGCTTTTTAATATAATTCTCCCAATAGTTTTAGGAGAGACTTGGAGATCAAGAAACACATTTTACACGTCTTGAATTCGTGTTCTTGATTTGTTCTTGGGATCTTGGTTTTTCTTGTTCTTGGAATAATTGAAGATTGATTTTCATTATATTGTAAGAATCCCTTCTCTTTATTATGAATACAATTCTCTTCTCTTTTCTTTATAGCATGATTAACTAAACCTCCCACAACTAGGGTTGTGGGAGCCATGGCTAAAGTAGCAATATAGATTCCGGGTAGCGACAGGTTAAATATGTATGTTGTCACGTTGTTAATCATTCGTTATGTAACATTTTCTAGTGGTTGCAAACATTAGAACTTGCCTAGGTTTAATTTGCTTGAGTAAAGAGATTAAAATCGGGAAACTTTATTAACGACGAGGATTCGAGACTACCAACTCTCGTCTTATGATTAATGCTGTAACTATATTAATCTACTTGATGTTTAGGATTGAAATCTAAAAGCACACCTTTTCAAGTTCGAGAGAATTGAAAAGTAAATTTGTCTATTTGGTTGAGAAACGTTTAGACGATACAATTAATTCAATCACATCGTGACACGCATATAGAAAGAACCCCGTTAAGCCTAGAATTGACTTTGTTACTGACGCCATGGTAAACACTTCCCTAGTTCTCTCTCTCCTATTGATATTCATTCATACGTTAAGTGTTTGTTTTGTTTACAAATATTGATCACAAAACCCCCCCTATTTACCGGAAACTATTGACGACTAGTCACTTAATTCACGAAAGACTTAACTTTCACCATATTCTCTGTGGGATTTGGCCCCAACCTTTGTTGGGTTCTATATTTGACTACGACCGCTTACGCTTCGTTAATTCGAGGTGTAGTTTGGGCGTTATCAAAAAGTGGCGCCGTTGCCGGGGAATACGGTTGTTAATTAAGTTTGGTGTGTTTATTTGACTCTTAGTCATACTTTCCTGCTTTTACGTTTTTTTTTGTTGTTTTTGTTTTTTGACAGGGTACAGAGTTGTGCATGCCAAGTACCCGGCGCTCGGGTGAATCAACATTACCTTACGACCCCGAGCTTGCTAGAACGTTAAGGCGGAATATGGCCGCACAAAGAGCAAAGAAGTTGTCGCGACTAGCGATGGAGCCCAAAGAGGAAGCTGGAACGCCATACTCCATCGAGTTCTCTTGTTTTGGAGACCCTGGCGGTCTCCAACATCATGTCAGAATCTGAGTCATATCGACTTCACGGGTATTCCTTTATTCTCACAGTTTTTAGTTTTCATATGTATGCATTGGGGACAATGCATGAGTCTAAGTTGAGGGTGTGGGGAAACCTGTGAGTCACCACCGAGGGTTTTTGTTGCCGAGTTCTTTTCCCTCCGGTGTGCTATCTAGTAGAACCGGCATGTTTAGGTTGTATTTTTAAATTTTTTGTGTCTATAGTGATGAGCATGGCGTTTTTCTTGACTAAAGGAGCCCCTTTAAAAATTTTCTGGTTTTGTACTTATGTTGAAACAATTGACTGTCTGGATCCTTGTATGTCATTGTGTGATTATGATTAGAATAAGTATGCTTAAGCCGAGCGGTTGTTTGATAGTCGGTAGCGGTATAGTTTCTTGGTGCCAAGAGTGTGTGAGATTATTGTTATAAATTCTTACCCTGTGCATGCATCTAGAACTTGGCCGGTCTATTTTGTTAAGTTCGAAGTTTGGTTGCTTAGGAAAGGATCACAGGCCCTTTTTGCGTGCAGTCCACTTAACCTAAAAGACCATCCAAATATAAATAATCCCTTTGAACCCTGTTTGAGCCATAATTGACCTTGTTCTTTCAATAACCTGTCACCGTTCCTATTTAACTTTGAATCCCTATTTTGGCCCTGGTCCTTCCTTGGACATCGTGCACCTCAACGCAAGCAATCAGCCTAAGTTGAGGGTGGCTACTATAGAGGTAAACCCTGTTTTGGCCCTGGTCCTTCCTTGGACATCGTGCACCTCAACGCAGGCAATCAGCCTAAGTTGAGGGTGGCTACTACAGAGGTGAATGATGAGAAAAAGAGGATGGAGAAGATTGGTTGTGAATAGAATGAAAATTCGGGTGTGTGCCTAAGAAAAGAAAAATAAAAAGAAGTGAAAAAGATCGAAAAAGTAACAAAAAGAATTGTCAAAATAAAGAGGCCGCACCTGTAGCTAGAGAGAAGGAAATAAAAAGGTGAATAAGGATGGACAAAGTAAAGTATGTGGTAATAAGACGTCGGTGGTTCCAAGGAGGGCTTAGTCACTAACCCCTAAATGTATCCTACCTGCACCTGAAGCCTCATTACAAGCCTAAACAAGTCCTGTAGTGATCCTGAGCGGCTTTCTGAAGAACTAAAATAGAATAGTAAGGGCAAGCCTATGGTATCGCATGTGCATTGTTTGAAATCGTTTGTGAGTGTGAGCGCTTACCTAGTCCCAAATCTTGTGAGTGGGATTTCTTTGTGGTGAGGGCACCAAGATGTCTGTATTGTCTATTGATTGTTAGGATAGCTGCGCATGTGTATGCATAATATTCTATCATATCGGAATGACATGTTTGGATCCATGCAAGTTAGTGTTTCATGCATTTGTGTACTACGAGGGTGCTTGATTTAATGAACTAATGAATAACCATGAGTTGCTAGAGACACGAGTTTGTTTTCTTAGTTGAGTCGTCGTATTATTGTTTTGTGTCATATTGCTTGAGGACAAGCGAACGTCTTAAGTTGAGGGTGTTGATGTGCCGCCAATTTACGGCACTTTCGACTCCTTTAAACTAAGAACAATCGCACGTTTTCAAGCAACCGTTGTCGTTTTTAATGTTTTTATGTTGTATTTTCAGGAAATGGAGACAAACATGGAAACGGAAGGAAATTCGGGAAAAAGAGCATTCTGGATAAGAGTGACGGTTCAGGTGACGGTCCGTCAAGGGTGTGATGGTCCGTCACCCAAACCGTCACACCAAGGAAGCACCACTGCCTAAGGGTGACGGTCCAGGCGATGGTCCGTCAAGCCTGTGACGGTCCATCAGCCTGGCCGTCACACCTGGGCAGTCCGCTACGCGGAATCCTGACGTTTTTGGGATTTGTTTCCTAGACTCCTATAAATACCCTATGTTAGGTTTATTTTAATTATGATTAGTTAAGCTTTTTAATATAGTTCTCCCAATAGTTTTAGGAGAGACTTGGAGATCAAGAAACACGTTTTACACGTCTTGAATTCGTGTTCTTGATTTGTTCTTGGGATCTTGGTTTTTCTTGTTCTTGGAATAATTGAAGATTGGTTTTCATTATATTGTAAGAATCCCTTCTCTTTATTATGAATACAATTCTCTTCTCTTTTCTTTATAGCATGATTAACTAAACCTCCCACAACTAGGGTTGTGGGAGCCATGGCTAAAGTAGCAATATAGATTCCGGGTAGCGACGGGTTAAATATGTATGTTGTCACGTTGTTAATCATTCGTTATGTAATGTTTTCTAGTGGTTGCAAACATTAGAACTTGCCTAGGTTTAATTTGCTTGAGTAAAGAGATTAAGACCGGGAAACTTGATTAACGACGAGGATTCGAGACTACCAACTCTCGTCTTATGATTAATGCTGTAACTAGATTAATCTACTTGATGTTTAGGATTGAAATCTAAAAGCACACCTTTTCAAGTTCGAGAGAATTGAAAAGTAAATTTGTCTATTTGGTTGAGAAATGTTTAGACGATACAATTAATTCAATCACATCGTGACACGCATATAGAAAGAACCCCGTTAAGCCTAGAATCGACTTTGTTACTGACCCCATGGTAAACACTTCCCTAGTTCTCTCTCTCCTATTGATATTCATTCATACGTTAAGTGTTTGTTTTGTTTACAAATATTGATCACAAAACCCCCCTATTTACCAGAAACTATTGACGACTAGTCACTTAATTCACGAAAGACTTAACTTTCACCATATTCTCTGTGGGATTCGACCCCAACCTTTGTTGGATTCTATATTTGACTACGACCGCTTACGCTTCGTTAATTCGAGGTGTAGTTTGGGCGTTATCAATCTCCTTTGAGAATTTCATCAATTCTATTAAGTTCGGAATGCCTTTTTTGGTAGGGTAGCATAGTTCATTTGCGTGCACAGAATTTTGGATGAATCCCGAGGGTCCATCCAAATATTTTAAAACTTAGCAAAATTTTCTGGTATGCTGGTTCTGGTATGTCCGTTTTTACGGTTATTTATCGCATTTGCGGTAAAGACTGGAATTGTTGGATCCTCATCCTTGATTACTTTTTTCATTATAAATTCGTAGGTTTCTTGTCTAATTCCGCTTAAAATCCTTGTTTTAATCCCCCAATTTGGGGGCTGTTTTAGCTTTATTTTGAGATATTTTTGCTCAATAGTTTTGGCATATATTACTTGTCCCACGAGGGATATTTTTCTCAATTTAGTTTTTGAATTTGCATACGGGCCCCACGGGTGATTTTTCACCCGATTTTGGCTCAAACTATAAAATTTCAATGTGAGTATTATCGGTCATATTTTAATGCATAAATTATTAATATGATAGCGTGACATCAGTTAGAGGCTTTCCAAAAAGGAAAATCTCTAGTCTAGTGGGTGTGAACGTGCGTGTTCAATTTTCAGGTAGGCTACGACTTACCTACTTTTAGACTTAGCTTATTTAAGATGATTGTATGATATTATGCTGATTGTTGGTGGGAATCTCTGGATTGGATAGATGATTATAGGTGAATTTGATCCTCGTAGTCAATTTAAGGGCTTTAGCTTAGAATTGAGGTTAAGATCCTTAGTTTGCCTTTCCTTGTTCCTTTATGTTTAACGTAGTCAGTATAGTGCCTTTAGTTCGAGATATTTGCTTGCCTTAGTTTAGTTGGTCTGCTTGGGGACTTGGGGTGGCTAAGTTAGAAATCCTTAGTATAAGATTGCCAGTAGATTTCGAGGTAGGATAGGTGCTTATTATTCGTTTACACTTTATCATTCCATTTTGTATTATTTCTCTATATTCATGTAATTGTGGGCCCGAGGCCGTGTACATTGGATTTGCTGTACTCCAGGTCAGTTTACTTAGTCTTTAAATCTTTTTGATTTGTTTCTCTTTTTAACCATCTTAGAAAAGATTATACGCGTTAGCCTAGATTTAGGTAGATATTGCCTTATGGTGAGTTCCTGTTGCTAGGAGTTTTGCTCTTCTAGGTGTTTTCTTTTAAAAATTGAGATCTTTTCGTCAGCCTGTGGACCTTAGTTTGCTTCAGTACGGGTTCATTAGGCTTGGTTGTGATGTTGATCATGAATTTTTGTCTATATTCTTGAGTTGTGATTGTTTTCATCATGGTATATGAAGGACTTGATTTAAAACACTGTATTCAATTTAAGAAATGGATTTTTCGATTTGGACATTTGATATTTTTGGGATTTTCTTTTGAAAAGCATGGTACATTTTGAAGTTCTGATTTGAGAAAAGTTGCATGCTCATGGAAAAGTTGTTTAGATGGTTTTACTAGTATTTTAAACTTGCATGCCCGAGGAGACATGTGTTCCGGGTGGTTTTACTGACTCTTATCATGGAATGCTCATTGATATATGATTCAGATTTGGTATACAAATTTTACGAGTCCCCTATGGGTCCTGCCTTTGCAAGCTACATCTGAAGGAGGAGTATACAGTACTGTTGGCACTTGACTTATATCATACTACATATCATATCACGTTCCACATGCATTTCCCCATTAGGTTGACTGACTAGCTACTATTGTCTGTTGTTTGTATCTATCAGGCTTATGGGGGGTTCGACTGAGTCTATTATTTACTATTTGTACCTTCTGAGCTTATGAGGGTCCGGTTAGGTTATTCTTTGATTGTGTGTATCTTTTGGGCTTATGGGGGTTCATTAAGGTTTTAGCTAGATTGATTTGCTTTTCTTTACTTTTCCTTGCTTTACCTTACTTTGCTTTACGCTTCACTCAATTATTTACTTTCTCCCTAGGTATTTCCTAGTTATGACTTGTATCCTTATACTGACTCCCTCTTTATTTTGCTTTTAGTATATTCACATTTTACTATACTTTTATCTTAATTCACATTTTGGTACTTATGCTACACTTTTGCATCTTTTTTCTAATGCAAACCTTAGCACGAGTTATCGGCCCTGACGCTGTCCTAGTGCTGAGTTACTGATTCAGAGATCCAAGGTGAGCTTCTGGAATTCAAAGCTGATTTATATCCTTCTATTTTGGGATTAGTCCCTTTTTGCATATTTGGAGACTACCTTGTATATTTTGTATCTATCTGGTACTCTATATATTGTAGTAGCTTTTGTACCGACTGATACCAGGTTTTGGGGGATTTTCTATATACTATGCTCTTTCCCTCTCCGTTATATTATGCTTCCTTACGCCTATTATCTCTATATGAGTGTTGTTCTTCTGCTTTTACCTCGTTCTCGTATTAGCTCGCTACTCACTATTCTAGGCTAAGGATTCGGCTTACCTATTGGTGAGTATAGTAGGTGCCATCACAATATAAGAAATTGGGTTATAACATATTGGTATCAGAGATCTAGGTTCATCGGTGTCGTTGGTACAAGTTCAAGTGTCTAGTAGAGTCTCGCAGATTGGTACGATAATGTTCGTATCCTATTTATGGAAGGCTATAGGGAATATTCTTTGGAAATTCCATTTGTTTGATTCCTCTATCGTGCGTCCTTGACTTTTATCAACTTCTATTTCATTCTTTCTCATATGGTTAGGACGAGGGCTACAATGGCCGATGGTGAGGCCCCCGTGCTGATAGTTAGGGCCCCAGCTTGGGGCAGAAGTAGAGGTCAATCTCGAGGTTGAGGTCGGACATGAGCTGCAGCACCAACTCGGGGTGAGGCTAGAGAGCCGTCACCGGAGCTTGTGTATGATCAAAAGACTGAGATTGCTCCACAGTTAGTACTATAGGATCCGCTACCGCAGTATCCAGTGAAGCAGGGACCAGCCCAACCTCCACTTGGACTTACAGTTTTACTGGCACTATAGGCGCTATAACTCAGTTTTTGAGTGCCTTGAGAGGCCTTCCTCAGACTTCAGCTCAGGGAGAAGTGCATGGTATTCAGGGTATAGGGGCACAACCTACTGTTGTGGCTCCCTATCATGTGGTACTGCCAGTTTAGTGCTGGGTCGATTTCTTAGATTGACCCTACTGAGGTTTTCTGGCGCCCCAGGAGAGCATGCATATGAATTTCTTACTAGTTGCCGAGAAAGGTTTCATAACCTCGGTCTAGTGGATTCTTATTGGGGCAGAATACACTGCTTTTCAGCTTGATGGTTCAGCGAGACAGTGGTGGAGAGCATATTCTGAGAGCAGACCATCTAGGTAGCCTTCTATGAGTTGGGCATAATTTTTAGAGGTCTTCTTAGGGAAGTATATGCCATGTAGAGAGTGCGAGAGACTTTGAAATGCATTTTCGAAGTTGGACCAGGGTTCCATGTCAGTAGAAGAGTATGAGTAGATTTCATGAGTTAGCTAGACACACTACTATGATTCTGCCTACCAAGCATCAGAGAGTGCGGTGCTTTGTCAAAAGGTTGAGGCTTCAATTTTGCTTGGCTACATGGAGTATGGTATCTTTGGGCCAGTCCTTTTTAGATGTTGTTGACCATGACCACACCATTGAAAGTATACATCGTGAGGCTTACGGTAGCAACAATAAAAGGCCTCATCACCAGGGTAGTTTCAGTAGATCACAGTTGTGAGGTAGAGGGTTTTAGGGCAAGGTTAGCAGCAACGGTACTTTTAGTCAGCTAGGACCATTCAGGCCTCACTTTAGCTTTTTGGTAGTAGCAGCCAGCCTGGGTACAATGGTCAGAGCTCCAGTCAGTATTCGAGGGGTTCACATTCTGGGTTTTCAGGCCGTGGTGACCATTCTGGTTCAGTGGGTGTTATTCATCAAGGCAGGGCTTCTCAGGGTTGTTATGAGTGCGGGGAGTTTGGTCACTATGCTAGAGATTGTCCTCAGCATGGGATTGTAGAGCCTTCAACAACTGCCCAACCTATTAGAGTAGTGGCACTACCGGCCAGAGGTGGTGCTCAGGGCGATGGAGTCGGTGCTTAGATAGGTAGGGGTGCTTATGGTAGTGCCTAGTCGAGTAGTATCATTAGTTGTGTGGGTACTCAGCCCAGTTGTGGGCACAATCAGTTATATGCCGTGCCAGGTAGACCAGAGGTGGCGGCTTCAGATTCTGTGATTACAGGTATGATTTTGATTTGCCATCAACCAACGTCTGTATTATTTGATCCAAGCTCCACTTATTCATATATGTATGTTTACTTTGCTTCTCAATTAGTGTTGTCTAGTGAGCATTTACCTATGCCTTTGTGTGTAGCTACTCTCGTAGGGGATTCTTTAATAGTGGATCAAGTATTTAGATCTTGTGTGGTGACTATTTTGGAGTATGACACTTGGGCGGATCTTGTTGTACTTAATATGGTTGATTTTGATGCTATTCTGGACTGGTTATCCCCTTACCATGCAGTCTTGGATTGCTTTGCCAAGATCGTTACCTTAGATATGCCTGGCATACCCCTAATTATGTGGCAGGGTTCTGTTAGTCACGCGCCGATAGGGATCATTTCTTTATTCAGGCTAGGAGTTTGGTGTCGAAGGGGTGTTTGGTCTATCTTGCAGATATTTGTGATGTTACTGCTGACATTCACCTTCTTGATTCTGTTTCCTTGGTCCAGGAGTTCACGACTGTCTTTCCAACTAACTTACCTGGCCTCTCGCCTGAGCATGATATAGACTTTGCTATTAATGTAAAGCCGGGCATCAGGCCCATTTCTATTCTACCCTACCGTATAGCTCATCCTGAGTTGAAGGAGCTTAGTGTTTAGCTTCAGGACCTTCTAGGTAAGGATTTTATCTGGTTGAGTGTTTCTCCGTGGGGTGCTTTTGTTCTTTTTGTGAAGAAAAAGGATGACACTATGCGTATGTGTATCGATTACCGATGGTTGAATAAAGTGACTATGAAGAATAAGTATCCAATGCCGCGTATTGATGACCTATTTTATCAGCTTCAGTATGATGCCATATTTTCTAAGATTGACTTGAGATCTGGCTACCATCAGTTGAGGATTCGAGGGACGGACATCCCTAAGACAACCATCAGGACTCGCTACGGCCATTGCGAGTTCCTGGTGATGTCTTTTGGGTTGACCGATGCCCCAACATCATTTATGGACTTGATGAACCGCGTGTTCAAGACTTATTTGGAATCCTTTGTGGTCATCTTAATTGATGACATTCTTGTATATTTGAGGAGTAGGGAGGAGCGTGAGCAGCATTTGAGGATTGTGCTCCAGACTTTGCGAGATGAGCGTCTTTATGCCATGTTTTTGAAGTGTGAGTTCTGGCTTGAGTCTGTAGCATTCTTGGGGCATGTGGTGTCCAAGGATGGGATTATGGTAGTCCCAACAAAGGTTGAGGCAGTTTGTGATTGGGTTAGGACCACTTTTCCTATCGAGATTAGCAGTTTTGTCGGGTTGGCTAGTTACTATAGACAGTTTATCAAGGGATTCTCTTCCATTGCAACACCATTGACTAGATTGACTAGGAAGGACGTCCCATTTCAATGGTCCAATGAGTGTGAGGCGAGCTTTCTGAAGCTCAAGGCCATATTGACTAGGCTCTGATATTGACTTTTCCAGTTGAGGTCCAGGGATTTACAGTTTATTGTGATGCGTAGGGTAATGGTTTGGGTTGTGTTTTGATGCAATAGGGCCGAGTGATAGCATATGATTTTAGATAGTTGAAGGTGCATGAGTGCAACTACCCTACCCATGACTTAGAGTTAGCGGTGGTGGTTTTCACACTGAAGATTTAAAGGCATTACCTTTATGGAATTTCCTATGAAATATTCACCAACCATCGCAGCCTATAGTACATTCTGAGCCAGAAGGATCTTAATTCGAGGTAGCGGAGGTGGCTAGAGTTACTGAAGAACTATGAACTCTCTATTTTTTACCATCGAGGCAAGGCAAATGTGGTAACAGATGCCTTGATATGGAAGGCGGTAAGTATGGGGAGCTTGGCGTTCCTATTAGTTTTAGATAGACCGTTGGCTTTGGATATTTAGTCCTTAGACAATAGGTTAGTTCGACTTGACATTTCTGACCCAGGGAGGATTCTTGCCCGAGTTGAGGCTTAGTCTATAGTGTTAGAGCAGATTCGAGGGTGGCAGTTTCATGACAACCGACTTTGTGAGCTCATGATCAGGTGTTGAGTGGTGTGGTTAGGAAGGAAATCTTAGATTCAAAAGGTGTCTTAAGATTTGAGCATTGTATTTGTGTTCCGAGGGTTAGTGACTTAGTTTAGTTGATATTGCAAGAGGCTCATTCTTCTAGATATTCCATTCACCCCGGGCAACTAAGATGTATAAGGACTTGAGATAGCATTACTGTTGGAGCAGGATGAAAAGGGATATAGCAAAGTTCGTATCTCGGTGCTTGAACTGTCAGCAGGTGAAGTCCCGAGCACTTGAGACCTGGTGGTTTGCTTCAGACCTTACCCATTCCTGAGTGGAAATAGGAGCGTATTACCATGGACTTCATAGTTCATTTGCCGCGTAGCTTCTGAGGTTTTGATAGCATTTGGGTGTAACGACCGGGTCCGTCATTACGGGTAAACCAATCGTGCTAGGTTTTAGAGTTAGAAAACTCCGGGTTTGGGAGTTTGAAATTCTGGGCTAGGCTAGCCTCGGCCGGTTTTGGAGTGAGGTAGAGTCTAGGGAAATCTAAGTAAAATGGATTGAGCTAGTTTTACACGTAGCCAAGACATAAAGTAGTCCGGGGGACTTTTTGGAATCGAATTTGGGTAAGTAGAACTCTCGAAATCGCATTGGACGTGAAAGGATTTTTTCGGGCTATCGGGGGAACCAAGTGTGTTGTGAAATGGCCAAAACTGGCAAATTTACGGACTTTCTGCCCATAACGAGCGCTGTCACACACGATAGCGGTAGAAATTACCACTATAGCGATGGTCAAGGGGCAGTCAACTCACTTAAGACTGCTATAGCGGCGGGTGACCGCTATAGCGGAGCGGGGACCGCTATAGTGGGCCGACGAGTTTTTAATACATAAACAACTCTCAAAATATCATAATTTCACAAGTTCATTTTGGGAGAAGGGCTGGGCGAATTCAGGCAATTTTCTTCATTCCTCCGCCAAAAAATGTTCTTAAGGTAAGGTTTTCGTTCCCCATAATTTGTACTACATTTGCTATGCAGTAGAATTGCTAGGAGGGAAATTGGGGAAGGTTGGAATGACCTAGGGATGATGGAATTCGGGGAAGAAGGGGGTTACAAACATGTATGTTCTTGGGTGTTGATTTAAGTACGTTAAAATGATCATAGGCTGTTTAATTTCCTGTTTTGTCCGTAAATAATGATAAGACTAGGAGAATTAACAGTGGAAAGGCCCGAGAAAAGGGTGGGATGATCATGGGTGGCCTGGGGTTTGGAAATTTGGTATAATCCGGGTAATGTACAGTCCTGTACGTTAATTGTATGCATTATGTGTTATTTTTAGACCAAGAACAAGAGAGGAATCCAGAACACGGGAAAGCTCGGGTTGAATAGAGCTTGGAACATTCGAGGTAGGTGATGGCTTTTGTATTTCTCCGAATGTGTATATTCATTGTACTCATTGTCTAAGTAATTGTGTGCAATACATTGCTTAGGGGATTTGTGTGGAATGTCTAAGTTCAGTTTACAGTCTATGTTTGAATGGTTTTTACTTGTTGGCTTTACAAGGGGTGTGCATTCATTTTATTGACTGTTGTTGTTGTCATTCGGTTGGCTCGGGTACCACTCCTGGTACGGGTATAACACATGGTTGGAACAGGTACCACGTCTGGTATGGGTATAACATTCGGTTGGCATGTGTACCACTCCTAGTACGAGTTTACTTTATTGCATCTTGCACTGTTTCATTGATTATTGTATTACATTGGTTGATATTGGTTCCGTTAGAGGACCGAGTTGTTTTACTGAATGTGATACTTGATATTGGTTCTGTGAGTGGATCGGGTTGTTATTGAAAGTGCTACTGACTGGTGATCCTTGAGTGGTCGGGAAACTGTTGTATGATTATTGAATTGGTCTTGGTTTGGGCCGGGTAAATCATTACTTGTGGTATTTGTCTAGAGGGGATTCCAAGGTGGGTCCGGGCTAGATGGTAAGGTGTGGTTATGGTTATTCTTGTTTGTGGAATAGAACTGTAAGAGATGGATTCATGCGGTAACAAGCTAGGTAGAGACCTGTAGTATAGAGATGCCTGTGATATTGATGCATGTTGCCATACTTGTTACTGGATTTTATGTACTATTTATATACTGTTTTCTTGAATACTGGCTGATGATCCTACCAGTACACAGTGGTGGTGTACTGATACTTCACTTGTCTTTCTTTTGGTGAGTACAGGAAATCTTCCAGTGGATGAGACGAGACCTCAGATTTAGCACCGACGTTTCCGATCATCAAGGGTGAGCTAGTGATTCGAGCTACCTTGGGATTATCTCTAGAGTTTTAGTCCATTTGTTCGGACTTAAAAACTATTCTTATTTTTTGGGGGGTTGCATCCCCGTACTCTAGATTTGGTACTGATGTTTGGTACGATGACTTTCAGTTCCTAGGTGGGAAATTTCCGCAGTTTATTATTAATGATAAGTTTTTGATCAGTGATCTTATTTATATTGTAAGTTTCATTTATTCTTGCTGGTTTTAGGCTGTTAGTCTAGGAAAGGGTTGAACTCTATTGGTTTGCTCATCCAGTGATTGGGTGGGTGCCACTCACGATGGGTTGGGTCATGACAAAGATGGTATCAGAGCCTAGGTTCGTTGATCTCGTAGTACCAAACAGGTCTAGTAGAGTCTTGCAGAACGGTGTGAAGACGTCCGTACTTTTCTTCGAGAGGCTATGGGGCTTTAGTAAAAACTATCTCTTCCTTCTTTTCCTTCGTGCTATAACTTGATTCCAATTGGTATCTGGTGATACGAATTGGTATCTGGTGATACGAATTGGTATCTGGTGATACGAATTGGTATCTGGTGATACGAATTGGTATCTAACTTCATTCACTCTTCTGTCTGCAGATGGTTACTACAAGGAATAATGGAGCAAGGCCAGCGGTCCCAACAGCAGGCCCGACAATTCATGGAAAAGGTAGGAGAAGGGGCAGAGGACGAGCTAGAGCCGCACCCGCCAGGGATGGAGCTCGAGCTGCTGCTGCTGCACGTGAGGTGACCCCTCCCCCACCTCAGGATCCTGTGGCTGCAGATATAGAAGAAGCAGTGGTAGAAGATGGAGGGGCTAAGGAGGAGGCGGCACCGGTTGGGGATGCATGCCTTCCTAAAATGACACTAGAATCTTTCAGGAAGGCGTGGGATATTTTGAGTGGTTTGGTTGGTGCTGGAGCCATACCCGCAGTTTATGCGAATCAGGTCTGGGATACTCAGCCAGCAGTTACTACTACACCAAGGATGGATGCAGCTTCGGGCACAAATGATCTTCTCAGGCCAATGTTAGGCCTAGTGATGACAGGTAATGAGCATGAGATGCTGACTATCCTTAAGCTGAAAGCTCCGATGTTTCAGGGTACAGACAAGGAGGATGCCTATGAGTTCATCTTGGATTGCCATGAGAGGTTGCACAAGTTGGGTATTGTACGTCAGCATGGTGTGGAGTTTGTCATTTTTCAGCTGCAGGGTGATGCCAAGCAGTGGTGGAGGTCTCATGTTAAGTGTCGGTCATCTATCCTACCTCTACTGACTTGGGAGCAGTTCCATGCCTTGTTTTTAGAGAAGTACATTCCCCGTACTTTGAGGGACCGAAAGAAAGATGAGTTTCTGAACTTGGAGAAGGGTGGCATGTCGGTCTAGGCTGATGAGGCTAAGTTTTATGCGTTGTATCATTTTTCTACACAGATGTTGGGTTCCGAGGAGGAACGGGTCCGGTTGTTTGTCAAGGGTCTGAATAGTGATCTGCAGGTACTGACAGTGCATATGACTTCTTCAGGAAAGGGTTTTAATGATATGGTGGACTATGTGAAGAAGATTGAGGGAGTTAGGCAAGCGGGGCAGGCTAAGGATTTAGCCAAAAGACCCCAGAATGAGGGAAATTTTGGTGGTTCATACTCCAGGGGCCAGCATCAGCAGGCTTACTCGTCCCGTCCTATTCAGTCAGCTCTGCCAGCTACTACAGGTGGTCATCAGGGAGCTCAGTCTTCAGCTCCTAGAGGCCAGGGGGCATCTTATACATCATCTAGCAGGCCTACTTTGGACCATGGTTTCTTCCATTGTGGTGAGTTGGGCCAATTTAAGAGGGAGTGTCCATATAGGCAGGCAGAAAATCAGGGTCAGCAGCAGACTAGAGCAATGGTTCCGGCAGGAAGAGGTGGTAATGCTAGGGGTTGTCCACAGGGTGGGTGAGGTAATTTCCAGGGAGACCGAGGGAACGGCGGCATAGGCAGGGGTATGGCGCAGCCAGCCCAGGAATTTGCCTGGATTGATGATCGGGCACATTGCTATGCTTTTCCAGGAAGGACTGAGGCAGAAGCCTCAGATGCGGTGATCACAGGTACTATTCTTGTCTGTGATAAAATGGCCTCAGTATTATTTGACTCAGGATCCACATATTCTTATATGTCTGTTAGTTTTGCTTTGGGTCAGAATTTGAATTGCAATATCCTTGATTCCCCTATCCATGTATCTACCCCAGTTGGAGAGTCGATGATTATGACTCATGTGTATCGTGACTGTTCTGTGGTATTTGTGGGGCTACATACTTGGGTAGATTTAGTGATTCTGGATATGGCTGATTTCGATGTTATCTTGGGTATGACCTGGCTATCTTCTTATCATGCTGTGTTGAACTGTAACACCAAAACTGTGACTCTAGAAATTCTGGGTAAGGATAGATTAGAGTGGGAAGGTGTATACAGGTCTAAGCCAGTTAAGATTATATCATTTGTTCAGTCTAGGAAGCTAGTGGGGAGGGGGTGTATAACCTTATTAGTTCATCTCCGGGACGATAGTGTGGAGTCCCCTTCTACTGAATCAGTTTTAGTGGTGTCCAAATTTGTAGAGGTGTTTCCAATGGATTTGCCTGGTATGCCTCCGGACAGGGATATAGATTTTTGTATCAATTTGGAGCTAGCACTCATCCCATCTCTATTCCTCCGTATAGAATGACTCCGGCAGAGTTAAGGGAACTTAAGACTCAGCTGTAAGAACTCCTAGATAAGGTACGTCCCAGTGCTTCACCTTGGGGGCTCTGGTTTTGTTTGTGAAAAAAAAAGATGGTAGTATGCGGATGTGCATAGACTACAGACAGCTGAACAAGGTAACCATCCAAAATAAGTATCCTTTACCCTGGATAGATGATTTGTTTGACCAGCTTCAGGGTGCATTGATGTTTTTGAAAATCGACTTGAGGTCCGGTTACCATCAGCTAAATATTAGACCTGAGGATATTCCGAAAACTGCTTCCTGGACTCGGTATGGACATTACGAGTTTCTAGTAATATCATTTGGTTTGACCAATGCGCCGACAACATTCATGAGTTTGATGAATGGGGTATTTAAGTCATACTTGGATTCTTTTGTTATCGTGTTCATTGACGTTATTTTGATCTACTCTAAGAGTAGGGAGGAGATTGCTAATCATCTTCGCATTTTGTTGGACATCTTGAGTTTTGGTTGACTTCTGTGGCATTTTTGGGGCATGTGGTGTCAGAAAAGGGGGTGATGGTGAATCCCCAGAAAATTGAGGCAGTTAAGAGTTAGGTCCGGCCTAGCTCTGTGACAGAGGTGAGAAGTTTTATTGGACTCGCGAGGTACTACCGGAGGTTTGTGAAGGACTTTGCTTCTATTGCTACTCACCTGACCAGGCTCACATAGAAGGAGGTACCATTTGTGTGGTCTGACAAGTGCAAGGAGAGCTTTCAATAGCTCAAGACACTTTTGACCACAGCTTCTATATTGTCCTTGCCGGTTGAAGGTAAAGACTTTATTGTTTACTGTGATGCTTCACATTCTGATTTGGGTGCTGCGTTGATGCAGGATAGGAATGTGATAGCCTATGCATCCAGGCAGTTGAAGGTGCATGAAAGGAATTACCCAACTCATGATTTAGAATTGGCAGCGGTGGTGTTTGCATTGAAAATCTGGAGACACTATATTTATGGTGTCAAGTGTGAAATATTCACAGATCATCGCAGTCTGCAACACGTTTTCACTCAGAAGGATTTGAATCTGAGGCAGATTGAAGGTGGATGGAGTTATTAAAAGATTATGATGTGACCATTTAGTACCATCCGGGTAAGGCTAATGTGGTGGCAGACGCATTGAGCCAGAAAACTATTAGCATGGGTAGCTTGGCTTGTTTGGGGGTGTCCAAACGACCGCTAGCTAAGGAAATTCAAGCTCTGGAGGCCAAGTTCATGCACTTGGCTGTCTCAGACCAAGGCGAGTTGTTGGCCAGCATTGAGGTCAAGGCCACCTTCATAGAGGAAATAAAGGCAAAACAGTTTCAGGATCCGAAACTGGGCAAGTTGCAAAGTAAAGTGATATCCGGGGAGTCCAGAGATGTCATGTTAGACTCTGGTGGTGTATTACATTTCAGGGAGAGAATTTGTGTTCCTTGGGTTGATGATATAATTCCAAAAATTCTTACAGAAGCTTATGGTTCGCGGTACTCGATCCATCGGGTGTAACCAAAATGTACAGGAACTTGAGGCAACGTTACTGGTGGCCCGGGATGAATAGGGACATAGTTGATTTTGTGTCCGAGTATCAGAATTTCCAGTAGGTAAAATATGAACATCAGAGACCTGCATGACTACTTCAGAGAATGCCAATTCCAGAGTGGAAGTGGGAGAGGATAGTCATGGATTTCGTGGTGGGTCTTCCCAAGACATTGGGGAAGTATGACTCAATTTGGGTCATTGTTGAAAGGCTGACCAAGTCCGCTCACTTCATTCCGATCAGGGTAGATTACAACTCGCAATAGTTGGCCAAGATCTACGTGAAGGAGATTGTAAGACTGCATGGGTTACCACTGTCCATCATTTCAGACAGGGGTACACAGTTTACTTCTAAGTTCTGGGGAAAGTTATATGAAGAGTTAGGTACACAACTCACCTTCAGCACAACCTTCTATCCTCAGAATGATGGTCAGTCAGAGAGGACGATTCAGGCATTGGAGGACATGCTGAGAGCATATGTAATGGACTTTGGTGGTCATTGGGACCAGTTTCTACTGTTGTGCAAATTCTCGTACAACAACAACTATCACTCCAGTATCGATATGGCATCGTTCGAGGCCCTGTATGGGAGAAACTACAGATCACCAGTTGGGTGGTTTGAGGAAGGTGATGTGAAGCCTCTGGGAGTAGACTTAGTGAAGGAAGCGTAGGAAAAAGTAAGGGGCATACATACCAAGTTGTTGGCTTCTCAAAGCAGGCAGAAGGAGTATGCGGATCGTAAGGTCTGGGACATAGACTTTCAAGTTGGTGAATAAGTATTGCTAAAGGTGTCACCAATGAAAGGCGTTATGCGGTTTGGTAAGAAGGGAAAGCTTAGACCTCGGTTTATTGGTTCGTTTGAGGTCCTTGAGATGGTGGGGCCAGTGGCTTACAAGTTAGCACTGCCACCTAGTTTGTCGGGCGTCCATCATGTATTCCATGTATCCATGCTCAAGCAATACCATAGGGATGGGGACTACATCATCAAGTGGGATGATGCACTCTTTGATAAGGATCTTCGTTATAAGGAGGAACTGGTCTTGATTCTTGCTCGGGATGTCCGGACGTTGAAAACAAAGGTGATGGATATGGTGAAGGTTCAGTGGAAGTATCATCCGGTTGAGGAAGCCACTTGGAAAACCGAGAAGGACATGCAGGACAAGTACCCTCAATTGTTTAAGGATTCAGGTACTACACTTCCTTCCTTTTTATTTCTATAATTTGGGTCTGATCATTTGGGGATGAACGATGGGTAAATTGGTATCTGTTGTAATGACCGGGTCCGTTGTTATGGGTAGACCAATCGTGCTAAGTTTTAGAGTTAGAAAACTCCGGGTTTGGGAGTTTGAAATTCTGGGCTAGGCTAGCCTCAACCGGTTTTGGAGTGAGGTAGAGTCTAGGGAAATTCAAGTAAAAATGGATTTAGGTTTCTTGGATTGAGCTAGTTTTCCACGTAGCCAAAACATAAAGGAGTCCGGAGGACTTTTCAGAATCGAATTTGGGTAAGCAGAACTCCCGGAATCACGTTTGACGTGAAAGGGTTATTTCGGGACATCGGGGGAACCAAGTGTGTTGTGAATTGGCCAAAACTAACAAATTTATGGACTTTCTGTCCGTGATGAATATTGTCACGTGCGATAGCATCCACTGCTATAGCGCTAGAAATTGCCGCTATACGGCGGTCAAGGGGTGATTAACTCACTTAAGACCGCTATAGCAGTGGGTGACCACTATAGTAGGACCACCGCTATAGCAGAGCGGGGACTGCTATAGCGGGATGATGGGTTTTAAATGCAGAAACAACTCTCAAAACATCAGAATTTCACAAGTTTGTTTTGGGAGAAGGGCTGGGCGAATTCAGGCAATTTTCTTCATTCCTCCGCCAAAAATTGTTCCTAAGGTAAGGTTTTCGTTCCCAAAACTTTGTACTGCATTTTCTATGCGGTAGAATTGCTAGGAGGGAATTGCGTAAGGTTGGAATGAACTAGGGATGATGGAATTAGGTGAAGAAGGGGGTTCTAAACATGTATGTTCTTCGGTGTTGATTTAAGTACGTTAAAATGATCATAGGCTATTTAATTTCCTGTTTTGTTGGTAAAAAATGGTAAGACTAGGAGAATTAACGGTGGAAAACCCAGAAAAAGGGTGGGATAATCATGGTGGCCCGGGGTTTGCAGATTTGGTATAATTCGGGTAATGTACAGGCCTGTATGTTAGTTGTATGCATTATGTGTTATTTTTAGACCAAGAACAAGAGAGGAATCCAGAACACGGGAAAGCTCGACTTGAATAGAGCTTGGAACATTCGAGGTAGGTGATGGATTTCGTATTTCTCCGAATGTGTATATTCATTGTACTCATTGTCTAAGTAATTGTGTGCAATACATTGCTTAGGGGATTTGTGTGGAATGTCTAAGTTCAGTTTACAGTCTATGTTTGAATGGTTTTTACTTGTTGGCTTTACAAGGGATGTGCATTCATTTTATTGACTGTTGTTGTTGTCATTCGGTTGGCTCGGGTACCACGCCTGGTACGGGTATAACACATGGTTGGAACGGGTACCACGCCTGGTACGGGTATACCATTCGGTTGGCATGTGTACCACTCCTAGTACGAGTTTATTTTATTGCATCTTGCACTGTTTCATTGATTATTATATTACATTGGTTGATATTGGTTCCGTGAGAGGACCGAGTTGTTTTACTAAATGTGATACTTGATATTGGTTCTGTGAGTGGATCAGGTTGTTATTGAAAAGTGCTACTGACTGGTGATCCTTGAGTGGCCGGGAAACTGTTGTATGATTGTTGAATTGGTCTTGGTTTATGTCGGGTAAATCATTACTTTTGGTATTTGTCTAGAGGGGATTCCAAGGTGGATCCGGGCTAGACGGTAAGGTGTGGTTATGGTTATTCTTGTTTGTGGAATAGAACTGTAAGAGATGGATTCATGCGGTAACAAGCTAGGTAGAGACCTGTAGTATAGAGATGCCTGTGATATTATTGCATGTTGCCATACTTGTTACTGGATTTTATGTACTATTTATATACTGTTTTCTTGAATACTGGCTAATGATCCTACCAGTACACAGTGGTGGTGTACTGATACTGCACTTGACTTTCTTTTGGTGAGTACAGGAAATCTTCCAGTGGCTGAGATGAGACCTCAGATTTAGCACCGACGTTTCTGATCATTAAGGGTGAGCTAGTGATTCGATCTACCTTGGGATTATCTCTAGAGTCTTAGTCCATTTGTTCGGACTTAAAAACTATTCTCATTTTGTTTGGGGTTGCATCCCCGCACTCCAGATTTGGTATTGATGTTTGGTACGATGACTTTCAGTTCCTAGGTGAGAAATTTCCGCAGTTTATTATTAATGATAAGTTTTTGATTAGTGATCTTATTTCTATTGTAAGTTTTCATTTATTCTTGCTGGTTTTAGGCTGTTAGTCTAGGCAAGGGTGGAACTCTATTGGTTCGCTCATCCGGGGGTTAGGTGGGTGCCACTCACGATGGGTTGGGTCATGACATTGGGTCATCGTGGATCGATTGACCAAGTCTGCTCGCTTTCTACCCGTTTAGTTTTTCTTTTGTGTGGAGAGGTTGGCTCAGATCTATGTACAAGAGGTAGTCTATCTTTACGATGTGCCAGTGTCCATTATTTTACATTTACATACTCAATTCTCCTCCCGCTTTTAGAGGGAATTTCGGGTGGAGTTAGGTATCCAGGTTGATCTTAGCATGTCATTTCATTCGCAGACTGATGTCCAGTCCAAATAGACTATTCAGGTTCTAGAGGACATGCTTCGTGCTTGTGTTATGGATTTTGGGGGTCAGTGGGACTAATTTTGTAGCCTTGGCGGAGTTTGCTTATAATAACATCTACCATTTCAGTATTCATATGGCTCCACTCGAGGCGTTATATTTTAGGCTGTGAAGGTCTCCTATTTGTTAGTTTGATGCTTTTGAGGGCAGGCCACAGGGTATAGATTTGTTGCATGAGTCTTTGGATAGTGTTCGGATGATTCAGGATAGACTTCGGGTAGCTCAGAGTAGACAGAAGAGCTATTCTAACTATAGGCATCGTGCTTTAGAGTTTGGGGTTGGTGATCGTGTGTTCCTTCGAGTGTCACCCATGAAGGACATGATGAGGTTCGGGAGGAGAGGCAAGCTTAGCCCCAACTATATTGGGCCATTTAAGATTCTCTAGTGGGTTGGTGATGTTGCATATGAGTTAGCCTTGCCTCTATCTTTTTTTCCTATTCATCCTGTTTTCCATATGTCAATGCTTTGTCGTTACATTCTGGATGAGTCTCACATGCTTTGGTGAGATTCGGTTTAGTTTGATAACTATTTGAACTTTGAGGAGGAGTCAGTAGTAATTTTAGCTTGGGATGTCAGACGGTTGAGGTCTAGAGAGATTTCAGTGGTTAAGGTGCAGTGGAGACATCGTCTTGTTGAGGAGACTACTTAGGAGACCAAGCATGATATGCGGGCCCCGTATCCTCATATTTTCGAGCCTTTAGGTACTTCCCTTTTTCTAACTTTTGAGGATGAAAGTCCTTTTAGTAGTGGATGTTGTAATGACCCTCTAGGTCATTTTCTCTATTTTCGTGCATTTTCTGTGCTTTGAGGTTTCCTATAGCGGCTATAGGTCATTTATTACTTGCCGGGACTAATGGTTTAGTTCCTAAGCAGTTCATTTATGTTTTAAGCCTATTTCCCTATTTTGAAACTCTTAAAGCTGAAAGAGTTGACTTTTATCAATATTTGGAGTAAACGGCCTTGGCTGAGAATTTCGTCAATGTCATTAACTCTGGATCGTGGACTTTAGGCTAGTAGGATCTTTGGTTCAGATCCTGAGGCTTCCAGACTCAGTTTGGGCTATTGGGTTGATTTTGGTAAAATAGAGGTTTTTAGGCATGGAGTCCACTTTTTGTTATAGTGATCTACGTTGGGAATTTTATCGACTTTGTTGAGTCTGAAATGTCACTTTTGATAAGGTAGCATAGTTTATTTATGTGCACGGAATTCTAAATAAATCTTGAGGGTCCATTCGAGCGTCTTGAAACTTAGCAAAATTATCTGGTATGCTGGTTCTGATATGTCCGCTTTTGCGGCCATTTGTTGCATATGCGGATATCGCTTTTGAGGTAAAGTTTCGCTTTTGCAGATGCTTCATTTGCAAAAAATCCTTTGCGTTTGCAAAAGTGCGACTGTCCTGAGACCTCCAATTTTGTGGAGTTTCTATCACTTTTGTGACTCTTGCATTTGTGAAAATTCTTCACTTTTATACAGGGGAGAGTGAATAGTGGCTTCCACTTTTGCGAAAGTAGCTGCTTACATATGGAATTTCCCTTCATTTCAAATCAGTTTTTACTCGAATTTCCTCTATTGTTGAAGAGTTCAAGCTTAAAAATTAGTGTGAGAACATCAGTTTAGGTCTGGAATTGTTGGGTCCTCATTCTTGATCACGTTTTCCGTTGTAAATTCGTAAGTTTTCGGTCTAATTCCCCTTAAAAAACCTTGTTTAATTCTTGTTTTAATCCTCCAATCTAGGGGGATGTTTTAGCTCAATTTTGAGCTAGTTTTGCTTAATAATTTTGGCATGTAATCCTTATCCCACGAGGAATATTTTCTCTGATTTAGCTTTCAAAATTCACATGTGATCCTCACGGGTGATTTTTAACCTAATTTTTGGCCCGTAAAATTTCAATGTGGGTATCATTGGACATATTTTAATGCATATATTATTATTGTGTTTGCATGACAACGGTTGAAGGCTTTCAGGAAAGAAAAAGCTCCGATCTAGTGGGTGCAAGAGCGTGTATTCAACTTTCAGGTAGGCTATGGCTTACCTACTTTTGGACTTAGCTCATTTAAGATGATTCTACGATATTGTGTTGATTGTTGGTGGAACTCTGTGGATTGGATAGATGATTGTAGGTGAATTTGATCATCGTAGTCGATTTAAGGGCTTTAGGTTAGAATTGAGGTTGGGATCTTTAGTTTGCCTTTCCCTGTTCCTTTATGTTTATAGTAGTCAGTATAGTGCCTTTAATTCGATACGTTTGCTTGCCTTAGTTTATTTAGTCTGCTTGGGGCCTTGGGGTGGCTAAGTTAGAAATCCTTAGTTTAAGATTTTTGGTAGATTTTGAGTTAGGATAGGTGCTTATTATTCATTTATGCTTTATTGTTTCATTTCATATTATTTCTCTACATTTAGGTAATTGTGGGCTCGAGGCTGTATATATTGAATTTGCTGGACTCCAGGTCAGTTTACTTGGTCCGTAACTCTTCTCGATTTATTTCTCTTTTTAACTATCTTAAAAAAGATTATACGCGTTAACCTAGATTTGGGTAGATAATGCCTTAGGGTTCCTGTAGGAGGTTGACAAGAGTTCGACTCTTCTAGGTGTTTTATTTTAAAATTTGAGATCCATTCGTTAGACTGTGGACCTTAGTTTTCTTCAGTACGAGTTGATTAGGCGTGGTTGTGATGTTGGTCATGAGTTTTCGTCTATATTCTTGAATTGATATTATTTTTAATGGAATATGAAAGACTTGATATAAAACACTATATTCAATTTGGATATTTGATACTTTTGGGATTTGTTTGTGAAAATCATTGTACATTTTCAAAGTTTTGATATGAGAAAACTTGCAAGCCCAAAGAAAAGTGTTCCTGGTGGTTTTACTAGTATTTTAAAATTGCATGCCCAAGGAGACACGTGTTTCAGATGGTTTTACTGACTCTAATCATGGCATGCTCATTGAGATATAGTTCAAATTTGATATACGAATTTTGTGAGTCCCCCATGGGTCCTGCCTTTGCAAGATATGGTTGGAGGAGGAGTATACAAAATTGTTGGCAGTTGACTCATATCATACTACATATCATGACATGGTTCCACATGCATTTTTCCATTAGGTTGACTTTTACCTACTATCGTCTGCTATTTGTATCTACTGGGCTTATAGGGGATCCGTCTGGGTCTATTGTTTGCTATTTATATCTTTTGAGCTTATGGAGGTCCGGTTAGGTTATTCTTTGATTGTGTGTACCTTCTGGGCTTATGGGGGTTCAGTTAGGTTTTAGCTAGACTGGTTTGCTTTGCTTTACCTTACTTTGCTTTACACTTCGCTCAGTTATTTACTTTCTCCCTCGGTATTGCCTAACTATTACGTGCATCCTTATACCGACTCCCTCTTTATTTTTCTTTAGTATATTTGCCTTTTACTGTACTTTTATCTTAATTGAGCTCAAGCGACCTATGATGCCTACTAGGTACCACATGTTTTGATACTCATGCTATACTTATGCATTTTTTTTATGTAGACCCTAGCACGAGTTATCGCTGCTGAGTTACTGATTCAGAGATCCAGGGTGAGCTTTTAGCATTCGGAGCTGATTTATCTCTTTCTATTTTGGGATTAGTCCCTGTTTGTATATTCAGAGACTACTTTGTATATTTTGTATCTACCTAGAACTCCCTATGTTGTAGTAGCTTTTGTACCGACTAATACCAGATTTTGGGAGATTTCATATATACTTTGCTCTTTCCTCTTCATTATATAATGCTTTATTACGCTTATGATCTCTATTTGAGTGTTGTCCTTCCGCTTTTATCTCGTTCTCGTACTAGCTCGCTACTCACTATTTTGGGCTAAAGGTTCAGCTTACCTACTGGTGGGTATAGTAGGTGCCATCACAACCTGAAAAATTGGATCGTGACATATAATTAGATATAACATTACATGGAAAGGGCCAAAATACTCTTGAACTATCCGAAAAAGTTTAAAAATACCCCTTGTTCATCTATTTAGCTAAAGATACCACTCAATTCACCTTTTGGTCCACTTTTATCCTTAAAATTAACAACCCTCTTTTTATTATTTTATTATTAGTTATTATATGACGTCTCCCTATTGAACAAAATTAAAATCCGACCCACAATACTTTTCCTTTCTGCCTTGACCCAATTACACTGTCTCATGACTCAAACCCATTTTAAAAATTCATAATATCTCACTTTACTCTGAACCTAACAGTTTGTTAATCCAACAAAAATTTCTTGTCCTACTGTTGAAAATATCAATCTGATTTTGATATTTTTACACCTAATTTTTTTATGATTGGGATCAAATTTGAAATCAATTCTGCAATATTTTTGATCTTTTTTCCTTTTTATCCCATGGGTGATGTTATTTATGCCTTCTAATATTTTTGTTTAGAGAATCACTATTCTGAAACTCAAAGCTTGAGCTTCTCTCTCGATTCTCTCTTTTGTCTTGAGTTTTTGAGTTCATATTAAAAAATTCAGATTAAGTTTTGATAGTATTGGGGCCAAATCTGCAAATTTGCTATACTTGATCATCTCATGTATGTTGTTTGACAAATTTAAGCCCTTTGTATAGTTTGATTTCCTACTCAATATCTCACAGCGTGGTGTTTTAATAGTATTAAAAGTAGGTTGATCTTTTCAACCATTAGACCGAGAAATTTTTGTTGCATTCACAAACTGTTATTTTACTGATTAATAAAAAAGAAGAATATAATGCAATTACATTCTGAACAAAGGTCTTAAATAGGTTTGGATCATGGGGCAGTGTAATTGGGTCGGGGAAAAAGAGAAAAGTCCTTTGTGTTGGATTTTAATTTTATTCGATAGGAAGGCATCACGTAATAAATAATAAGTAAAAAATATAATATAAAGTGGACTATTAGTTTTAAGGGTAAAAATGGATCAAAAAGGTGCACTGAAGGGTATTTTTATCCAAATAAATTAATAATAGATATTTTTAATAGTCTAAGTTGTGTGATGGCACCTACCAAACTCCATAAGCGAATTATTCAACATACTAAGTTCATTTTAGCAATTATAAAAGTGAAAATAAAAAAGACAATAATCAAGTCAAAAACTAAGTCATAATATAGAAAATGCAAAAATAAGATGATACATCCCCCAAAGTTTGGTATCATGAATACTGGAGTTTCTAGAATACTACTAAAAGTTTTAGAATAATATAATAATTGCCTTAAAGGAAAAGACAAAAGTAAAAGATAAAAATGGAGTCTATTGTTGCAGAACAATCAAGCAGCTATCTCAGATACTTCAATCAAACTCCAATAACAAGTCACAGCTCACCTACCGCTGCTACTCAGAATCAAACTTGCACAAAAAAAAGTACCGTAAGTATAGGGTGAATATGAAAAATATGTGTATTCAATAGCATTATCGATCGATCCTATATGAGGCGATGACGATAGTTGGCCTTACCATGCTTACCTCCACATTTTCAATAATTAATATCATTATCAATAATAAAGAATGCAAATAAGTAAATACACAAGGCAGAAGAAGTAATCAAAGAAATCAGAATCCAACTAAGTAATCAAGTAACTTGAATTGAGTCAAACATCACGGAGAAAGTCAAATAAGGTGGAAAGATTAATACTATGCAATACACTGTAATGTAAGTGATATTGGATGAAATGTTGTCCAATGCATTAGTATACAAATGACTCTCTTATAGGTGGTCATGATCTACAGGGACTCGTGCGGTTCACATACTGCCTCCAGATTTGATTCTTAAATTCACTGGGTAAATAATATAATCACTTTATTTGAATCTTATCCATAGACCATCATATAATTTATTTAAAAGGCAATCGTATTATTTTCCATCTGTAACCAGGTCTTTAGACCACCTCAAACAATAATTATATGATTCATTAACGGATTATGCATGCCACATCATATGAAAGCATAAATGAGTGCTATAAAATAGAAAATATATGACATAAACATATATAAATGCCTTTTCATTAAATTTATATCTCAAGTATATGGATAATAATGAGTGATGAATGTTAATCAATTCAATAAGTCATTTAACAGTTAAAAAAATCCAACATCATGTTCTTAACATCTACAGATATCATAAATCAGTAAAAAATAATTAATATTAATATGGCATCGATACCTGCACAAGTACTCGTCATCTCCTCTATACGAAATCTCAATACGACAATACCCTTAATCTATCACATAAGCATTTACCAACAAATACTTCATAAGAGCCTTGAATGTCACAACTTTCCTGAAGTCTGAAGCACAAAAGATCATGATATAGCTTTGCCCTTTCTCAAAGCCTCTGAACAATGCCAATCTAGTCAACTATGAAATCTACCTAAGTATATGAATTTGTATACACCCATATTGCTATACTTTCATCCCAGATCCAAAAAGTCAACTCCAAAAATCCAAGGTAAAATCTATTACTTTATTTTAAAATCAATTTACCCATAACAAGAAGTCTCAGATCTTAAATTTTATCAAAAATCGAGTTTAAATCGATCTCTAAATCAATAAAATATGATTACTAGATCTTGGATGATAATTCTCAATTTCTAACACTCAAATACGGATTAACAAAATAAATAATAGATGAAATAGCAAAAAAAATATCAAAACAAAGGTTACATTCTTATTCCCAAGTCAAAATGAGAAAATTTCCTTTGAAATTACTCAAAAATCGAGGTTTAAAACTCATAATATGCTTGGAACAATGAAAATACAATCTAAATAAAATAAAATAAAGGCTTTCAGGTATTACCGCAAATCTAAAATAATTACCACAAATATAAAAAATATACCATAAATTTGAACACCGCAAATATGATCAATCTATTGCAAAAGCAGCATCTCCACCTAACTCCAATATAGCAAAAAAACCTCCTGACTGTAAATGCGGCACTGTAATTGCGACATCTCATCCTAGCAATATTTTACCGCAAAAGTGGTGCAATCGACACCAATAACTCAACAATGCCCAAAATTTTTCTTAGTTTGAAATCAACCCTCAGAGCTCATCTGGAACCTCCTGGATACCAATCAATAGTGCAAACCACCCTAAAATGCATTTTGAGTTCTATTAAAATTATCAAATCATCAATTCGAGGTCGTCTTGATCAAATATTGATTGTGGTCAACTCTAAATTTTCAACTTAATTAGAAACTAAACTATTGACCCAAATCACTCCCGAACATCTCGTAATCTGTACAAATGTTCAACCAAGTCATAAATAACTCTCTAAACCTAATGGAATTGACAAAATCCAATTCCAACCTTATCAACTCAAAATGTTGACTCTTGTCATATTTCTCAAATTTCACACTTCTTAAACTGAAAATCTTCTCTAAAACATCAAATCACCTTGGAAATTATTTTACTCATTTATGC
Organism: Jaltomata sinuosa; assembly: GCA_003996215.1. NCBI lineage: Eukaryota > Viridiplantae > Streptophyta > Magnoliopsida > Solanales > Solanaceae > Jaltomata > Jaltomata sinuosa. The sequence goes on from QJPP01001415.1 coordinate 215,663, forward strand.
AAGTCATAAACAATAAAAGAAATCTACGAGGAGGGTCAAACTAGAAAAAGGAGTCTAACAAACAAAACAACCATGCAGGTTGTTATATCATCCACCACTAAAACACATATTATTCCTCGAATAAAAAGAGAAAAAAGTACCTAAACTGTGAAAAAGTTGGAGATATCTACTCTGCATGTCTAATTCAATCTCCTAAGTGGCTTCTGCCATCATACAATGCCTCCACTGGACCTTCACAGGAACTATATCCTTAGACCTCAGCTTTTGAATCTACCTATCCAATGTAGCTATAGGCTTCTCTTCAAATACCATATTCTGGTCCACCTGTACTGTGTCCCACTGAATCACCTAAAAATTATCAGAATGGTATTTCTTTAACATCAATACATGAAGCATCGGATGAACACCTAATATACCTGGTGGAAAAGCAAACTCATAAACCACCTTACCGATGCGTCACAACACCTCAAATAGGACAACAAATCTCGAGCTGAGCTTGCCTTTCTTTCAAAATCTCATGACACCCTTTATAGGCGATACCTTCAGCAAAACCTTGTCTCCAACTATGAATTCTTACTCATGTACCTTCAGATTCATATAGATTTTCTGTCTACTCTGAGAAAAGCCGCTCATGTATCAATTTGACCTTTTCTATGGAATCTCTCAACAAAGTACCCCGAGGTTCAACCTTGGATGCATTTAACCAACCAATAATAGAACAATATCTCTTACCATATAAAGCCTCAAATGAAGATATTTGGTACTGGAAATATAACTGTTATTATTAGAAAACTCTGCCAAAGGAAAGACTTGATCCTAATGACCACCAAAATTAATTAAATAGGCTCATAACATATCTCAAGAACTGGAATAGTCTACTCGAACTGACTTTTTGTCTGTGGGTAAAAGGTTGTGCTAAGCTCTACCTGAGTATCTAAATCTTTCTACATAGACCTCAAAAAATGAGATATGAATTGAGTTCCTAGGTCTAAAGATAGAAATAAGTACCCCATGTAAGCACACTATCTCATGAATGTAAATTCTTTCTAATCTCGTTGAAGTATAGGTATTCTAAATTGGAACAAAATGAGTAGATTTGGTCAACCTATCTACAATGAACCAAATAGAATCAAACTTACTGCAAGTCTATGTCAACCCTATCATAAAGTCCACCTAGGTATAGAAATCATCTAAGCCATATCACTCAGTCTTTGATGATTATACTTCACTTACTAACAATTCAAGTATTGAGACACATACTCCATAATGTCTATCTTTATTCAACACCACCAATACTGTTGCTTCAAATCATGATACATTTTTTACTGCTCCTGAATGAATAAAATACCTCAAACTGTGAGTCTTTTTTATGATTAATTTAGTTAAATCATCCACTCTTGATACACAAATGAGACCGTTGATTCTTAAACATCTTCATTAGCAAGAATTGCCTCCTTGGCTTATGCCTTTAATACTTTATCTCGAATCATAAACAACTTTTCATCCTCATACTATCGAGCCTTAATCTGTTGCACCAAAAGTGATTGAGCCTTAACACAAAAAAGAACTCTACCAGGCTGAAATATCAAGCCTCGTGAAACTATTATCCAAGTATTGAATATCCATATCCAAGGGACGTTTCTCTACTTGCAATATTGTCACGACCTAATTTCTCGGTCATGATGGCACCTACAACCCTCGGTAGGTGAACCAATCCCCGTAGCCCAGAACAGTTAGTAATGGGCTACTATCTAACAAATAAGAGAACAAGATGAAGAGAACAGATAAAAGGACTATAAATATATACATATGCGGAAACTAAACCAAACCCCAAGACCTGGTATCATAGTATAGAGCCAAAACTACATACATGGAGTGCAACGATCCAAAACAATATATACAGATGTCTCTGAATGGTAATAGAGTACATAAAGCAAAAGATAAACTAAAGCTAAGCTCCGATCGCCAAGAGCTCACCCTCAGTCTGAAGTAGTCCCCAGCAGATCTCCAAGCACGAATCACAACGATCTAACGGCGATGGCCCACGCTAGGATCTGCACCCAAAGATGCAGGGGGTAGGGTTGAGCACCAAATGCGAAGCATAAGGTACCCAGTAGGTATCATAGGCCGACTGGGCACATATAAGATAAAAGCGTAGTAATAGACAGAATGGAAGCAAGTAGTCACAGAAATCAACGAAAGATACACAGGAACTAGCCAAGAGGGAAATCAACAGAACCACATATGAGGCTAGTAAGAAGAATATACACATCATAGACACAGGTGAAAGTAAGAACAACGCACCTGGGGTCCTTGCAACAACAGTGTATACAAAATAAGTTTACGAAATGGACGGTATACCGGTAACCTCAAGTGTAAGAAGAAGAGAGAAAGAGTAATGATAGGCATGCTTAGAGACATGAATCAAGCCCAACTAATCATATCAATCTCAAATCCAGAAACTAATAGTCTAGCAGTAACCAATTTCATACTTAACCGTAACAGGGAACAATGCTGCAAGTAAATAGCAAAAGTTTACCTACAGTCCCCCGGCCGCCCATACAACCGAGGAACACAAACAAGTGAAAACAAACTCTCCGGTATCCCATACTACCGGAGCGTACAATCAACAAACAACAAACAATAAACAAGGGTGGAGCCTCAAGCAATGAATGATATGATGCATGAAGATCTCAAGTGAAATGGTATCTCTGTATGTACCTCCTCCGGTGCCGATCCGGCCCAGCAGGTAGGTTCCATGGAAGGACACTGCCCGTATACCTCTACTCCACCGTATACCCCTCCTCCGGCACACGCAGCCCGTAGCCCCTGGCCCGGATGGCAAGGTCTATGGAGGTCCCAGACCCCATACTAAAACTCAGTATCAAAACATGTCGTCCAGAAGCAAGTCCGGGATCAAGATAGAGACCCAGTATCGAATATGCATGCCCAGACCCTATCCAGGACTAAAGTAGTAGGAAAATATCTCAAAAACCCCTCCAAGGGTGCCCGGGCATAACCGGGTCTAAACAGTAGAAAGTCATCTCAGGTGCTCGGTCCGACCGAGGCTAAAAATCATCTCAAGTAACAAGAAAACTCAACTAGCACTCCGGCCCTGCCGAGTCTAGCGTTAATCGTAAAACTGATGATTTAAAACATAATTTACTTTCTTTTACCCAAGAATACTCAAATCAAACCCATTTCCAAATTATTTCCATAAAAAATGGGCCCCCGGGGCCATGCAAGGTTTAGAAAATAGTGCCAGTAGGCCCGAAGCCAAAACCATAGTAAAACATGGATAAAACCTCTTTATATGCATGGAAATGGTATGATCACACACAATAGCTGCCCAGCAGCTCACAATCAACCTATCGACCCTGCACAGGCCCACAGCTACTCAGCAAGCATAACCAGCCTAGAAGGATATTTCTATGCCCGGGACTCGCGGACATTCCCAAAATTCCACCTTCTATGTTCCAGAGTCAACAAGGCCTCACAGGACCACAAGGGTAAATAAAATATATCGGCAAGTACTACAAGCAACGGAGGAACAAAAGTAGGCGGCAATGAATAAAGCAGTCGAGGTCTGTGGTACCAACCTAATAAACCAACCCAAGGATGCCCATTAATACAATTTTATCCTATATATGTGGAGTCTAGGGAAAATAAACCGTAACCTACCTGTCGTCCGATGACAAGCTGCTAGAACGACTACGTCCACGCTCGAACCGCTCCGAAATGAAATCGAACTCAAAATTAGGCTTGAATAACTTGACGTAGATAATCGATTGCTTTTGGCCGATCAAATATAACGTTAAATATATTTTTTCCATTCCAATCTTCTCAACGTATAAAGTATGCACGTATACATACACAGATAGTAAGGGAGAACAAAAGTTGCTGGATATTTCTCAAAGTGACAAATGAAAACTCTTTTTGCCAAAGTGAGGATCTTTATATTATATAAATATATATGATGAAACATAGTAGGCACTAATCCTTTAGCTATGTATTAGTCACCTAGCTGCTATGATTTGTTGGCTGCTTTGCCTCACCTCCACGTGTTGTGGAGGTGGCAACATTTTAATATTTCCAGCCCGTTATGTATGTATTTTGGTATTGAATAAATTCGTGGTAAAATAAATATAGCTTTTTAAATATACCATAATTCATAGAAAATTATTTCAAACAAAACCTACTATATTATAATAATAAATTTTAACATAACTAAGTTTACTATCTCCGTTAAAATATTACAACTTATAAAAACCTTATAAAATAAATACATATACAATTATATCGTAACAAAATATTTTTAAAAAGGTAATAATAATGTAACTTTTTACCAATTTCAACTTTCAAATAAAATATTTTCAAATGCACGCGATATTAGTAAAATTCTTAAATTTAAGTTCGCAACTCACCATCGCACGATTTTGATACTCAAGAACTCTCTCGTAATCCTCCCTTATGTTTTCTCACTGTTTCGGAACTGAAATGACATTTTAAAACGTGAAGTTGAGGCTTAAATCGAGTTTGACCCGACCCGGTTCGCGACTCGGTTCGCAACCCATTTTCTGCCAGACAGTCCGCGGTAAAACAGTCATAACTTTTTACTCCGAGATCATTTGGACGTGAGGCTTTGTGCGTAGGAAACTAGACTTGTAGACCTTAGGTTTGGTATTTCGGGGAACTTCTAACTCTTTATATATTTAGAGAAAAGCCCAGAGGCATTTTACCCAAAGTTCAGAAAATTTATTAAAGAACTTACGATAACTTTTGCCGATTTGCTTGACTTCAAAACCTATAATGCGACCAAACAAATGGGCCCGACACCGAAATACCGGTCTTGATGATCCTTAAGTGACTTGGGTCCGCTACAACAAGCTCTAACAGTTCAAGGAAAACGTATACGTGAAAATAACCGAAAGGGTCATTACATCATCCACTACTAAAAAGAACTTTTGTCCTCGAAAGTCAAGGTCAAGGGGGGTACCTGAAGGCTAAAATAGCTGCGGATACTCATTCCGCATATCTCTCTCGGTCTCCCAGGTAGCCTCCTCGACTGGACGGTGCCTCCACTGAACCTTAACAATCGGGATCTCTCGAGACCTCAATCTCCTGACATCTCTGGCCAAAATAGCTGCCGGCTCCTCAACAAAGGCTAAACCCTCATCCAACTGAACTGAATCCCACTGCAACACATGAGACTCGTCTGAGACATACCGACGCAACATCGAAACATGGAACACATGATGTATAGCTGAAAACATCGGAGGCAAGGCTAGTTGATAGGCAACGCTACCAACCCTCTGAAGAATCTCAAACGGCCCAATGTACCTGGGGCTAAGCTTGCCCCGCTTACCAAATCTCATCACGCCCTTCATGGGCGATACACGGAGAAACACCAAGTCACCGACACTAAACTCCAAGGCACGAAGCCTACGATCAGCATAACTCTTCTGCCTGCTCTGAGTTGCCCGAAGTCTGTCCTGAATCACTCGGACTCGGTCTAAGGAATCTCGAAGAAAATCTGTGCTCTGTGGCCCAGAACTAAAACCATCAAACCAACCTAACGGTGATCTGCAATGCCTGCCATACAAAGCCTCAAAAGGTGCCATGCCGATACTCGAATGGAAGCTGTTATTATAAGCAAACTCTGCCAAGGGAACAAACTGATCTCATGAACCTCCAAAGTCAAGAACACAGGCCCGAAGCATGTCCTCCAGAATGTGAATGGTCCTCTCGGACTGGCCATCTGTCTGAGGGTGGAAAGTGGTACTAAGATGAACCTCTGTACCCAAATCTCGTTGAATAGCCTTCGAGAACTGAGATATGAACTGAGTGCCGCGGTCTGAAATGATAGAAGCTGGGACCCCGTGAAACCGAACAATCTCACGAAGGTAGATCTGAGCTAACCTCTCTGCGCCATACGAAGTCTGAACCGGCAAGAAATGTGCTGACTTAGTCAGCCTATCAACAATCACCCATATGGAGTCAAACCCATGAGAAGTACGAGGCAAACCAACAACTAAGTCCATAGTAATCCCTTCCCACTTCCACTCAGGAATGGGAAGTCGCTGCATCAAACCACCAGGTCTCATGTGCTCGAACTTAACCTGCTGGCAGTTCAAGCACCGAGATACAAACTCTGCTATATCCTGCTTCATACCACTCCACCAGTAAAGCTATCTCAAGTCTCTATACATCTTTGCTGTGCCAGGGTGAATGGAGTATCTAGTACAATGTGCCTCATGAAGTATCAACTGAATCAAATCACTAATCCTCGGAACACAAAGGCGACTATCAAACCTCTGAACCCCATCTGAATCTAGAGTAGCCCGACTGGTCTCACCCTGAACAACCTGATCATGAAGCTCACACAACTGCTGATCCTCAAACTGACTGCTCTGAATCTGATCAATCAAAGTAGAATGAACCTCGACACTGGCGAGAACTCTGCTAGGATCCGACAAGTCAAGCCTAACCAAATGGTTAGCCAAGGACTGGATGTCCAAGACCAACGGTCGCTCTGAAACTGAAAGAGAAGATAGGCTACCCATACTCACTGTCTTCCGACGCAAGGCATCCGCTACCACGTTTGCCTTGCCCGGATGATACAGAATAGTGAAGTCATAGTCCTTCAGTAACTCGACCCACCTCCTCTGTCTCGAGTTCAACTCTCACTGACTCGTGATATACTGAAGACTACGGTGGTCGGTGAAGATCTCACAGTGAACTCCATATAGGTAATGCCTCCAGATCTTAAGCGCGAAAACTACCGCCGCCAACTCTAAGTCATGAGTGGGGTAGTTGCACTCGTGAACCTTCAGCTGCCTCGATGCATATGCTATAACTCGACCCTGCTGCATCAACACACAACCAAGACCAACCCCAGAAGCATCACAATGCACGGAGAAGCTCTGACCCTCAACCGGCAAAGTCAAAACTGGAGCTGAAGTCAATAAGGCCTTAAGCCTCTGGAAGCTATCCTAACACTGGTCCGACCACTGAAATGGGACATCCTTCCTAGTCAGCCTAGTCAGGGGTGCTGCTATGGAAGAAAATCCCTCAACGAACCGTTGATAGTAACCTACTAACCCAATAAAGCTGCGGACCTCAGTAACAGTAGTAGGTCTAGGCCACTCACAAACCGCTGAAATCTTTCCCGGATCCACCCTAATCCCATCCTTAGACACCACGTGCCCTAGGAATGCAACTGACTCAATCTAAAACTCGCACTTTGAGAACTTGGCATAAAGCCGATGATCTCTCAAAGTCTGGAGTATAACCCACAAGTGCTGCTCATGCTCATCTCTACTACGCGAGTATACCAAGATGTCATCTATAAAAACTATCACAAATGAGTCCAAATACGGGCCAAGAACCCTGTGCATCAAGTTCATAAAGGCTGCGGGGGCATTAGTCAACCCAAAAGACATCACCAGGAACTCATAATGGCCATAACGTGTCCTGAATGCTGTCTTAGGAATGTCCTCCGCCCTAATCCTCAACTGAATGGTAGCCAGACCTCAAATTCATATCTTCAAAGACACGACTGAACCTGAAGCTGATCAAACAAGTCATCATCCTCGCACGATCCTTTCTTCACTGTCACCCCTATCAACTGCCGATTCAATCACATGCGCATCGACCCATTCCTTCTTCTGCACGCAAAGAAAGAGAACAGGAGCACCCCACGGTGATCAACACTAGGTCTAATAAACCCCTTATCTAACAGATCCTGGAGCTGCTCCTTAAGCTCCCTCAACTCAGCAAGAGCCATACGGTAAGGAAAAATAGAAATGGGCCTAGTGCCCGACTCTAGCTCAATAGAGAAATCAATATCTCTCTCAGGTGGAAGGCCTGGCAGGTCGGTAGAAAACATATCGAGGAAGTCTCTAACCACAGGAACAGACTCAAGAGAAGTAGGGTCAGCACTAACATCTCGGACATATGCTAGATAAGCTAAACACCCACGGGAGATCAACTTCCTAGCTCGAAGACAAGAGATGATCCCAGATGGTGCATGGCTAACAGAACCCTGCCACACCAACGGGGATACACCGGGCACAGCTATGGTAAATGGTCTTGGCATAACAATGCCAAACCACCACCGGTGAGGATAACCAGTCCATGCCCAGTATCACATCAAAATATAGCATATCAAGAATCATCAAATCACCCCAAGTCTCTGAATCACCAATAGATAGCATACAAGATCTCACAATCCGATCCACTACTAAAGAATCTCCTACTGGGGTCAAAACAGAAACATGAACAGATAATGGCTCACTAGCCAACCCCAAACAAGGCACAAAGTAGGTAGATACATATGAACAAGTGGATCCAGGATCAAATAAAGCCATAGCAGACTGCTGGCACACAGAAATCGTACTCGTAATCACAGCATCTGAGGCCTCTGCCTCTGGTCTCCTAGGGACCGCGTAAAACTGACGATGACCTCCTCCTGCCCGACCGCCATCCCTACCACTTGCTCTGCCACATGGAGCACCACCTCTACTCTGACGACCACCCCCTCTAGCCGGAGGCTGAACTGCTCGTAAAGGCTCGGCCAACTGAACTACACCCTACTGAGGGCAATCTCTAGAAAAATGACCAATCGCACCACAAGTAAAACAAGCCCCTGGCGGCCTACTCGGCCGGGATGAACCAGCAGATCCCGTATAACCACCATGGCCTGATGCCCCAGAAACTGTACCCCTCGAAGACTGGCCGCTATAGCCCTGATGGCTGCCCTGACCCTGCTCGAACTGGGTACTACCGAAAGTCTGGAGGAAAGCCTGAACCGGTCGGCTGGACTGACCCTGGTGCTGCTTTGGCTGATAACTCCGGCTCCACTGGCTAGGACCTCTACCGCCATATCTGGAACCACTATAGACACCTGATATCGAGGCCTCTTATCTCTGGGCCCCTGATCATGTCGCTCTAAGTCCTCCACAGTGCGGGCATAGTCTACAATAGCCTGGAATGACCGACCACTGGCAATCAATATCTCAGCTGGCTGCCTGATCTCTGGCCTCAAACCCCATACAAATCTGCGAATCCTATCTACCTCGGTAGGAATGATCATAGTTTCGAACGGTGCTAGCTGATGAAAACAGGACTCATACTCTGAGATAGTCGTAGACCCCTGCACAAGGTGAGTAAACTGCTCCTTGTGACGCTCTCGATCACTCTGGGGTAGGAACTTGGCCATAAAGGCCTCATAAAACTCAGACTAGGTCAAAGGAGGTGACGACGGTGGTCTACAAGCAACCTGGGCCCTCCACCATAACTTCGCTGGGTCCTCCAACTGATAGGTAGTATAACGAACCCCGTGAGTCTCCAACAAACCCAAATGATGCAACATCTCCTCACAGGTAGTAATAAAGTCATGTGGATCCTGTCCAGAAGTACCAGCAAACCTCGGAGGTGCTAACCTCAAAAACCTACCCAACGCCTTCTGCTCTGACTCTGTCATAACTGGGCGAGGAGCAAGGGGCTGTGCAATAGATGGAACTGGAATGACCTCCGCACGAGGAGCCATAGTAGCCGACTGTGCTCTTGAGCTCTGTGCACCCAGGGCTGCCCCCTGAGCGGATGTCTGCGCTACCTCAGAAGGCCGCTCTCCAATCACACCCAAAAGCTGTAATAGTAATCCCCGAATATCTGGAGACTGAGCTGCGGCTGGAGCTGGCACAGAAGTGGGCACTGGAGCTGGTGCTGGAGCTGGTACTGGAGCTGGTGCTGGAGCTGGTGCTGGAGCTGGTGCTGGAGCTGGTGCTGGAGCTGGAGGCTCATCTTCGCATGATGCCGATGATCTCGTACGAACCATCTGCGGAAGAATGAAGTAGAACAAATAAGATCTCCTGAAACTTCAAGGGTTCTACGCACAACACAGAAGCAATGAAAGAGTCAAATTCCTAAAATATCACTGTAGCCTCCCAAAGATTGAGTACGGACGTCTCCGCCCCTATCCGCAGGACTCTACTAGACATTGGCTCCTATACCGATGACACCGGTGAACCTAAAGCTCTGATACCAAGTTGTCATGACCCAATTTCTCGGTCATTATGGCACCTACAACCCCCGGTAGGTGAATCAATCCCTGTAGCCCAGAACAGTTAGTAATGGGCTACTATCTAACAAATAAGAGAACAAGACGAAGAGAACAGATAAAAGGACTATAAATATATACATATGTGGAAACTAAACCAAACCCCAAGACCTGGTATCATGGTATAGAGCCAAAACTACATACATGGAGTGCAAATGATCCAAAAGAATATATACAGATGTCTCTGAATGGTAATAGAGTACATAAAGCAAAAGATAAACTAAAGCTAAGCTCTAATCGCCAAGAGCTCACCCTCAGTCTGAAGTAGTCCCCAACAGATCTCCAAGAATGAATCACAGCGATCTAACGGCGATGGCCCACGCTAGGATCTGCATCAACAGATGCAGGGGGTAGGGTGAGCACCAAATGCAAAGCATAAGGTACCCAGTAGGTATCATAGGCCGACTGGGCACATATAAGATAAAAGCGTTGTAACAGACAGAATAGAAACAAGCAGTCACAGAAATCAACGAAAGGTACACAGGAACTAGCCCAGAGGGAAATCAACAGAACCACATGTGAGGCTAGTAAGCAGAATATACACACCATAGGCACAGGTGAAAGTAAGAAACACGCACCTGCGGGTCCTTGCAACCACAGTTATAACCACTAAGTTTACGAAATGGACGTATAACCGGTAACCTCAAAGTGTGAAGAAGAGAGAAAAGCGTAATGATAGGCATCTTAGAGACTGAATCAAACCCAACTAATCATATCAATCTCAAATCCAGAACTAACAGTCTAGCAGTAACCAATTTCAATACTTAACCGAACAGGGAACAATGCTGCAAGTAAATAGCAAAAGTCTACCTACAGTCCCCCGGCCGCCCATACAACCGAGGAACACAAACAAGTGAAAACAAACCCTCCGGCATCCCATACTACCGGAGCGTACAATCAAAAAACAACAAACAAGGGTGGAGCCTCAAGCAATGAATGATATGATGCATGAAGATCTCAAGAGAAATGGTATCTCTGTATGTACCTCCTCCGGTGCCGATCCGGCCCAGCAGGTAGGTTCCATGGAAGGACACTGCCCGTATACCTCTACTCCACCGTATACCCTTCCTCAGCATCACGCATCCCCCGCCCCCCCCTGCCTATAGCCGCCTGGCCCCGGATGGCAAGGTCCATGGAGGTCCCTGACCCCATACTAAACCTCAGTATCAAAATATGTCGTCCGGAAGCAAGTCCGGGTTCAAGATAGAGACCCAGTCTCTAATATGCATGCCCAGACCCTGTCCAGGACTAAAGTAGTAGGAAAATATCTCAAAAACCCCTCCAAGGGTTCCCGGGCATAACCGGGTCTAAACAGTAGAAAGTCATCTCAGGTGCTCGGTCCGACCGAGGCTAAAAATCATCTCAAGTAACAAGAAAACTCAACTAGCACTCCGGCCCTGCCGAGTCTAGCGTTAATCGTAAAACTGATGATTTAAAACATAATTTACTTTCTTTTACCCAAGAATACTCACAAGTCAAATCAAACCATTTCCAAATTATTTCCATTAAAAACAGGCGCCCGGGGCCATGCAAGGTTTAGAAAATAGTGCCAGTAGGCCCGAAGCCAAAACCATAGTAAAACATGGATAAAACCTTTTTATATGCATGGAAATGGTATGATCACACACAATAACTGCCCAGCAGCTCACAATCAACCTATCGACCCTGCACAGGCCCACAGCTACTCAGCAAGCATAACCAGCCTAGCAGGATAATTCTATGCCCGGGACTCGCAGACATTCCCAAAATCCCACCTTCTATGTTCCAGAGTCAACAAGGCCTCACAGGACCACAAGGGTAAATAAAATATATCGGCAATTACTACAAGCAACGGAGGAACAAAAGTAGGCGGACATGAATAAAGTGGTCGAGGTCTGTGGTACCAACCTAATAAACCAACCCAAGGATGCCCATTAATACAATTTTATCCTATATATGCGGAGTCTAGGAAAAATAAACCGTAACCTACCTGTCGTCCGATGATAAGCTGCTAGAACGACTACGTCCACGCTCGAACCGCTCCGAAATAAAATCGAACTCGTAATTAGGCTTGAATAACTTGACGTAGATAATCGATTGCTTTCGGCCGATCAAATATAACGTTAAATATATTTTTTTCCATTCCAATCTTCTCAACGTATAAAGTATGCACGTATACATACACAGAAAGTAAGGGAGAACAAAAGTTGCTGGATATTTCTCAAAGTGACAAATGAAAACTCTTTTTGCCAAAGTGAGGATCTTTATATTATATAAATATATATGATGAGACATAGTAGGCACTAATCCTTTATCTATGTATTAGTCACCTAGTTGCTACGATTTGCTGGCTGCTTTGCCTCACCTCCACGTGTTGTGGAGGTGGCAACATTTTAATATTTCCAGCCCGTTATGTATGTATTCGGGTATTGAATAAATTCGTGGTAAAATAAATATAGCTTTTTAAATATACCATAATTCATAGAAAATTATTTCAAACAAAACCTACTATATTATAATAATAAATTTTAACATAACTAAGTTTACTATCTCCGTTAAAATATTACAATGTATAAAAACCTTATAAAATAAATACATATACAATTATATCGTAACAAAATATTTTTAAAAAGGTAATAATAATGTAACCTTTTACCAAATTCAACTTTCAAATAAAATATTTTTAAATGCACGCGATATTAGCAAAATTCTTAAATTTAAGTTCGCAACTCACCATCGCACGATTTTGATACTCAAGAACTCTCTCGGAATCCTCCCTTATGTTTTCTCACTGTTTCGGAACTGAAATGGCATTTTAAAACGTGAAGTTGAGGCTTAAATCGAGTTTGACCCGACCCGGTTCGAGACCCAGTTCGCAACCCGTTTTCTGCCAGACAGTCCGCGGTAAGACAGTCATAACTTTTTACTCCGAGATCATTTGGACGTGAGGTTTTGTGCGTAGGAAACTATACTCGTAGACCTTCGATTTGGTATTTCGGAGAACTTCTAACTCTTTATATATTGAGAGAAAAGCCGAGAGGCATTTTACCCAAAGTTCAGAAAATTTATTAAAGAACTTATGATAACTTTTGCCGATTTGCTTGACTTCAAAACCTATAATGTGACCAAACAAATCGGCCCGACACCAAAATACCGGTCCTGAAGAGCCTTAAGTGACTTGGGTCCGCTACAACAAGCTCTAACGGTTCAAGGAAAATGTATACGTGGAAATAACCGAAAGGGTCATTACAAATATAGCCAAGACAACCATGCTGACTGCCTTACGACTCAAGGCATTTGCTACCATATTAGCCTTGCCCGGATAATAAAAACTATTCATATCGCAGTCCTTAAGCAACTCCAACAATATCCTCAACCTCAATTTTGGATTCCTTTGATTGAAAATGTACTGAAGGCTGCAATGATCCGTAAAAACCTCACAATACACACCATAGAGGTAATGTCTCCAAATTTTCAAAGTAAATACTACCACTACAAACTCCAAGTTACGAGTGGGGTAATTCTTCTCGTTAATATTCAATTGCCTCAAAACATATGCAATAACCTTTGCTTTTTGTATCAACACACAACCAAGCCCAATTTGCAAAGCATCACAATAAATAGTAAAGCCTACCTTCTATAGGTAAAGTCAAAATCAAAGCTAAAAGTCAACAAAGTCTTGAACTTGTGGAAGCTCGTCTTACAATCATAGGACCACTAAAACACTGTATTATTCTGAGTCAATTTTGTCAATAGAGATGCAAAAAATCTGAAACCTTCCACAAAGAATCGATAGTAGCCTGCCAAACACACAAAGCTCTGAATCTCAATAGGGAAAGTAGGGCTAGCCTAATCTTGAATGACCTTGATTTTCTTAGGATCCACCATAATAACTTTCTTAGAAACCACATGTCCCAAGAATGTTGATGAACTAAGACAGAACTCACACTTCAATTTTTTACTTAAAGTCCTTCATCCTTCTAAGTCTGAAGCACAATATTGAAGTGCTATTTATGCTCTTTTCTATTAGAATAGATCAGAATGTCATTGATAAATACAATAATGAAAGAATCCAAGTAAAGCCTAAATACTTTATTCATCAACTCCATGAAAGTTGTTAGGGAATTAGTTATCCCATAAGATATGACCAAGAACTCATAACGACTATAACAGGTCCTTAAAGCTATCTTTGGGATATCATCTGCCCTAATCTTCAATTGGTGATAACCAGACCTCAAATCAATATTCAAAAATACCAAAGCACCTTAAAGATGGTCAAATAAGTCATTAATACATGGTATGGGAATTTTATTATTGATAGTAGCCTTGTTCCACTACAAATAATCAATACACATCCTCATAGACCAATTATTCTTACTCATATATAACACTGGAGCGCTCTAAGGGGAACACTCGATCAAATAAAGCCTTTTCTCAACAAGTCCTGAGCTACCTTTTTAATTCCTTCAACTCTTCCGTAGCCATACGCTAAGGCAAAATAAAAATGGATCGAGTATGCAGCTCGAAGTTAATATCGATATCTATATCACGATCAGGTGGAACACCTGGAAGATCTATTAAAAACAGTTCTAGAAACTTTCTCACTACTAGTACCGACTTCAATTGGGGAGGGGTGTCAGCACTATATCATGAACATATTCCAAGCAAGTTAAACAACCCTTCTCGACCATATGCTGAGCCTTGAGAAATAAAATCACTTTTTTCTAATAGTGGCTAAGAGTGTCTTTCCACCCTAGTCCAAGAATACTCGGCATGACTAAGTTTACTTTCTTGGCGTGATTGTCTAGAATTGCATGATAAAGAGAAAGTCAATCCATGCCTAAGATGATGTCAAAATCCACCATATGTAAGATAATCAAGTATACCCATGCCTCATATCTACCAAGGTACATACACAAGATCAATACACTTAATCCACCACTAGGAAATCATCCACTAGAGTAGAAAAATGTATAGGCATAGTAAGTGAATCACACAACATATCAAGACCCAAAGAAAAGTATGCAAACACATACCCTGGATCAAATAAGATAGTAACTAGTTGATGAAAATTGGAATAATATCGATGATGATTGCATCAAAGGTCTCTACCTCTGGTTTACCTAGAAGAGCATACCAATGAGCACCATCCCAAAAAACCTAAGTACTATTACTTTCTTGCCCTGCCCCACTCCACCCACATCTCTTGAAAAGACAATCTTGATCATTTATTACATATGATATATTGAGAGTTCAAGAACATAGCATAATTCATTTCGATAATGCCGATGAGAAAGTAAATCTAGAAAGCTTTGAATACAGTTGGTGAAGCTAGATCGAGAAGTGGGTTATCCCTGGAAAAGGATCCATCCTTGAGTTCTACCTTAGATAGCTTAGACTGAATAGTTGTAGTTTTTATTTTAACAAAGTAATTTTCTCTCTATTAGAGAGAAGTATATGCCTCAAAAGGGAACACTCGCGACATACTTACTATATCCCATACCAACCTCATCTTACCCATTTTTTAACTAACCTACCTTGCTTTTAAAATACAAATAGAAAATCACTCAGGTCAATAGCTCCTTTCATCATGGGTCACTATCCCTAATTGATTTTGATCACTAAGAAAGACCTCTATAGGGCCTTCACCCGAAAGACAGAATCAAAGGTAGATAACAATCAGTTATTTCACTTTAGTAAGAGGTAAGGAGTTCCCTGACTACCACTAAGGTCAAATTGAGAGCCACCTCTACCTGAATGAGAACTACCTCTTCTATCCTAGGCATCACCTCAAGTTGACTTTACTACTACTTTAGGTTTAGGTATCAAAGAACTTTGGTGTGACCCCCAAATGCCTTAACCTGGGGTAATCACACTTAAAATGTCCTACGTCAACACACTCAAAACATCCCTTGCTTGGTGTAATCTATTAGTAATAACTAGAATGACCTGAGTGGCTACCCCATCCTGAAGGCCTGTGTGAAGAACCATAGAGAGTCTACCCTTGATTGAAAGTACCACACCCAGACTGCTCTCCCCCGAACACCTGTATAGCATCATGAGCTAGTCTACTAGACTGACGATGGTAATCCCTCCTAGAGTAAACCCTATAGCTAGCCAAAATAGGGGGTCTCTTATCCTCACACTCTTCATCATGCAGAATGAATTCCTCTAAGAACACTTGTGAAAATGATTCCAAGTAAAAAGAGGGGACCCAGATGGTCTGTTCTAAAAAAAACCTGCATCACTGTTTGTCTAGCCCAAACAATTAAAAAGCAGTAAAAATCCATTTCGTTAGAACCTACTTATCCCAAACTATGCAATATTTTATGACAACCAATCAAAAAACTCATAAACATCAATATTAGGATCACTATTATATTGTGGGGGATCCACTGTATTAAACCCCCCAAATCTCCTTTGTTCCTTCACTGTCATAATGGGAAAGGTAGATGGGTGTGGAGCAATACCTGATAAGGCGGACCACAACAAAACATCTTGAAGCACATGAATAGAAATAAAACCAGGGGATGCATATGTTGTTCCAATATCATCTGATTGAATTGTCTTATCCTTACTAATAATATTTGGGTCAAGAGCCACTGCTCTATCATGGCCCTAAGCAGTCACTTGTGCTCAACCCCTCGTTCGTTCTATGACTAGGGTGTTACCCCTAACATTGCCTTATCCCCTGCCTTAGTCGCATGAGATCGCCCTAACAACAGGTGCACATGCTCTTTATCTCCTATTGCATATGAATGGTTTCTCACCATCTAATGAAAAAGTTAAACAAAGAGATTAGAATCCGACAAAGTCAAATTAGCACGATGTAGAAGGAAATAATAGAAGTTTCTTAAATATGATGTAGCCTCTCGAAGATAAGTACAAACATCTCAATACAATCTGCAAGACTTTACTAGACATTGCTCTTATACTTGTGAGCCCGATGAACAATGCTCTGATACACATTATCACAACTAAAAAATCCTAACCGGGATGGCACCTACCTAACCTCGTACGCAAACCATTCAACGTACTAAGTTTATTTTAGCAATTATAAAAGCATAAGTAAAAGAAATATGATAATCAATTTAAAAAATAAGTGATAATCTAGAAAATGTGGAAATGAGATGATACATCCCCCAAAACCTGGTGTCACGAATTAAAGAGCTTCTAGAATACTACTACAAGTTTTTGAGTAATACAATAACTATCTAAAAGGAAAAAATATAAATAAAATATATGAATAGTGTTTGGTGTTGCAGAATAGTCAAGAAGCTACCTCATATGCTACAATCAAGCTTCAACAAACTGCAGATCACCAACCGCTGCTACTCAGAACTGAACCTGCAAGGAAAAAAGGAGAAATAAGTGTAGAATGAGTATAAAAAATACGTGTACCTAATAACATTATTGATTGATCATATATGAAGAGATGGTGAGGGTTGGCCTTACCATTCTTACCTTCATGCTTCTCAACAATTAATATCATTATCAATAATAAAGAATGTGAATAAGTAAATACGCAAAGACGAAGAAATAATCAAAGAAACCAGAATCCAACCAAGTAATCTAGTAACTTAAATAGACTTAAACAACAAGGAGAAAGTCAAATGAGGTATGAAGACTAATACTATGCAATACACTGTAATGCAAGTGGTATGAGATAAAATGCTGGCTAATGCACTTGTACACATGCGATAGGTGTTCATGACCTATGAGAGACTCATGAGATCTATTTTATTGCCCTCGAATCTAGTCCTTAGATCCATTGAATAAAAAAATAAGATCATCACTTTATCTGGATCCTATCCGTAAACCATTAAATAATCCATTTGAAAGGCAAGTGTATCTTTTTCCATTCGGAATGAGGTCCTTAGACCACATCAAACAATACCATATGATTCATCAATGAACTATGTATGCAACATCATATGAAAGCATGAATAACTTCTACAAATATGAAAAACATATGACATAAGAAAACATAAATACCTTTCTATCAAATCAATACCTAAAGTATATGGATAATCATGAGTGATGAATGTCAATCAATTCAATAAGTCATTTAACAGCTAAAGAGCTTAAATATCATGTTTTAACATCTACTTATATCACAAATCAGTTAAATAGGAAATATCTGACTTCTACCCATAATATGATACTGATACCTGCATAAGTACTCGTCATCTCACCTATACGGGATCCACTATATATTTAACACATCACATAAGTATTTACCAACACAAACACTTCATAAGAGTCATGAAAGTCTCAACTTGCCTAAATTCTAAATAACAAATGATCATGAAATAGCTTGCCCTTCCTCAAAGCATTTGAACGATGCCAATTAGGTTAAATATGAAATATACATAAGCATATAAATTCATAGACACTTAAATTGCTATAATTCCACCTCAGACCCGAAAGTTCAACCCCGCCTCTAATGGTTAAAACTATAATTTTACTTCAAAATCAGTTTACCCATAATACAAGAGTCTTAAATCTTAAACTTTATCAAACCAAATCTAGATTGACCTCTAAATCAACGAAATATGATTCCTAAATCTAGGGTAAAATCCCTAATTTCTAACACTCAAATACGAATTTAAAAAATAAATAGTCAATGAAATAGCAAAAAATATCCAAATTAAGGTTAGATTCTTACCCTCATATTAAAACGTGTAAATCCTATTTGAAATCTCCCAAAATTGAAGTCTAGAACTCAAAATATGCTTGGAATAATGAAAATACAATTTAGGAAAAATAATATAAAGATTGTTAGGTATTACTACAAATGAAGACAATTCAACACAAATGCAAAATAATTATCGCAAATGCGACAAGGACCACAAATACAAAAGCAGACATCGCGAATGCGGTTAATGTACCGCAAAAACTTTTTAAATTTGGAATCGACCCTCAGAATTCATCTAGAACCTCCTGGATACAAACCAATAGTCTCCTAACACAAGTTCGAGACCTCTTGTAATTATCAAATCACCGATCTGAGAACGTCTTGACCTAATATTGACCGTGGTCAATTCAAAATTTTCAACTAAACTAGAAACTCAACCATTGATCCAAATCACTCTGAGCACCTCAAAATTCATTCACAATAATTAACTAAGTCATAAATCACTCTCCGGACCTAATGGAATCAACAAAATTCAATTCCTTCCTCGTTAACTCAAAATATTGACTTTGATCAAACTATTCAAATTCCACACTTCTAAAACTGAAAATCTTCTCCGAAACACATCTAATCACCTCAAAAATTGTGTCACCCATCCCTGTAAGTCATAAACAACAAATGAAAGCTATGAAGAGGGTCAAATTGAATAAAAGAAGAAGTCTAAAGCAAAATGATCATTTAGGTTGTTACATTTACGCTTTTCATAACTTGATATTTCATTTATAAACTTTATAATTTTAACAATTAATACATGCGCAACACAGATGAGGAATGACTAGTATACTAAATTGTTCGTATCTCATCTAAATTTTTAAGTTGTTTAAAAAAAGACTTCTATAGTTATTTATTCTAGATCTTCAGCACTTCTTAAATCATTTCTCATACTTTTTTTAATTTTTAACTTAACTAACTCAGTAACTATAGTGTTAAAATAACTTAATTAAGTAGCTTGCCAACTAGTTGGAAGTTACTTGGAATGAGCGTGTAGAATATAATATTTTTGTTATTTTTTTTGTCACTTGGGTGGTTTACTTGAGTTGGAACTTAGATGGCTAATTAACTATGGATAATTGGTTATTATAGTTATTTAACTTTATTTTGTCTTTCAAAAGTTATTTAATTTTGTCAAGTTAGATTTTGTAACACTCCAAAAATTCTAAGCTAAGATCCGAATCGATGAATTCACTATGTATCTAAGTATTAAGATCAATTCTTAAGTTTTGGAGGTGTATTAAATATGAATTAAAATCATAAAGAACCTCTAGCTCAAAGTTAAGTTGAAAGTCTTTCTACCGATTTAGTTTTCATGTAAGTTCTAACTAGGGTCAACTTCAAATGACCATTTCTCCTAGAATATGAAGAGTTAGGTGGCCTAGTACCCACCAAATTAAAGGTATTTGAATTTTCTTTCCAAAGTCAATGACCTCTCATTAATTTGAATTTGGAGTAAAAAGTTATGGGCATTTTAGTGAAGCACTATCAGCTGTCAAAAATATGACGGGCGTGGGAAGGGCCGACGGGAATGGGAATTCCGATGGCCGTCCCCGTCGCCCGTGGTGACCATGATTTACCATAGTGGCAGGGCATGAGAACCATACAGCAAGCTTATTTGACCCCTGTGAGACCGATGGTTGGGTCCGACGACCCCTGGTAGCCACGATGGTCCGTGAGAAGCGTCGTCCGATGAGTTTTGTGTATTTTTTCAGCATTTAAGTTGGGGGTAGTTTGATCCTTTTCTTAACTCGATCCTTTTACCACATATTTTAAATAATCAAAGGGTTTTATTCCTCAGGAGAACATCGATCAATCTCTAGAATCATTCTCTCAAAACTCTAAGGCAAGACACCTAGGGTTTCAAACAAGAAAGAGCATAGAAGCTCAAGCAAGAAAGTTTCTCAAGTTTTTTCCTTCAGATTTCTTCTCCAAGTTTTCATCCCCCAGTTCCAGCCCTAGAAACACTTCAGTAATCAGGTATGTAGGTATTCAATAAGGATTTAGTTCGTCCTTATGCCAAAAACCTCAATATTCTATTTCAAATTTCATGATGTTAGAAACTAGGGTTCTTACCCATTCATGCTAAATTCTACAGAATTTAGTCCTTATAATTTCTACATAATTTATATCATATTTTAGAAGATTTGTTCCATACTTTTAATAATTTGCATGAGCTTTCCCAAGAACTTTAAGAAATCAAGAATTTAGCCTAAAATTATAGTACTTTCTTAAGAATTGGTTTTCTTCTGAATTTAACCTAGAGTACTAGCATTCAGTTTTAATCATGAAATTAGCCAGTTTATCCTCCACGTTTTTTTTAAAACTCCTCATAATTTAGCAGGCTTCAGCTTACCTTCAGTATGTTTTACAAGAATATATTTTTAAATATAGACTTTCAGATATGCTATCAATGATGATGAATTTAGTAAGTTTCATGATTAGTATGACATCTAGATATGTCCACATGCTTTATGAATAGTTTTCAGTTATTTAGTCTTTCATAAATCATCCAGATAATTATGTTCTAACACTTTATTCTAGAACTTTAGTTTTAAATGAGCTATCAGTATTCAGTTTGGGAGTAGTATTTAGCACCGAGTTGGACTAGAGTTTAGCGTACCCTCAATTCCCAAAACTAAGTTCCATTGTAGGTTATTTAGCCCCTCAGTTGGGCATCAGAACTAGTGATCACTCCAGTCATGCCTCTATACCCTGGCAAGATATATTGGGTCCTCTCGATGTGGCATATATATCAGACTCCACATTTGGCTCATGTGGTTTATGTCAGTTAATAGACTCTCATATAGAATTATACTCAGTAGTTGTGTACTAGGCCCTCAGTTCAGTTTTACAGCTTTTAAATTACATTTTTCAGAATATCCTTACATTTCAGATTTTATGCATATTATGTTTAGGCCTGAGTACTACAGATTCAATTTATAGTTTTTAAATAGCAGCATGCTTAGTTATCTCACAGTCTATGTATCTCACAGTTTATAACTCAAAAATATTTTATACTCTTCAGTAAAAGAGCCCATGTTTTACAGTGTTGACTTGTGCATTCTCAGATATCCATACTTAGTCCAGCTTTCAGTTATGTCTCTAGTAGATGCATATTTTCTCATGTTTTCAAAGTTAGTGCATTACCTCACATGCTCAGTACATTTAAAGTACTGATCGCATACCTTTTTGTGCTGCATCCTTTTGATGATGCAGGTTTTAGTGCTAGCTCCCAGGATCATAGTCAGACAGATCGCAACTTTCAGTCAACAGTTGAGGATGAGTTCTCCTTATTCGGGAACTCCAGTCAGTAGTAGTCATAGCAGTTTATTATCCATTTGATATATTGATTAGAGATAGTGTGGGATCATGTCCCGGCTAACTATAGTCAGTGTTAATAGAGGATTCATAGACAGTTAGACAGTCAGTGAGTTAGTTGTATCATTTTTTAAATGAGTTGTATTTCAGTTTATAAAACTTCAGTTTATTACAGTACTCTTCAAGAGCTCATTATATGTTCAGCTTCCGCATAATATTCTTCAGTTTATCTATTCCTATTTAGTTGCTCATGAATTATGCCAGCACTAAAGGGTTATCATGGGATCACTTGTGATCTCAGGTCCCGTGTTACATCTAAGGTGTAGGCTCGGAGCGTGACAAACTTGGTATTAGAGCACAGAGTTCAAGTGTCCTAGGGTGTCTGTGATGCCGTGTCTAGTAGAGTCTTGCTTATGGATGTGTTGTGCATCATACTTATTATCAGGAGGCTACAGAGCATTTAGGAAATGTTTCCCTTCTTTCATACTCTTAATCGTGCAGTAAAATTGTTCCTTAAGAAACTTTTGCAGATTCATGCATTGATCCAATTCCTCCAATCATACCCCATCTTAGAGGTGGTGGAAACAGTAAAGTTCAGATCCCTATCAGTGAGGTGCTCTCAGATACAACCATCAGAAAGTTGAGAGACTGCACAAGGGCTTAAGAGGAGCCCACTAGTGCATAAAGTCTACCAATCCAAAAGCATGTATCATTTTCCATTCGTGCAGATTGAGCCTCTAGTAGGATGTGCTCTTAGACCCTCTTCCAAAAACTTTACTATGAATAGCGCCTTAGCCAAAAAATATGGTTCCCTAGGAGTTTGGGTAGTACAGTCACTCAATAGTTAGTGTGAATGGAGATGTTATGGGTGATAAGTAGAGAAATGATCCCAAAGCTAGGTGTATGAATTTAGAAGTATAGTAGCTATTAGATGAGGATGGTGATACTAGTTCTATGAAATTGACCTAGTAGGCTTGACCTACCTTATGCAGAAAATTTAAGTTGAATAACTCTCAACAAGTGTGGTTTGCAGGTATGATGTATATGTGACTCGTAGATGGATAAGAAAATTTTGACTAAGTCATGAGATAAAGAAGAGCCTTAAACATTAGAAATATAGATGTGTACCCAGAGAAGTATGTTGTTGCATAATATTCAGAGATTTTATGGTACTATGTGTGACTAGTTTGGAAATTTTCAGGTTATTGATTATGGAGAAGGCCAGGTGTATATTATATGGCATTCTTAAGAAATGAATTCAGGGAAGTATAGATATACGATGTTGAGACCCTTAGTATGGTTTTAATTCAACTGATTTGGGTGGATATAAACTTAGAAGTGCGATGTTAGTGGACTAATAAGAGGAGGTCATCTTGTTAAGTGTTATAAGAAGTAGTTATAAACACCCATAAGAGTATGAGTCCTCTAGTGTTAGACTTAAGGGTGGGGATCAGCCCCGACGGGCAGTCACCACGGGCGTCGGAAGTTTGACGGGCCGTGGGATTCATTGTGGGAAACCTCCGATGGCTCTAAAGCCACTCCCCAGTCCAAATGGCCAGGGTCACACATCGTGAAGATGCCATGGGACATGGTCCCTACCGTAGGAACTCACAGAGAGAGCAAGACCACTGTCCCTTTCTGACGGCCAACTCTGACCGGCCGTCACAGGTCTTGTCACGCCTCAAGGTTACCCCCTAGACATAACGCGGGACTCGGGCCCATAAGGATCCCAAGCTAACCTTGGCCATAGCATTCTCAAGCATAATAAAAGATAAGCGGAAACATAATATGGAAATCTAATAAGGAAACATCAATAAAGATCTAAGAGCCACATAACATACAATATCCAAAAAGGGAACTCGAATACAAACTATGTCTGAAAGCCTCTAGTCATAACATAAAGAGTTGCTAGGACAAGAACCTAGCTAACTCGGAGTATAGAAGTAAAGATAATATAAGGAAACACCTAACTAGTCCTCGAACAGTGAGGACTCACCACAGGTGACTAAGAAAGTGGCCTGAGACTCTAGCCACGAAGCTGAGAAGAGGTACCTGAATCTGCATCATCAAAGGATGCATCACAATATGCGTTGGTACTATGGAATGTACTAAGTATGTGAGAAATGCATGATTATGAAGAAAATATGCTAAATATACTTAATAACTGAAATCATGTGTTTACAGATAAACTGAACGCAAAGACTCTAATACTTTCCATAAGATGAAACATAATCATAAGTAATAAGTCTGAAATCTGAATAAGAGTCAAATGCAAGTTTTAAAAGCATAAACTATTTTCTGTGGGAGGTTCTCTAACCGACATAGACCATGTGAGCTACATGGAATCCGATGTATCCGCCCCATCAAAAGGACCCAATATACCTTGCCAGGGTATAAAGGCATTACTTTGGCGTGATCACTAAAACTGATGCCCAACAGAAGGGACTTAAGACCTACGGGGGCACGTAGTTCTGGGACTCTTTTGGGTACTCTCACCCTGTCCAACTCGGTGCTAATACTACTCCCAAAATATACATATAGCTCATATAATACTGGGCATATCTGATGCCAAATCTGTTTGAAAAGCATAAGGGTATATCTGATACCATGCAATTCACTTAACTTAGGTGGACATATCTAGATGCCAAACCTTTCTTAAAACATAGGGACATATCTGATGTCCAAATCTTTCATAAAACATGGGGACATATCTGATGTCCAAAAACTATTGGAAAATCATAAAGACATATCTGATGTCATGTAATTCACAAGTCATGAATCTTAAAATTTTGCAAGACCATAATTCAAAATATACTTTTCTTGCTAAATTCATACTTAAAGAATTAGTCATGCAATTTCATAAATACATAGAGGCCATGATATCTAATCATGCCAACTTTCTCTTGAAAACATGTAAATTCATAGTTTCATGCTAGAAATCAACATTCATGCTTGGGCTTTTTAAACCAATGAGAGAATCATAATCAAATCATGAGTAATCAAGAGGAAACCATAAATTTAAACATAGAAACTGATTTCATAAACTTTTCTCAATTTTAGATCAAAACCCTAATTTCATAACTTCATACTTCAAGATAAGAGTTGGGGAATTTGGGCACAAGAGTGAAAGGAACCCATTGTTAAAACCCCACATACCTTGGTGGAAGATCACCCACTTGATTGGAAAAGAATTAGGAGACTTGACTTGGAGCTTTGGAGTCTTGTTCTTGACAGCAATTTTCCTCTTTGAGTGAAGAATGATGAACTTAAGAGGGACTTAGGGTAATATGGGTGAAAACCCTTCTAAAAGTAGTCAAAACGACTTCACTTAATACATAATAGGGTGGGAAATGACCAAAATACCCCTAGGAATTAATTGGGAAAAGCTAGAAATTGGTCAACTTTCAGTGACCACGACTCAGTCTATGAGTCATGGTTTGGATAACGGTTCATCGTCTGGAGTCATAGAACTTAGCTGGGATTTCAACTTGAAGCTTTACTTCTACGGGTGAACAGGATGGACCCATAAAAGTGATGACGAGTCATCAAATGGAGTCGTCGTTCATAGGGAGCTGGGATGACTTGGCCAAACCACGACTCAAGACTATGGCTCGTCATTCCAATGATGAGTCGTAGACTTGACTCATAGTTCCTGAAGGGGACTTGGGAAAATGTAAATCCTCAGAAGGCAATCCACGAGTCAACAGGACGGACCCATCATTCAAACGATGAGTCATCGTTTGACCTATAGTCCCTGAAACTTTGAAAATTTCTGAAGTTTTTATCTTGGATAGCTGGATACGTGTACGGGGTGTTACAGGTCTGACGGTTGTCGGGTAGTCGTCCAGCAAAAAAATTTCTGCATCTTTTCTTTTAAGTCATGGACATTCTAGTATTTTCCCTACTCTTTTAACTCCTACATCCCAAACTTAGAAGGGTGACTTTTGAACTAAGGGAGAGATGGTGGAATGAGGAACCAAGTCAAGTCTTGCAACTCAACTAGTATAGAATTCTAGAAAGATCTATGATGGGATATCAATCCATTCTTATTCTAGCGGATTTCCTAGCACTTCAGTCAAGATGGCACTATACTCATACATATTTGTGCCATATTCATGACTAATTGCATGCACACCTTACAAATTTATGTCCATGATCAGCTCCTAAAATAAACAGAAATTGCTCAGACAACAATTCCAGCCTTACTCTATGATTCTATGAATCCCAGCCTTATGCCATGAGACTCGTTATATATGTAAACTCATGTCTCACATTATTCTCAGTTCAGTCCCCAGGATATTCCTATATGGTAGATGAAATCATGCTATATCAGGTATATGCTCAAACCAGATTTCTTGAATAGTTCGTGCTTATGATTCCTTACTCTAACTATGATTCCTACGTCCAGGATGTGAGACACTCAGAACTTTGTACTTGACTTCTCAGACCTCACTTTGAGTGGCTAGATCATGCTAAGTGTAATTCAAGACCGATCAATATTCCTCCATCTGTGATGCTCATGCTCCTACTCTATTCCTTCAGTGATCTTGGCTTATGTTGTCACAGCTGTGAGTGGAGGAAGCTAAGTAGTAGCCTAGATGGAAAGAATTACATTTTCCCTCTTTTTTTGGTATCCCTATGTAGAAGTTCTTGGAGTTACACTTTCTAGATATGCTAGAGAAGAGGAGATGAGTCTCAGGTAGTGTCATCTACAAAGATACCATAAGATGATCATAGTAATAGGCTTGAATGTCGTGATCAAATATATGTGGGCCTTTGCTTTGTGCGACTAGCCACCTATTGATTAGAGTTCAAGGTTAGTTGATTTATGGGATAAGAATAAATATCATTCTTGGGAGATAACTCCAGATGCAAGTGATTTAGCCGAGATAGGCTTGAACATGATAAAAGCAGGTAGTTAGACTCAGACCTTAGCATCTATATGTGCGATGATGAGAAATTTAGTTGCAAATGGTAAGTGTGGTATTCAGAGAAGTTGGTGTAGTTAAAAAGGGTGTTCCTAAGCTTAAAATCTGTCAACCATATTGTTTAAGGCGGGAATAACCTTGTTCTTACACCCTGCCCAGGGTGCTCATACCTTATGTCCAGTAGATTTAAATAGCAAGGTATCAGATAGCAAGGTAGTAGACTCCTCATATCAGACCAGTTCAAACATGCCAGTAATCATTCCTAAAGATAAAAGGCCCTACGTTCAGTTCAGTCTAGGCTAGTAAGTTCAGTCTAGAAGAGAATAGCTCTCTCGTACAGTTACTCCTCTAAGTTTTATGTTCCTTTCAATTACTGTATTCTAAGAATGAGTTCATTCTTTATGAGTTTTAGTTAAGTCCCTACTCTCAATCCATACCAGTCATCATGTTGGATATTCAGTTTCATGTCCTATCGGTGTTCTTATATTCTCAGTATGCATACATGCTCACAAACCCAGCCCATTTCATCTTTCAGTCAGAAATCAGTTACTATGTTAGTTTAGTACTCCAGCTTTTAGATCTCAATCGGTGGGATTGTAGCCCTTTCCCCACCACTTCAGTTAGTTAGTCTTCATTCGAGGACGAATGATCCTAAGGTGGAGATATTGTAACACCCCAGAAATTCTAAGCTAAGATACGAACCATTCTTCAAATATGGTTAGATCTGAATTGATGAATTCACTATGTATCTAAGTATTAAGATCAATTCTTAAGTTTTGGAGGTGTGTTAGATCTAGCTCAAAGTTAAGTTGAAAGCCTTTCTACCACTTTAGTTTTCATGTAAGTTCTAACTAGGGTCAACTTCAAACGATTATTTCTCCTAGAATATGAAGAGTTAGGTGGCCTAGTACCCACCAAATTAAAGGTATTTGAATCTTATTTTCAACGCCAATGACCACTCATTAATTTGAGTTTGGATTAAAACGTTATGGGAATTTTAGTGAAGAACTGTCAGCTGTCAAAAATCCAACGGGCGTGGGAAGGGCCGACGAGCGTGGGAATTCCGATGGCCGTCCCCGACGCCCATGGTGACCACAACAGTATCCAAAAAGCTTATTTGAACCCCATGAGACCAACGGTTGGGTCCGATGATCCGTGGGAGTCATGATGGCCCGTGGGAAGCGTCGTCCGATGAGTTTTGTGTATTTTTTTATCATTCAAGTTGGGGGTAGTTTGGTCCTTTCCTTAACTCAGTCCTTTACCCACGTATTTTAAACACCCAAAGGGGGTTATTCCTCAGGAGGACATCGATCAATCTCTAAAATCATTCTCTCAAAACTCTAAGGCAAGACACCTAGGGTTTCAAGCAAGCAAGAACATAGAAGCTCAAGCAAGAAAGTCTCTCAAGGTTTGTCCTTCAGATTTCTTCTCCAAGTTTTCATCCCCCAGTTCCAGCCCTAGAAACTCTTCAGTAATCAGGTATGTAGGTATTCAGTAAGGGTTTAGTTCGCCCTTATTCCCAAAACCTCAGTCTTCTATTTTAAATTTCATGATGTTAGAAACTAGAGTTCTTACTCAATCATGCTAAATTCTACAGAATTCAGTCCTTATAATTTCTACATGATTTATATCCTATTTTAGAAGATTTGTACCCTGTTTTCAATGATTTGCATGAGCTTTCACAACTTTAAGAAATTAAGAATTTAGCCTAAAATTGTTGTACTTTCTTGAGAATTGATTTTCTTCAGAATTTAACCTAGAGTACTAGCATTCAGTTTTAAGCATGAAATTAACCAGTTTTTCCTCCACAGGTTTTCTTTAAAACTCCTCATGATTTAGCAGGCTTCGGCTTACCTTCAGTATGTTTTACAAGAATATATTCTTAAATATAGACTTTTAGATATGCCATCAATGATTATGAATTTAGTAAGTTTCATGATTAGTATGACATCTAGATATGTCCACATGCTTTATGAATAGTTTTTAGTTAAACATCCTTTTAGAAATCATCCAGATTAATTAGGTTCTGACACAGCATTCTAGAACTTCAGTTTTAAATGAGCTATCAGTATTCAATTTGAGAGTATTATTTAGCACCGAGTTGGACTAGGTTCAGCGTACCCTCAAGTCCCAGAACTACGTGCCACTGTAGGTTATTTAGCCCCTCAGTTGGGCATCAGAACTAGTGATCACTCCAGTCATGCCTCTATACCCTGGCAAGGTATATTGGGTCCTCCGATGGGGCGTATACATAGGAATCCACATTTGACTCACGTGGTTTATGTCGGTTAATAGACTCTCCTACAGAATTAGACTCAGTAGTTGTGTACTAGGCCCTCAGTTCAGTTTTACAGCTTTTAAATTACATTTTTCAGAATATCCTTACATTTCAGATTTTGTGCATATTATGTTTAGGCCTGAGTACTACAGATTCAATTTATAGTTTTTAAGCAGCTCATCAATATTTTCAGCATGCTTAGTTATCTCACAGTCTATGTATCTCACAGTTTACAACTCAAAAATATTTTATACTCTTCAGTAAAAGAGCCCATGTTTTACAGCGTTGACTTATGCATTCTCAGATATCCATACTTAGTCCGGCTTTCAGTTATGTCTCTAGTATATACATGTTTTCTCATGTTTTCAAAGTTAGTGCATTACCTCACAAGCTCAGTATATTCAAGTACTGTTCACATACCTTTTTGTGTTGCATCCTTTTGATGGTGCAGATTTTAGTGCTAGCTCCCAGGATCATGGTCAGACAGATCGCAACTTCCAGTCAGCAGTTGAGGATGAGTTCTCCTTATTCGGGAACTCCAGTCAGTAGTAGTCATAGCAGTTTATTATCCATTTGATATATTGATTAGAGATAGTGTGGGATCATGTCCCGGCTAACTATAGTCAGTGTTAATAGAGGATTCATAGACAGTTAGACAGTCAGTGAGTTAGTTGTATCATTTTTTAAATGAGTTGTATTTCAGTTTATAAAACTTCAGTTTATTACAGTACTCTTCAAGAGCTCATTATATGTTCAGCTTCCGCATAATATTCTTCAGTTTATCTATTCCTATTTAGTTGCTCATGAATTATGCCAGCAAAAAAGATTATCTTGGGATCACTTGTGGTCTCAAATCCCGTGCTACATCTAAGGTGAGGCTCGGGGCGTGGCAGATTTCATGATCATTATTCTCAGAAATATAATTGTTGATTCATATTTAATAACGTGACAACTATTAATTTTTAGAAAAAATATTTTAAAGATGAAAATCAATATTTAAATTTTTTTAGGACTCAATTCATCATAAACCCGAGTCAATTCTTAATCTAACTCGTTTGATGAGTTGGCTATATAAGAGATGTCTTTAAACTTCAATATTATTTAACTAAAAGAACCAATTGGTTCATTTCAAATCTTTAATGTGATTAATGAAGAATAATCCGTTTTTTTGTAAAAAATAACGAGATGTCCCCTTTTTTTAATAACAAAAACATCCATAATTCTCCAGATTTGCGGAATCAATTTTTAAAATCTTTCAAAAATTATGAACCTAGTTTAATAAAACTACTAATTTAAGATAAGATCATATTAATTAGTTACATAAACATGAATTTTACTATTTGAGTATATTTCGTTAATATATCTAAAATAGTCATATCTAAAACAACATCTTATTAATTAAATTAATGAAGAATAATTACGAGACCGAAAAATATTTACGAAAGTGCTAAGATAAGATGATATACTCAATTATAGAAAATATGAAATTGATTATTTGAGTTTATCCTTAATATATCTAAAATATATATACTCAAGACAACACCTTATTAAATTCGATTAATGAAGAATAACAAAAAAAATAAAAACAAAAAGATAATAATAAGAAAATTGACTGAGAACCTAATGATTAGATGTTAGTTTTAAAATTTAAAAATATTTCTTTCTAAAAATATACATAGTCACATCATTATATAGATACCAAAAATTATATTTCTAATACTAATGCCCATAAAAACTAACTTGATAAAGTTGAGTGATTTTTAAAAGACAAAATAAATTAATTAAATGATTATAATGATCAATTACCTAAAATTAAATGATCATCTAAACTTCTAACTCTGGTTTACTCATAATCAAAAGTAAATGCCGTTACTTTGAGTACATGACTACAATATTTTTAATGAAAGAGCTGGACTTTTCGTTAGATAATTATCAAAATACCCTATAAAATATTTCACTCCCCAAAAGTCATTTGTTATATTTTCAAAGTTGAGCTGTAATATAGAAAACGAAAGAGAAAAGGTCAGGATTCACATGTTGAGTCGTAATTCAATATTCCTTGACAACAACAAGATAAGTGCAATTGGATATTCCATTCTCTAAATTTGTTATACGTCGGAGGTAGGTGAAAAATGAAGATGTGTATTTTCGTCATGACTCACGGGTATTTTTTTAAACAACTAATATCAGAATTTTACTAATTCTACTAATTCAAATTTAAATTAAGTAGGTTTACTAACAAAGTAGAGTTGGTTCCCCGTTATTAGGTTTCGAACCCATTACCTTTAAGGATGAAGAAATTCAAATCATTCTATTACATCCTTCCGTAGTATTACACGGGATCCTTATATTTGATAAAGTTTGTCGGTTTGATTGAATAATATTGAAATGACATTGCATGTTACTGTTACTCCTTTCATTTCAATTTATGTGACACTTTTTGTTTGTAGAGTCAAGTTTACTAATCTTTGAAGTTATATTGAATTAGATCATTTCAATATTTTAAAGCTAAAATTTAGATATTAAAAAAATTATACAAAAAGTACTATAAGTTTCAGTGCTTCTCATATTAATATGATGATAAGATACATTTTAAAATATGGTCAAAGCTTACCTATATAGTTTGAATCTCGTAAAGCAAAAAGTACAGAGGTTAATCAGGATTTGAAATTTATGGGTTCTAGATTCTTATCTTTTTAAGTTATATTGGGTTCTAAATTAACAATTATATATATTAAATGAATTTTTAAGATAAATATAGGGTTTGAACCAAAGTTATCATTTTCCAAAAAATCGTTATTTCGTTTAACAATTGAATATGTGAAAAGGGGTTATAGGCAAGAGGGTTAATACCGATCAAGTTCATTTCCTTTAGGCTAAAACGTCAAGGACGTACTTAAATACAAGAACAAGATCTTCTAAGCAAAAGGAAAAAATTCAAGTGAGGAGGTTTTAGGGATCCTTTTATGGAACATACTAAAATGGGGAAGAACAAGATAATAACTGAAAGATTCTTGGGGTTTTCTTCGATTTCTTCTATTCTCTGCAAAGCCTCTTTTTATACGCCTAAAAATTGAACCATCACCTCAATGTGAAACTATGCACGCTTGGGTACTGAATAAACTATCTTATAGCACGTGCCCTCATTATGATGCTTCGTGTGAAGATGATTGGTGTGTGGGTGCGTGCATCAAGGTTAATTGTTGGTCTCTAGAGGATCATTATGACTGCCTCCAACTATAATCAATTTTGCTCGAGCGAGGCTTCTTTCGAATGCCCGGTCTCAAGCTAGTGCAATATGGGCGAGGATTCGAGGCTCTTTACATTACACCAAGGATGATTTTCTTCATTTTCCTGGGTTGCTTATAACTGCTCCTTAGAGTTCAACTTTGCCACATGCTGTGGTGTCGTTTGATCTCTTTACTAGATTAGATTTTGCCCTATATAGATAGCCTCCCACTTTCTTGATACTTAATGTAATATATCTGGGAAATGGAAGATCCTCCGCACTGGATCAGGAACTGTAGCGCCTTGGTGCTTGTGTTACCTTGTCTCAAGATTAAGGTTGCTTTAGATCATTTCTTGACTAGACTCTCTGCTCCTATTGGCCTCATTAAAAACCTCACTAGGAAAAACCCATTCATGATTAAAAAAACCAGGATGAGGAAAAGAATACAACATGTGTTTTTCGCTTTTTTGAGAGTATTGCTATTCCAGGGTAGCCTACGATCAGGAGCATATTCTTCTTGAATAATCTTAATCTAAAATGCCATGTTGTTCTATGCTCTTGCATGTCCCTTTATCCAATAACTTTAAAAATGATTAGTAAGAACTTAGATGTGGTGATACTTGCTTGGGTTGGGGAACGTGTGATCCATTGGAGGAGGTACCATCCCTACATGAGGAGTGATATTTCTCTCTTGCTCTTTATTTTTTCCCTTTCTTTATTCTATCTCTTTTTACTTAAATTTTTCTTTCTTTCTTCTCTCTTTTATTCGGAAAAGGTCTCGTAAATGCTTGGTTTGTCTTCTTTATCCTCGATTGTTTACTTGATAACCTCCTACCCGTAGTTTAGTTAGATCATGTAAATTGATATTTTATCTCAATGAACAGGGAAAGTTCCTTGATTCATCCTAAGAGGGGCCAATGTCATTGCATTCGGTCCCATACAAAAGGAAATACTTCACTATTAAGGGTTAGTCGCCTCAACCCTATTCAGAACTATATTAATTTTTTTGATTGATCAGGGGTACTACTCAATATGTGTAGGAGAGAACTTAAACATAAGGATCAGTGCCACAATCCTCTTTTGAAACTATATTTTTTTAGAGTGGTCGGGAAAGGTACTTTTGGATGTAAAGAATACCTCCCTTAACTTTGGGGGTAAAGTTTCTCCGATAAATGTATGTCCAGGGAGTTGACCACAGGTTATGCCTGAGAAATGATCGTCCGGGTGATAAGGAAGAAGGATAGGGATGTGGCCCCATTTCTTCACAAAAGAGGCCCATTTGTTTGATTACATCGCTTTCGATGAAGATGTCTCGATCCTATTTTTAGGCACAAGGTTTTTCTTTGAACCTTTTTATGATATGAGTCTTATAGACAATATTATTTTTGTGGAATATTTTATGATTCTAGTCCCGAAACTACATTATGTGGTGGAAGCTATTACAATTTTGAGTCCGGAGACTACTTTGTGTAGTAAGCACTCTTACACTTTTTAAGTCCAGAGATTGTATTGCATGTAGGGAAATATCAATGTACCAAATTTGGGGGACTTGTTCATAAATTTAAACAGTCAAGAGAATTCAGAGGAAATGATTGACATTTATTTCTTGCTAATAAATCAGGGCAAATGGCTCTAGAAGCACATGAAGTTAGGAAAATAGCCCTTATACTAAATAAAATGGGGAAAATGACCCTAGTAATATATGAAGTGGGAAAAATGATCCTAGTAATACATAAAGTGGTCCAAACACCCTCGTATTACATGATCTATGGCAATGAACTTAGTAGTTTAACTTTGCCTGACCTTATCCGCAACTGTAGGAGATGTCCCGATGTTGGGGGAAAGGCTTCAAGAAGTAGGGCTTTATTATTGACTTCCTTGAGTCTTGGATAAGGAGTGGTAACTGAAACCTTTCAGTTTTGTAGATCTTGTCACCATGTGTATTCTCAGGGAAGTCCAGTGTGGTCGGACTGAGACTACATTGGAGAAGATCAAGATATTGATCCTACTTTTCTCATCATCTCGGACTTGGTGTCCCTGTTAGTAGTCTATAGTGGTCGTGTATTGGCTCTTTCTTCGGTCTCATTCCTTAGCATTTTGTCCCTATCCCTCTTCGATCACATTTTTCTTATTGGGATGATTTGCTCATGGCTACTAAAGAACTATCGGTTTTAGAGCATGCCCTTCTTTCTATGACAAAGTTGTATGGATAAATATCTAGGGGTATTGGCAACTTCAGCTTTAAGTGATGCCTTCTGAAATTTTTCTACCTCTGTCAACATTTTGATTGTGGCAGATTCTTTAATCATCCAGGAGGCCCAATTTTTGTTTCTTTCGTGACCAGTCCTTTTTTTTTTTAATATTTTGATGACTGATAGGAACCTTCATGACTTGGAATCAGTCCCCATTCATAGGGTCTTTTATCTTTGGGGCTATCAACATCATCCTTATGTCTTCTATCTCCTTCTCTCATGTTTGTTGGTTGTAAGTCTAGTACTCGTGTTTGGGTTGTGAGTCTAGTAACTGAATGCTTGAGTCCGTTTGTAATCCTTCTTACTCCTAGTCCTAGTGGGTATATGGTGATATCTTCAAAAATTCATATCTACCCTTGGGGCATTACACTTTTGTATAGTCCAACGCTTTAAATGTAATCTTGATCTCTGGATATAGTTTCGATCTCTCATGTTTTCTTCCTGTAGTTATTTTTATCCTGACTTGGAGAATCTTTGGTGGGTCTTAAAGTTACGTTTCATGTCCTTAACCATCATGTTCTCTTCATCGGGCATTGTCTTTATCATCTGTTGTCGGTAGCCTAAGTGGGGTTACTAAGGCCCAAACTAGTAAGAAACTATCAATGTCATAACTGTGATGAATGACCAATATCCTCGGTGCGTGTCCCTCATCTTTTACGCTTATTTTGGCTTGGTTTAAAATCTTCAGGATCAAGATTTAGTGCTTTCTTAGTACAAACATCTAATGTCCTGCCATTTCGGGTAGCTTGACATTTACTATGTCCAAGAATCAATCCTCCTTTTGACATATTAGTGACCCCACATGGCATTCTATAACTAGAATATCAAGCTGGGAGCATAGTGTATTCAAACCTCGAGCCTATGCTTAGAGGACTCGAGTGACGTTATTATGGGAACTGGTGCAACCTTTGAGGCCCAAAGAGTCGATACCGGTTAAGCTTTGCTTTAAGCATGTGCTTTTTTAAAAATCCAGTGCCGCTGCCTGAGAGAGTTGTATTGTCGATCAGGTACTTTGCAAAGTTTTACTTTGTCCAAGTGACATCTGCCTACACTGATCGGTGAGGCTCGAGAAACTTTCAACATTTGTAGTGGGGGAACTTAGTTTGCTCCCACCTCTAAATTCTTTCATAGGCTTTTACCCGAGCTCCTGGAGCATTGCCTTGGCTTTATCCACTGTGGCTTATTTCTCGAGAAACCTCTAATATTCCTAACAGTCCCGTGATTAGTTTAGCTCAGGAACTTCAGAGATGGGTCTCTCTCTTAATACACAGCCTTGGGTAACTTCTTAGACTTCATTTTCTTTAAATATATAGAGGCTCGTGCCTTCATATGGTCAGATTTTAGTGGGAGATATGGGGAATGTTCCCATTCCCATTCTCTTCCTCGTCCTCGTCTTTGTTATTGCCCGTGGCCTAGCCCTATCCTTGAGTGTGTTCCTACCCTGATATGTTCATAGATTCTGTTAACCATAGAAAACTTATGTGCGGAGGGACATTGTGATGGGTATCAAACAAAGTCCACCATGTTAAGTGATGACGTTCAAAGGAACTCTCTCGTAGAAGGTGGTAACGATCTCCAAGAAAAACAAATAAGTAACCCAATGGGATGTTGGGGTTGAATCCACAGAGAATGGGACTATAGTGTGCCACTAGGTGTCAAAGTTTAATTAACTAGTGTGAGCAACTGTTCGAGCAAATTTAAAGTAAAATTGGGGAAACAATTTGGAAGTTATCGAATCACAAGCACGAGAGAGTAACATAAACACAATTTGAGTAATCAAGAGAAGAAAAACTAGGGGTATGCTTCCGATGGGGTTCTACAATGGGATAGGAAATTGATTAATCACACAAACTTTCAATTAAAGATATGAGTAGCTTGGTTCGAGCAATATTTGGTAGTCTTTCAGCCCTTCAAATATATGTACCATGGTTTTGCTTAAACACCAGAGCTTCACTTTAAACCAACCAATTAATGCTTGGGTGAATCAAACTATCTCTAGATTTGATTCTTAGATGATAATTTCCTTCAATCAAGCTATTTCTAGCCTTAATTTATGGTGAAAATCCCAAATCCCCACTATTGAATTCTTACCCAATTATTGAACTCCTCTTTCAAGAAAGTACAAAATTAGTAAACTCAATCAATGTTTGCAACCATCAATTTTATAATTAAACCATGAAGAATTCAATAGACCCATACTAAATAATCAATTATAAGCACAATTAATCAATATCCATATCCAAATTCAAACATCCATCGTACACATACCCCTAGAATAGAATTTAGCTGCTTAAATTAAAGGAACAAGAGAATATACCAAATGGGTTTCCCAAAATTCTATTGATATTATAAGCTAAGTTCCAATTCCAAGCTCAAATTCCTTACAAATGGTGTTTTTCAATGAGGAAAAAGATAAAAGAAAGTGTACTCTCCATACTCTTTCTTGGGGAAAGTAAAAACTGATTATTCTCCATAGTGCACACCCCAAAAAGGATTTTAGAACCTTCTCAAATATGTCACACATAATTGGATAAAAATTCCCTTCGAGGCTTGTGTGATTGATGTGCGACGACACTTGTGATCGCACCTTAAGGTTTGAGGATTGCAGGTGCCTTTCTCTTTAGTCAGTGACATCCAGCAGCTGTGTGATGTGAGGTGTGAAAGGGAGGGCGATCTCCCCTTGAAAAGTGTGGCTCGCATGTTGGTAACTGCTCAGGCAGTTTCTAATGTTCCATGTGCGATGGCACATGCGAAACGCAGGTGCTTTTGTGCGGCTCGCATGTCATTCACATATCTTTACATATTTTTCCCTTTTTTGATCACTTTCATACTTTACCTTTATTTTAAGCTCTTTGGGTTCAATTCCTTTACGTTTTTTCATTTGACAAAGAGTACCTGCATTTATGTCAAGAAAGGCAATACGTACCTCTAATTCTCATCAAAACATGTCAATAATTCATGAATAAAGGCTCAATAAGTTTATGGATTATTAACTTATCAAACCCCCAAACTTGAAGTATTGTTTGTCCTCAAGCAAGATACTCACAAGGTAAGGAATGAAATAGGTTCTCAAAACACAAGGGTTGTACACAAGATTATCTCTATTCTAAAACCTAAGAAAATAACAACAAAAGACTCAAGACAAAAAGACTCAACTACAATGCTCATCTCAATTGGTATCACCATACTCTTAAGGCAGGTGCTCATTTCAAAACTTCACCAAAAAGGATTTCATTTCTCATTCAAAAGCAAGGGATTTGTTATTCAAAACAATAACTATTAAGCTTCTCAAGTCATTGGCATGGACCTTCATGGTTTGCCTCAAGATTTGCCACACAACTTGTCTCATTCATTCCTCTCAATTGAAATAGAGACTTCATTATTTGTTTCAAGTGTGTGATGTCACTCACCAAAAGAGAAAATCCCACTCACAATCATGCAATTCATAATAAAAATAAGATTATAAGAGAACCAAAGAGACTCTCACTCTCTCAAAGAAGTTTGAGTGCATATGCATTGAACTATTGGCTTTTCCTTCATGTAGTTCGCCACTAATATAGTGTTACCAAGCTTGAATTTACTAAGGACTTGCAGGCTACGATGTTGGCTAGGGTTAAGGTGAGGATTATAATTGGCTCAAGTGACTAAACCTCCCTAACGCTCCTTGTGATTATTCAAAGCACCGCTCATATTTTCAAACTTTTTACTTCACCTTATTTCTCCCTCTCACAACTCAAGCTTCCCTTTCAACTTATTTATTCAACGACCTTTTCCTTCATTAATTTGGTAGCACCAATTTCTCCATTTCCTTTTCATTTTGCTCATTTCGTTGAATATTTTGGAGCAATTTTATTTTGAGCATAAGGTTCTACCCTGTATTGAAGTGCATCTCTTTTCTTCTCCATATTTTGTACATATACCCTAAACTTTGGCTTTTGCCTATGTTAACATTTCAATTTCCCCCCAAACTTAGGGTTTTAGCCTACATCTCACTTTCTAGCCATTAGGAAGGATGAGTGCAAGAATATAGGGTCCAAAAAGGGCTAAGGTGTCTAACAAGGTGCCAAGGAAAGGTCACAAGCTCAAAGGGGCTTACTAGGGTTGATGTCAAGGGAAGTCGATTTGGGTGAAGTGGCTATTCAAAAAGGGCCTAAGGTCATCTTCCAAGCTTGGTGACATCAAGGATTTCACATTGAATCATATCGGGATAAGTTCTAGACAACACATATATACAATAATGAAGTATAACCTTACCACACAAGGCATTACAACACAAGAATTTTTCAACTAGTCTCACAATCAATTAGGACAAATGACTTTTGACAAGACATTCTGAGTTCTTCTACACACTCATTTGTGAATTGATCAAGCCAAACATGGAATGTTCAAGTCATGACAAGAGAATGCTTTTTACAAAAATTATTTTCCCTCTTTCCTTCAATTAGCAAATTTCTTGCCAAGAAAATTTTTGGTGGGCCCATTTTGAGACAAGCAAAACACGGACTCAATTTAACACTAAAACTTGACATTTTCTCTTAAGAAAGTCGTCTCTCAATCTATCATAGGAAAACACCAACCTGGTTCGACACCAAAAATAAACAAAAGAAAATAAATTGTTCCTTGGGAAAGAACCATGGTATGAAGAAAACCCTTGAATTTTATTTGACTAACCTACTATTAACAAGGAAAAAGTGAGTAAAGCAATGTAAGTCAGAAATGCAAGGCAATATTTCACTATTTAAAACACATTCCACAAGGACTCAACACCCCAAACTTAAACGGAAAATTGTTCTCAATGAAATAAGTGCTAACTATGGTGTGCTTCCTGGAGAAATGGGCGAGCTACAAACTTTCAAGGGAGAATTACCCGAACTGTCGCTTGGTGCAGAAATAAATAATGGAGAAGTTGCCAGTGATCTGCCTCCCCACATGCAAAGTGACGTGTGATGCACATAATGCCAAAGGCAAAATGACTGGACTATTGCAGATCGCGGTGAAAAGTGGGTGGAATGCTAGTGTTCTAGTTGTAGATGCGAAATGAATTGCGTTCCGCATAACGAAAAGTGCAATTTGCACATCAAGTCGCATGTTTGGTTGCAAAACCTCATCGAGATGCCAGTAGTCTGCCTCTCCATCTGCGAAGTATGGTGAGACACACATAATATGGCATGTGATTCATATGACCCAGCGCATGTGGACTCATAAGTTAGAGGTGGAACTATTTTTATGGGTGATGAGCATGTGAGTCGCACTTCTCCAGGTGCATTTCATATATTGCCTTAGTAGGAGCAGTTTGACGCCTTCCAAATATTCCAACCCTCTTAAATCGTCTACTACCTAAAAACTTCAGCAAAAACAATAATAAAATAATAAAGACAGAAAAGAAAAATGCCAAAATGAAAGTGTACGCTTGGGTTGCCTCCCAAGAAGTGCTTGATTTAACATCATATCTCGACGGGGGGTACCTCACAATTATGGTTCGTCAAGATAAGTCACTCCTATGAGTGTGAAATCTTCTGGAATACCCAAATATTATTTGACTCATTGCCCATTGACTTTAAATTTTGAGCCATTTTCGGCTTCCAACTCAATTGTTCCATTTGCAAAAACTTGAGATACCTTGAAAGGGCCAAACAATTTTGACTTTAGGTTACCCAGAAAAAGTCAGAGTCTAGAGTTGAACAAAAGTACCCAATCATCGATAGAGAATTCTTGCTTTAGAATTTGTTGATCATAGTAATGCTTCAGCCGGGCTTTGTAGAGTGAGGCATTCTCGTAGGCTCGCATCCAAAATTCATATATCTCATTAAGATCTTCAACCCTAGCATGATCAACCTTTTCCCAATTTAGGTTCAGCCTTTTTAAAGCCCACATGGCTTTGTGTTCTAACTCCACAGGAAGATGGCAAGCTTTTCCAAAAACTATTTGGTATGGAGACATACTGATAGGAGTTTTATAGGCAGTTCTGTAAGCCCATAATGCATCATCCAATTTTTATGGCCATAATCTCCCTATCTGATACTTCAACTTGGCCACTAATTTATGGGTAATAAGGGGTGGTGACTTTATGCTTGACGCTGTATTTCTCAAGTAGAGCACTAAAAAATCGATTGCAAAAGTGGGATCCTCTATCACTGATAATAGCATGAGGGGTGACAAAATGAGAGAATATGTGCTTCTTAAGAAATGCCATGACACTCTTCCCGTCATTGTTTGGTAAAGACACCGCTTCTATCCATTTGGATATATAGTCCATAGCCACGAGGATGTAAATGTTCCCAAAAGAGCTTACAAAGGACCCCATGAAGTCTATGCCCCATACATCAAATAATTCAACTTCTAAAATTGGTGTCAATAAAAGCTCACGGCGATGAGATACTCCCCCGTCACATTGGCATTAGTCACATTGTTTCACTAGATCATGCACATCTTGGTAGAGAGTCAGCCAAGAGAATCCACTTTGCAGCACTTTTGAGGCTGTTCGCATGTCATCATGATGACCCCCCACCGGTGAAGAATGGCAAGCTTCCAAAATGGGCATCATCTTTGCTTCAGGAATGCACCTTCGAATCATACCATCATCATAAAATCCAAAAGAGATAGGGTTCATCCCAATAGAACTTCCAGGCGTCATATAGAAATTTTTTCTTCTAATGGAAAGTTAGACCTTCTGGCATTAAATCACTTGCTAGGAAGTTAGCAAAATCAGTGAACCAATGTATCAGATCGTGAGATTCAGCCAAGATATGTTCGTCGGGGAATGCATCATTTACTTAAAATTCCCCCACAGGCAGTCCTTCTTCTTTCAATCTAGACAGATGGTCAGCCACTTAGTTTTTACACCCTCTTCGATCTTTCACCTTAAAGTCAAACGCTTGGAGTAACAGGACCCATCGGATAAGCCTTGGCTAGACATATTTCTTAGCAATTAAATACCTAATCGCAACATGATCCGTGTGCATAACTACTTTGGTCCCTAATAGGTATGCCCAAATTTTTTTAAAAGCAAATATTACTGCAAGCAATTCTTATTCGGTCGCAGTGTAGTTTGTTTGGGCTGCGTTCAAGGTTTTGCTAGCATAATAGATTGGATGAAAAAGCTTATCCCTTTGTTGACCAAGCACCGCTCCTAAGGATACGCCATTAGCATCACATACTAGTTCAAATAGTTTTGACCAGTCGGGTGCTATGATGATGGGAGCTGCGGTTAGATTTTCGTCAACCTGAGAAATGCTTTCATGCAACTATCATCAAATTCAACCTTAGCATCTTTCTCTAGTAATTTGCATAAAGGATGGGCCACTTTAGAGAAATCTTTGATGAACCTCCTATAGAATTCGGCGCGACCCAAGAAGCTTCGTACCCCTTTTACTATTTTCAGAGGAGGTAGCTTGGAAAAGACATCAAATTTTTCTTGGTCAACTTCAATTCCCTTCTCGAATATTTTGTGCCCTAACACAATCCCTTCTTTCAACATGAAGTGACATTTTTCCCAATTTAGAACCAAGTTTGTTTCTTCACATCTTTTGAGCACATCTTCCAAATGGGATAGGTAATCTTCAAAAGCATTTCCCACAATGGAGAAATCATCCATGAAGATTTCCATGGTGTCTTCTACCATGTCAAAAAATATTGACATCATGCACCTTTGAAAAGTGGCCATAGCATTGCATAGTCCTAACGACATTTTCTTGAATGCAAATGTCCCATAGGGACAAGTGAATGTCATTTTCTCTTGGTCTTCGGGAGAAACTGAGATTTTGTTATAACCTGAATACCCATTAAGGAAGTAATAGTAACCACACTCTTCCAATCGATCAAGCATATGATCCATAAATGGAAGAGGGAAACAGACTTTTTCTGTCCACATATTCAATTTCCTATAATCTATGCAAACTCTCCACTCGGTCACCGGCCTGAGAGCTATCATTTCAGCCTTTTTGTTAGGTATGACCGTGATTCCTCCTTTTTGGGGTACACATTGGACTGGACTAACCCATATACTGTTAGATATTTGGAAGACGACCCCCATCTTACCATTTGATAATTTCTTTGATAACCACCTCTTGCGTACGAGGGTTTAACCTTCTCTAATGCTTAATTAAAGGTGTGCAATCTTCTTGAAGGTTAATCTT
Source organism: Jaltomata sinuosa (assembly GCA_003996215.1). Lineage (NCBI taxonomy): Eukaryota > Viridiplantae > Streptophyta > Magnoliopsida > Solanales > Solanaceae > Jaltomata > Jaltomata sinuosa. The sequence continues at coordinate 258,591 of QJPP01001415.1, forward strand.
GTGTGTACATATCCCCGATGGTATGCCAATTATGTCAGAAATGGCCCAACCAAGAGCTCGAATAAGCTTTTTCAATATATTAAGTAATTCTCGTACTTGTTCTTCATCTAATTTATTGGATATGGTTACCGATAAGGTCTCATTGGCACCTAAATATGCATATTTCAAGTACGAAGGCAAGGGTTTGAGCTCCAACATTGGGGGTTCAACAATTGATGGTTTGGATGGAGGAGTTTGTCTATTCTTTAAATCAAGATCAAGTTTTTTCGGAGGGTAGGAATAAGATCCCATTCCTACCAAAGCATTACATATTTCCTCATACTCCTCTATCCCTTTGCAATCATGGTTCAACAAAACAGCTTCCAATGCCTCATCCACAAACCTTTCTTCCGAATGTAACTTGACAGTCTCCTCAATTTTATTGATTGCAAATACCATTTAGAGGTCATTAGGCTACTTCATGGATCTACAAACATCAAAAGTTATCTCCTCCTCATCCATTAAGAATTTAAGTTCTCCCAATTTCACCTCATTCAATGTGTGCCCTATCTTCAAACTCGGCTGTCCCAATACAATTAGTATTTCAAAACCACCGGTACAATCAAGTATCACAAAATTTATCGAATATACAAGCTGATCCACTTTTACTAATATGTCATAGCAAATTCCAACGGGAAATTTCTTTGAGCGGTCTGCCATAAGTAATTTCGTCTTTGTAGTAGTGGGCTGACCGAGTTCCAATCATTTGGAGGTGGAAAGAGACATCAAATTTATACTTGCACTCTCATCACACACAATCCTTGTTGATTGATGCAATCCATTTGCACCACAAATGGTGAAAGCACCCGAGGTAATCCACTTCATTAGCAAACTTGATTGATATTGTAGAGCTACTTTGAAGGGACATGTGGACGGTCCTATACTCCATGAAATTTTTCATAATACACATTTCTTTCACAAATTTAGCATGCTCAGGCATTTGAGTGATGACTGTTTTCGAGAAAAATGACTTATTTGAAAATCATTTCAAAAATCTAATTTAAAGATTCAAAACATTTTTAAGTTTAAAGAAGAGCCGCCACTTAGTTTTATAAAGTAAAACCAAGAAAAACTTATAAAAATCTTTTAAAGTCAAAACAGATAAAACTTAAAAAAATTAAGAGATTAAGGATAAGCAGTTCCTATTAATATCCCGAGAAGGTTTTAAAGACACTCGGAATATTCGTTAACTCGCGATTATTTGAACTTGTTTGAAAATAACTTATTTGACTAACTTTGAAAGACAATTTACTTGTTGGAAAATATAAAAATTTATGACAAGACAGGGTAATTTAAAGACAAGTAATGAAAATTTAGAATTCTGTCAAAAATTCATTTTTTGTCTATGAGAGTTAAGAAAGTAATTTATCATTTTTTGAAAATAAGTAGCAAGAAATAACTTTATTTCTTCTCAAGTATAAAAACCCCAATAAGCCTTTTGAGAGAAAAAGTGAAAATTTATTTTTTTATTCCATGGATTAAAAACGAATAAGAACAACGTTAATTCATGAGTCGTTTAATTAAGTAAATCCGACTCAACGCATAACAAAAATGGTAATTCGTTAGGTGATTCAACTAAGTTAAAATAAAATAAATAAGAGTTAGTAACAATACAAACAATTCTAAATTACGAATGAATTAAAAAGAAAGAGAGAGATGCGATCAAGCTTTTGGCTTAATCAAGACCTGTCCTATATCTAATATTTTGGGCCTCTTGGCCCATTTGCTGCCAATGTTGAATTTTGGTCCAGTTTTTGTCCAACTTCTTGCCCATTTTTGGGCGGCTGCTGCTGCTACTGCATGGGCTTCGTCCCATTTTCTATTTTTTGTATACCAGCCCATACATAGACTGTATACCAGTGTATATCAATCTCAAAACTTGTACATCTTCTTCCATATTCCACGCATCCCATATGGACTGTTGTGTATCAATCTAGTCGGACTTGAATTGAGGCTGAACTCGAAAATGTTGTTGGGATTTGCTAGCCCAACAAGACAGTGTAGGGAGAGAACGAGTCCTTCTGGACTCAGGTAGTTCATGCGTGAGAGAAAAAAACAAAGACAGTTAACATCAATTCTAATAACTTGCGAAGGAGTAATTAAAACAACAAAGGTTACAAAGACATGCTAATTCTGCTACCTAAAGTTTGGATCATGATTGTGATCTTATGAACTTAATAAGACCTTGTGAAGGATCCTGATCGTACAAGTGTCTCCATAAGCAATAATTAAGAAAAGAAATGACTGAATCTTGACTAAATTCATACAAGACAAACTAACAGGCTGCACTCTTTTGCAATTCTAAATTCTTGGTTTTCTAGTCCAAACCCAATACAAAGCATATAAATGACATTTTTAGCTATACTTAACACAGAAAGGTGCATGAGATGCAAATGACATTAAGGTTATGCCTTTTATCATTACAAGATATGCTAACACCGAAATAGTATACTCTAAGCTTTCAAAAACATATTCATCTTTAGGCACAGGGGAGGGATTATGGGATCAAGTGTGATTCATAGGGAGGAATAAAGCAGGCAAATGACTTTTGCTTTGGCATTCTATAACGGACAAAACGAAGAGAAAGGCATGAACATGAGAAGAAATAGACTACTGTAGGAATTAAATTACTGAAGCTAAATGCTTCAAACGATCAGAAATGAACACACAAATATGGAAAACATGATCTTGTCATTTTCTACCTTTAGTTCATTTTAAAAGAAGAAGCAAAAGACTCTAAGCTCGTGAGATTGCCTTGAAGCAGTGAGAGAGAAAATAACAAACAAGAAATGGCACGTAAAGGGGGAAGGGAAAGGATAACAGTGCTATCATTTAACTATGCAACGGAGCTTTTGTCTAAGGCCAAAAGAAGACAATATATGGTTATCAAGATGAAACCAAACCATTAATCACACGAGTTTCACTCAAACGCAAAAGAACCTGAATCATTTGTCGTGTTGGCATTGTTAAAAAACAGTGAGAAACAGCCATGATTGAACAAAATTCACACAATACATGCCATCAAAAACAGAACAAATGATCAAAGAAGGGAAGAACAAAATCAAATTCATTTATACTTCTTCTAAGCCGAGAACTCTTGCTAAAATGAAACTCAGGGCAACGTAGGTAAAGAAAAGAGAGTGGTGCAGCAAAATAAAGGGAATGGAGAGCATTGATGAGATCACGGAGAACATATTGTAAACAGAGACGAAATTCAATCCCAAAGGGAATCATGCGCTATGCATCATGGACAAAAGAATCGATGAGCTTAAACAAAAATAATGAGCAAATATCATCCAACAGCCTTATTAGTGCTTTGATAACTAGCTCTTAAATAAAATAACATTTCCATGGGCGTGCAACAGTCATGAAACAATAACAATGTCGACTGAATTTTTAAACTCGACGAATAGTTTCAAAATTTGATAGAGTAAGTTCTAACATTTTTCTTTCTGTATCCACACCACAATAAACACACAACATCAAACAAGACCAGCTCAAAACCAGAAGAAAACAGTAGTAGCAATCATTAAAAAAATCCATCCGAAACACCAAATTCTAAAAAATTGAGCATTACATGATGCTAGAAAAATGAAACAGATATGAAAACAAGAAAATGAGGGGTTTACCTTCTTCGGAGCAGCGAACCTAGACTCGAGCTTCTGCCGGAAATGCTTCACCACCGCTGGAAGAACACGAACTTTTTAGGGTTTATATCTCTGAAACTTTCGATTTCTTTGATGGGTTTAGAGAGTGGTTCTCCAAAGAAAACCCAAGAAATCAAAAGCCAGCCCCTAATCCCTCCATCTTAGAGGGTATTTATAGGAAGATTTTAGGGTGAAAAGAGGGGGAAAATGGATGGGTAATTTCGGGAATTTCCTTTGAGGAAATTCAAAATCTCCAACGAATAAGGCTTGGAGAGCAAGGAAATTGTACAAAGATTCCACCGATTCGCAGAGAAATTGAAACCTGGGCAATTTCTAGAACGTTCTGGGTCTGCCAGCACATGAGTTGGCGGAGAATGGATGGCGTTTGGGAAAATTGATGGGATTGAGGCGTCGTTTGCTGGATTTGTCGTTGCTGGATCTGTTGTCATTAGGGTTTTTTGGTGGTTGTTCATCATTTTTGGGAGAAGAAGATAAAGGGGTCATTTGGTTATTTGTTGTGAGATGAGAGATGAAAGAAGAGGAGGTAAGGGTGTTAAGGGTGTGGACCGGACGGGTCAAAGGGGAATAAAAGTGGGCTAGGCGGGTTACTTGGGTTAAGGTTGCCCAATAGTGGATGAAGCAAAGGGGTTATAAGGGGGCTATTTAGATAAAAATGTGGCCGAAGGGTTAAGGAGATAGCCGAAATTGATTAGAATTAGAAAAATTCTGGCTAGGATTTAAATGATTTTAATGAAATAGGCTAGAATAGAAATAGAGACAAACTAATTACAATTAATCAATTGAGCTTTCCTTAAATCTAAACAAATTAAAATAATTATTGTATTTAACACATAATTACCTCTTTTAAAAATTATGAAATTAATTTATTCAATTACTTTTTCACTTTGAATTAAATTGGAGGAAAATCAAGCGTTTAATCTTTTTAAAGAATTTCTTATGAAATTAGACTTTAAAATAGTTCCTTAAGTAAACTTATATAAATTCCACGTAATTAAACGTGAAAGATATAAATTTTTACTAAGAACTATTATAAAGTTGATTTGAATTTTTTTTTCCTTCTTATAAAATAATTATTTCAAAAATTGTTCAAAATTCAAAAAAGGCTCAAGATTAATTCGTAATGTGGAGAGTAAAAATTGGGTGTCAACAACTGCCCCTCCCTTTGGGTAGGGTGGATGTAAGGAACCCTAAGCAAAGGAAATTGACATTCCCAATTTCATCCGACCAGAGATTCATCTACAGGAATCGGTTGATTCTAGCACGAATTTCAAGGAATCATGGCCGAACTCTGGTATCGAATTTCCTACATATCTCAGGTTATATGAGAATTCAGGCCACTGGTAGTTCAAGATGCTTGATTTTACGCATGATCTTTAAAAAATTCCAAATTATTCCGGTTTTAGAGTACAGAGAGACCAAAAAGTTGGGGAGTAAGAGGATTGGGGGAGTTAGGAATGCAGATGAGTTTTCAACATAGAGCCCGCCTACATATCTCAGGACTTAGTAATCAAGCCACTTGTAGTTCGACTCAATCGGTAAAAAAAGTAATCTTTATGTTAAGATGACCTTTGGCTCGAGATGAGTGACGAATAATTTGAGTTATAGAAAAGAGTCTTGTAACCTCTCAACTATGAATGTGGTGCACTTCACACCCATAAATAAGATTTTACCAGGACATAATTTCCAAAACTTGAGGTGTATCGTCACCCGAATTTGAAGAGAAGGAGTATTGCTTCCAGCGTGAGTTCAGAAAATACTCTAGATGCGAAACTAAGACCCAACGATAGGAAATATGAAAAATACCCACATGCCTTATAATAGGGGTGTGGTTTGATGGTGGTGAAAGTCGTTCCTCAGCTCGCGTCCAAAGAGTTTAATATCCCTCTTCGGACTATGTCCCAATTCGCTGTTAAGAAAAAGTTCCACGTTGTGATGCATCCTTTTTGGTGTAGTCTACACCTGTGGTTTTGCTTTGAGAATTTCATCCTTCTCGGATGCTCTCGACAATATTTCAAAACAAAATTATTAATAGTAACATAATTCCATTTGGAGAGGTAGTTTCTTTGTCATACCTTGTACTTGGGGTTATGTTCTAATACCGTATGGTGACGTCTTTTTGACGTATTTTGTGCATGTTATTCTGGTTTGAGATTTTCATCCTCTCGGATGTTCTCAGCAATATTTGAAACAAGATTGTTAGTAATAAAGTAATTCAATAGAGAAAGATAGTTCTGTACCTTATTTTTCACATTCGTTGCTTTTTGAAAAATATGTCATCTTTTCTTTCTCTGACTTGGGGAAATAGCGACTTCTATGACGAGAATATGATAGCCTTCGTAGCTATCGGATAGGACTGCCTTCATGGCAGTTTTTGAGTATGAAGAACTTTGTAGTCATTTGTGATGTAACGATCTTCGCAACCGTTTACGGCATTCTCTTGAACGTGATAGCCTTCATGGATATTGACAGTTGTCTTTGCATATGCCTTTGGGATAAGTCTTGCGCATCATTCGTATCGACGCGACTAACAGATATTTCTTGAATTGTCAGTTTTTGGGCAATCTAGCTTACCCCTAAATTACGACTCCAAATACGAAGCGTAAGCGGTCACTGTCAAATATAGAACCCAACAGAGGTTGGGGTGGATCCCACAGGGAATAAGGTGCAAATTAAGTCATTAGTGAATTAGATGACTAGTAGTCAATAGTTTTCGGTAAATAGGGGGGGTTTGTGTGACCAATATGTGAACAAAAACACTAAGAACGAACGAGTTTTAATCAATATGAGAGTAAACTAGGGAAGTGTTCACCATGGCGTTGTAACAATTTCGATTCAAAGCTTAACCGGGTTCTTTCTATATGCGTGTCACGATGTGATTGAATTAATGGTATCATCTAAACGTTTCTCAACCAAATAGACGAATTTCCTTTTCAATTCTCTCGAACTTGAAAAGGTGAGCTTTTATATTTCAATCCTAAACATCAAGTAGATTAATCTAGTTACAGCATTAATCATAAGACCAGAGTTGGTAGTCTCGAATCCTCGAAGTTAATCAAATTTCCCAGTTTTAATCTCTTTACTCAAGCAAATTAAACCTAGGCATGTTCTAATGTTTGCAACCACTAGAAAATGTTAAGAATGAATGATTAATAACGTGACATCATATATATTGAACCCGACGCTACCCGGAATCTATATTGCTACTTTTGCCATGGCTCCCACAACCCTAGTTGTGGGAAGTTAGTTACTCATGCTATTAGGAGAAGAGAAGAAAGTCATATTCATAACAAAGAGAAAAGATTCTTACAATATAATGAACACAAGCTTCAATTATCCAAGAACAAGAAACCAAGATCCCAAGAACAATCAAGAACACGATTCAAGAAGAAGAAAACGTGTTTTGCTCTCAACTTCTCGCTCAAAACTCTCCTAAAACTATTGGGTAATGAATAAATAAAATAAATCTAACATAGGGTATTTATAGTAGTCCAGGAAATAAAGTCCAAAAATAAAACGTTCGGATTCCGCGTCGCGTTGACGGCTCAGCCTGACGGACCGTCACCTTGGTGACTGGCCGTCACGGTGGCCGTCACCACTAGGCAGTGGTGCTGCCTCACTTGACGGTCAGGCTGACGGACCGTCACCTTGGTGACGGGCCATCACGGTGGCCGTCACCACTAGGTAGTGGTGCTGCCTCACTTGACGGTCCGTCACCTTGGTGACTGGCCGTCACGGTGGCCGTCACTCTTATCCAGAGGGTCTTTTTGCTCGTATTTCCTTCCGTTTCTATGTTTATCTCTCTTTCCTGCAAACATAACATAAAACATCAAAAACGACGATGGTTGCTTGAGAACTTACGGTTATTCTTAGTTTAAAGGAGTCAAATGTGTCGTAGAATGGCGGCATATCAACACCCTCAACTTAGACGTTCGCTTGTCCTCAAGCAACATGACATAAAAGAAAAACAATAAGACGACTCAACTAAGAAAACAAACTCGTGTCTCTAGCAACTCATGGTCATTCAACGCTTATTCAATTTTAAATCAAGCTCCCTAGTAGCACACAAATGTATGAAACGTTGACTTGCAAGGATCCAAACATGTCATTCCGATATGACAGAATATTATGCATACACACGCGCAGCTATCCTAACAGTCAATAGACAATACAGAAATCTTGGTGCCCTCACCACAAAGAAGTCCCACACACCAGTTTTAGGACTAGGTAAGGCGCTCTCACTCACAAACGAGTTCAAACAATGCCCATGAGATGCCATAAGCTTGCCCTTACTATTCTATTTCAGTTTTTTTCAGAAAGCCGCTCAGGATCACTACATGACTTGTTTAGGCTTGTAATGAGGCTTCAGGTGCGGGTAGGATACGTTTGGGGAATAGTGACTAAACCCTCCTTGGAATCACCGACCTACTATTTCCACATAACTTTACTTTGTCTATCCTTATTCACCTCTTTATTCCCTTCTTTCTAGCTACAGGTACGGCCTCTTTATTTTGACACTTCTTTTTATTCCTTTTTCGTTCTTTTTCATCTCTTTTTTTTTCGTTTCTTTATCTTTCTTTTCTTAGACACACACTCAGAATCTTCATTCTATCCACAACCAATCTTATCCATCCTATTTTCCTTATCATTTACCTCTATAGTCGCCACCCTCAACTTAGACTGATTGCCTGAGTTGAGGTGCACGATGTCCAAGGAAGGACCAGGGCCAAAACAGGGATTCAAAGTTCAAAAGGAACGGTGACAGGTTATTGAAAGAACATGGTCAATTATGGCTCAAACAAGGTTCAAAGGGATTATTTGCATTTGGACGGTCTTATAGGCTAAGTCGACTGCACACAAAAAGGGCCTGTGATCCTTTCCTAAGCAACCAACTTCAAACTTAACAAAATAGACCGGGCAAGTTCTAGATGCATGCACAGAGTAAGAATTTATAACAATATGCTCACACACACTTGGCACCAAGAAACCATACCACTACCAACTATCAAAACAACAGCTCGGCTTAAGCATACTTATTTCAATCATAACCACACAATGACATTCAAGGATCCAGAAAGTCAATCGTTTCACACATAAGTACAAAATCAACTGTTTCAGAGGGAGCTCTTTTTAGTATATTTTCCAACAAAAAAACGCCATGCTTGCTATAGACACTAGAAAATAACTAAAATTTAAACTACAACCTAAACATGCCGGTTCTACTAGATAGCACACCGGAGGGAAAAGAAACACGGCAACAAAAACTCTCGGTGGTGAAAGACTCACAGGTATCCCAACACCCTCAACTTAGACTCATGCAATGTCCCCAATGCATACATGTGAAAGCTAAAACTGTGAGAGAAACGAATACCTGTGAAGCCCATAGGACTCAGAGTCTGGCATGATGTTGGAGACCGCCAGGGTCTCCAAAGCAGGCGAAATCGATGGAATAGGTGCCAGCTACCCCATCCCGTTGAGCTCCAACTTTCTCTTTTATCGGCTCCGCAGCTAGTCGCGGCAACTTCTTTACTCTTTCTAACTCTTTTCCTTTGCTGGTTTTCTTGCAGTGTTTTCTTTTTCTTGATTTGTTTTCACCGCCTTCCTCTGTAGGTTTCTCTTCTCGCAGCATCATTCTCACGACAACTAGAGTCTCGACAGGACCCTTCTCCTCAATATGCACATCCGCAGGGGCTTCATCAACAACATTTATAACCGCGACCACTCTCATGTCTCTTGGTTGCTTCATCAACTTACACGCATCAAACTTGACCAATTCATTGTTTAATCTGAACGTCAGTTTGTTTCTTTCCATGTCGACCAATACTCTTGCAGTGGCTAACAATGGTCGTCCCAAGATTATGGGAACCTCAAAGTCCACTTCGCAATCTAGTTTACCTGCACTTATCTGTTGCCTTTTGTGACTATTTATTTTCTATTCTGTTCATTACTGCTCTTTTATCTTATATGTGCCCAGTCGGCCTATGATACCTACTGGGTACCTTTTATTTCGCATTTGGTGCTCATACTACACCCTGCATTTTCTGGTGTAGATCCTAGTGTGGGCTATCACTGTTAGCTCATCGGAGACTCGTACGAGGAGCTGCTTTTGTGATATTCCAGACTAAGGGTGAGCTCTTGGCGACCAGAGCTTAGCTTTAGTTTATCTTTTGCTTTATGTATTCTATTACTACTAGAAGACATGTGTGTATATATTATTTTGGATGCTTCGTACTCCTTATATGTAATTTCGGCTCTATACTATGATACTAGGTTTTGAGTTTAGTTTAGCGTCGCATATGTATATATTTTTATTATCTATTTTCTTTCTCTTGTTCCTTTGCTTCCGCTTATTAAACTATTTCTTCTTCTTAGACTGTTAGATAGTAGCTTATTACTGATTGTTCCAAGCTACGGGGATTGGTTTGCCTACTGGGGTATTTTAGGTTCCATCATGACTAAAAAATCGTGTCGTGACAGCTTGGTATCAGAGCTCTAGGTTCACCGGTGTCATCGGTATAGGAGCCAATGTCTAATAGAGTCCTGCAGATCACGGCGGAGACGTTCGTACTCAATCTTCAGGAGGCTATGGTGACATCTTAGGAAAAATAGACTTTTCTTGTTTCTCTCTCGTGCATAGTATCCTTGAACATTCTAGAAATCTCACTTGTTCTGGTTCACTTTTCTGTAGATGGTTCGCACGAGGTCTTCAGCTTCTGGCGGAGGAGAACCTCCCGCCCCTGCACCTCTGACTCTAGCTAGGGGATGGGGTGGTCGCAAGGGTAGAGGTAGGGGTTGTGGACGTCCTAGAGAAGAGACACCTACTAGAGCTTCTAGAGTTGAGGTAGATCCTGAGTATGATTATGAGCCCGAGTTCATCCCTGAGCAGCAGCATATGGACTCGAGGACAGCCTAAGTACCACCACCTCTAGTACTAGTTTCTATGCCAGCTTCTTCCCCAGCTCAGTCTTCAGATATTTGGGGTTTACTACTTCAGCTATTGGGTATGATAAGGGAGAGACCTTTTGAGGTAGCACGGACATCCGCTCAGGGGGCAGCCCTGGGTGTTCAGAGTTCAAGAGCGCATCCTGCTACTATGGCTCCCCGTGTTGAGGTTATTCCAATTCTAGCGGTTGCACAACCTCTCGCTCCTTGCCCAGCTATGACAGATAGGGAGAAGAAGGCCTTGAGTACATTTCTGAGATTGGCACCACCGAGATTTGCTGGTACATCAGGTAAGGACCCACATGACTTCATTACTACCTGTGAGGAGATGTTACACCATCTAGGCTTGCTAGAGACTCATGTATTTGGATATACTACATATCAGCTGGAGGGTCCAGCTAAGTTATGGTGGAGGGATCAGGTTGCTTGTCGACCATCTTCATCACCTCCATTGTCATGGTCCGAGTTTTATGAGGCCTTCATGGCCAAGTTCCTAGCTTAGAGTGATCGAGAGCATTGCCGGGAGTAGTTTACCAGGCTTATACAGGGATCCATGTCGGTATCTGAGTATGAGACCCATTTCCATCAGCTCGCTCTATTTGGGTCTATGATCATTCCTACTGAGACGGACAAGATTCACAGGTTTGTTTGGGGTTTGCGGACAGAGCTTAGGCAGTCAGCCGAGATATTGGTTTTTAGTGGTTGGTCTTTTCAGGCTATTGCAGACTACGTTCGTACGGTGGAGGACTTACACCGACATGATCAGGGGTCTAAAGATAAGAGGCCTCATTATCAGGGTGGCTATGGTGGTTCTAGATATGGTGGTAGAGGTTCAGGCCAATGGGGCCGGGGTTATCAGCAACAGCCGCACTAGGGTCAATCCATCCAACCAGTTTAGGTTTTACTTTGGACTTCTGGTAGTTCTTAGTTCGAATAGGGTCAGTCTTCGAGGTGTGCAACCCCTAGGGCATCAGGCCATGGTGGCCATTCAGGTTCTGCTGGTCCGTCTTAATAGCACAGGCCGTTAAGGCCCTGTTATGAGTGTGGTATTATTGGCCATTATGTTAGAGATTGCCCCCAGTGGGGTACAGTTCAGTCAGCCGCTCAGCCGGCCGAGCCTTTGAGAGCAGTTCAGATTTCAGCCAAAGGGGGTGGTTGTCAGGCTAGAGGTGGTTCCCTGCATGGCAGAGCAGGTGGTAGGGATGGAGGTCGGGCAGGTGGAGATCGTCGTCAGTTCTATGCGGTTCCTAGGAGACCAGAGACAGAGGCCTTGGAAGCTCTGATTACAGGTACGATTTCTGTGTGCCATCAATCTGCTATGGCTTTATTTGATCCTGGATCTACATGTTCATATGTATCTTCCTACTTTGTTCCTTGTTTGGGGTTGGCTAGTGAGTCTTTATCTGTGCTTGTTTCTGTTTCGACCCCAGTAGGAGATTCTTTAGTAGTGGATTAGATTGTAAGATCTTGCATGATATCTGTTGGTGATTTGGAGACTTGGGGTGATTTAATGATACTTGATATGTTAGATTTTGATATGATACTGGGCATGGACTGGTTATCCCCTCACCATGCGGTTTTGCATTGTTATGCCAAGACCGTTACCATAGACGTGCCTGGTGTAACCCCAGTTGTGTGACAGGGTTTTATCAACCGCGCATCGTCTGGGATCATCTCTTGTCTTCGAGTTAGAAAGTTGATCTCTCACGGGTGTTTAGCTTATATAGCATATGTCTGAGATACTAGTGCTGACCCTTCGTCTCCTGAGTCTGCTCATGTTGTTAGAGACTTTTTAGATGTGTTCCCTACCGACCTTTCAGGCCTTCCACCTGAGAGAGATGTCGATTTTTCCATTGAGTTAGAGCCAGGCACAAGGCCCATCTCTATTTCTCCTTACCGTATGGCTCCTGCTGAGTTGAGAGAGCTTAAGAAGAAGCTCTAGGATTTGTTAGCTAAGGGGTTTATTAGACCGAGTGTGTCTCCTTGGGGTGCTCCTATTCTCTTCGTAAAGAATAAGGATGGGTCGATGCGGATGTGTATTGATTATTGGCAGTTGAATAAGGTGACAGTGAAAAATAGTTATCCAATGCCGAGGATTGATGACTTGTTTGATCAGCTTTAGGGTTCATCCGTGTTTTCAAAGATTGATTTGAGGTCTGGTAGAGGATTAGGGCAGATGACATACCTAAGATAGCATTCAGGACACGTTATGGCCATTATGAGTTCCTGGTGATGTCTTTTGGGTTGACTAATGCCCCCGCAACTTTCATGGACATGATGCATAAGGTGCTTAGCCCGTACTTAGATATGTTTGTGATAGTCTTCATAGATGACATCCTGGTATACAGTTGATACTTCATAAGGTGCATTATTCTAGATACTCCATTCATCCTGGCGTAACAAAGATGTATATAGATTTGAGGCAACTCTACTGGTGGAGTGGTATGAAGCAAGACGTAAGAGAGTTTGTATCTCGATACTTGAATTGTCAGCAGGTGAAGTTCGAGCACATGAGACCGGGTGGTTTGATGCAGCGACTTCCTATTCTTGAGTGGAAGTGGGAAGGTATTACTATGGACTTCATTGTTGGTTTGCCTCATACTTCTTGGGGTTTTGATTCTATTTGGGTGATTGTGGATCGACTTACTAAGTCAGCCCACTTCTTGCCGGTTCATACTTCCTACAGCACCAAGAGGTTAGCTCAGATCTATATTCGTGAGGTCATTCGGTTGCACGGGGTCCCAACTTCTATCATTTCAGACCGCGACACACAGTTCATATCTCAGTTCTGGAGGTCTATTCAGTAAGATTTGGGTACAGAGGTTAAGCTTAGTACTGCTTTCCACCCTCAGACAGATGGCTAGTCTGAGAGGACTATTCAGGTCCTGGAGGACATGCTTCGGGCTTGTGTACTTGACTTTGGAGGTTCATGGGATAAGTTTTTGCCTTTGGCCGAGTTTGCTTATAATAATAGCTTTCACTTGAGCATCGACATGGGACCTTTTGAGGCCTTGTATGGTAGGCGTTGCAGATCGCCGATTGGTTAGTTTCATGGGCTAGAGTCCAGGATGCAAAGTACGGATTTGCTTAGAGATTCCTTAGACCGAGTCTGTTTGATTCAGGATAGACTCAGAGCAGTCAAAAGTAGGCAGAAGATCTACGCTGATCGTAGACTTCGTGCCTTAGAGTTCAGTGTTGGTGACTAGGTATTCCTTTATGTATCGCATGTGAAGGGCGTGATGAGATTTGGTTGGCGGGGCAAGCTTAGCCCCAGGTTCATTGGGCCATTTGAGATTCTCTAGAGGATTGGTAGTGTTGCCTACATGTTACCTTTGCCTCTGATATTTTTAGCTATTCAGCTAGTTTTCCATGTATCGATATTGCACCGGTATGTTCCAGATGAGTCCCATGTGTTGCATTGGGACTCGATTCAGTTAGATGATAGTTTATCCTTTGTTGAGGAGCCGATTCCTATTCTGTCCAGAGATATTAGGAGATTGCGATCTAGGGAGATTTCAGTTGCAAAAGTTTAGTGGAGGCACCGTCCAGTCAAGGAGGCTACTTGGGAGACCGAGAGTGAGTTGTATTCTCAGTATCCGCAGTTGTTCGAGCCTTCAGGTAATTCCTTCTTCTTGACTTTCGGGGACAAAAGTTTTTTAGTAGTGGATGTTGTGATGACCCTTCCTGTCATCTTTGCATTTGCGCATTCATTATACTGTTAGAGCCTCTCGGTAGTGTCCCCAAGTCATATATGGCTTGCTGGAACCGGTAGTTCGGTGCCCTGGTAATTCATTTGGTTGTTTTGGCCATTTTCCTATTTTAGAGCCTTAACTTAGAATATCATTGAATTTAGTCAACATTCTTGGTAAACATGCTCGAAATCAAATTCTGACAGTTCCATTAGCTCCAGAGCATGGATTATGGGCTAGAAGGAACCATGGTTGGGTTCTGGGAGCTTTTGGTTTTGTTTTGCCTTGGTTTTTGTGTTTTAGCCAAGTTGAACTTGAAAGTTTGACTTTGGTCAACATTCAGAGAAGACGACCTTGGATGGAAATTCTGACAGCGTTGTTAGCTCTGGAATGTCGACTTTGTGCTAGGGGAACCTTTGGTTTGGGTCCCAAGGCTTCCGAACTCGCTGTAGGCCTTGGTGTTCCATTTTGGAAAGATAGGCCTAAAGTTAGTTCTTGGGCATAGGGCCCACCTTTTGTGCTATTGACCTCCGTTGGGATTTTCATTGATTCTGTTAAGTTTGGAATGCCATTTATAGTCGAATAGCTTTGTTTGTTTGTGTTTGCGGGACCCCAGGTGTGTTCCCGAGGGTCCGTCGGAGTAGTTTTCTTGTTGGGCATTGTTGTTGGAAGCTGGTGCTGTCATAGAATCAGCTTGGCCTTCGCGTTTGTGGTGGCCAACCACGTTCACATAGGCATATGCCAGCTGTCCACTCAGCTTGGCCTTCGCGTTCGCGGTGGCCGGTCGCGTTCGCGTAGGCTTGTGCTAGCCGCCTGGGAAATTGTTCATTGCGGACGCGATGGCTGGCCGCGTTCGCGAAGGGCTAGGCCAGCAGCTATTTAAGCTGGCCATTACATTTTCCCAGCCTTATATCTCCAATTTTCCAACTCTAAAACACTCATACTCTCTATCAAATTGCTCCATATCAGTCCTAGATTTGGGGAAATCAATTGTTCATCGATAATTCGTGATCCTTCGATTCTTGGTAAGTCTTCTTCCCCAACTTGCTTTCTCTTGTTCTTTTCTAGAATCCTCCATTGTTGCTCATTTCAAAAGTTTGGAAGTTGTTGTAGAGGCTGTCTTTTTGCTCTTGCATGTTCGTGGGTTCGAGGAATTCACCATCTTTGCTTAAATTCTCTCTTTGTGGTAAGTAATCCTTGCCTAATTTCCAATTTTTGTTCTTAAAATTCCAACCTTAAGCCTTCTCTTGAGTGGGCTGTTTTGGCGCCCTCCTCTTGGCCAATTGTGCTCAATTTTGGAGCATGTCTTCTTGGCATCATTGGGGTCATCGTTCTTCTTTCTGTTTTTAGTTTTGGGTTATGGGCCCCGCGAGCCTGCTTTTGACCCAAATTTTGACTCAGCTATTATTATAGAGATATGGGTATCATTAAACTCATTTTAATATTTTATTTATGTTTTTGATAGTTTGATTATCATTCGGGATTTCTTGGAGTGATTCGGGCTTGGATATTGTTGTCCCAGCAGCTTGTCGTTAGACAACAGGTAGGTAACGGTCTAAACTCCCTTGACTTAGCATATATCGGATAAAATTGTACTAATGGGCATCCTTGGGTTGGGTTAACTAGGTTGGTACCACAGACCTTGACCGCTTATTCATGTTCAATTACTTTTCTTCCTCCGATATGTGTAGTAATTGTTTTTTACGCTCTATTCACCCTTGTGGTCCTGCGTGGCCTTTTATAGACTCTAGAACATAGTTGGTGGGATGTTAGGAATGCCCATGTGTCCCGAACATCGTTATTACTATTATAGAGCTGGCTATCTGTGCTGTAGAATGATTGGAGCCTGTGCAGAGCCGATAGGTTGGTTGTGAGACGATAGGTTGGTTGTGAGCCGTTGGGCTATTGTTTGTGTTTGAGCATGCTATTATCATGCATACAAAGGATTTTCTACTTGGTTTTACTACGGTTTTGGCTTCGAGCCTACTATTTATGATTTCCTAACCTTGCATGGCCTCGGGGGCTCATTTTCGGTAAAATAAATTATGAAATGGTTTGGTACCCCTTTTTATGGATCTTCTTGGGGTAAGAAATGTTAAAAGAGAGAGATGTATCAGTTTTCATTTTTTAATATTAGACTCGGGTGGACAGAGGTGCTAGATTGATTCTACTATTGATAAAGAAATGATATTAGCCTCGGTAAAGCCGAGTAACAAACTTGTTTTACCACTGTTTTAGACCCGGATACGCCCGGGTACCCTTGAAGGGAGTTTATGAGACTTATTTCATTGATTCAAACCTGGATAGAATTCAGGCATGCATGTTGAGCATTTGAGTACTAGTTGGTTCCGGTGGCACTCCGGACTGATATTTTGAGGTTAGAGTGTAGTATATGGTCTACGAGTAGACCTTCATGGACCCTGTCATTTCAGACCAAGTGCTACGGGCCAAAGAATGACTGGGGGTAGGGGTGTACGGCGGAGTAGATGTACTCGGGAGAAGTCCTTCCATGGATTCAGCCTTTATTGGACCTTTGGGGTACCGGAGGGGGTAACATACTGACACCGTGGTTACACTTAATTTATCATATCATATCATTCATTTGTGTGAGGTTCCACCCTTGCTCGTTGTTTGTTGAGTGTACGCTCCGGTTGTTAGGGCCAGCCGGAGGGTTTGTTTTCACTTGACTACATTCCGCGGTTGTATGGGCGGTCGGGGGATTGTAGGTAGACGCTTGTTACTTTATCGCTATACTACACCCTGTTATGGTTATATATATATGAGATTGGATATTGAGAGTTTGTTAGTTCCTGGCTTGATTTTGGTATGATTAAGTTGGTTATTGTTCCTGTTTTTCTAAGCATGCCTATCTTTATTCTTCTTCTCCTTTCCCTTGTACTTGAGGTTACCGATATACTTATCTCGTCTAAACTTACTACATACTGTTATTACGAGGATCCCAAGTGCGCCATTTCTTACTTTCACATGTGCATGCTGTGTGTATATACTGTACTTACTAGACTTGTATGTTACTTCATGTTGTCTTTCCTCTGGGCTAGTTTGCGTGCACTTATCTGTTGCCTTCTGTGACTATTTGTTTTCTATTCTGTTCATTACTGCTCTTTTATCTTATATATGCCCAGTCGGCCTATGATACCTACTGGGTATCTTTTGCTTTGCATTTGATGCTCATACTACACTCTGTATCTTCTGGTGCATATCCTAGTGTGGGCCATGGCCGTTAGCTCGTTGGAGACTCATGCGAGGAGCTGCTTTTGTGATATTCCAGACTGAGGGTGAGCTCTTGGGGATCGGAGTTTAGCTTTAGTTTATCTTTTGCTTTATGTAATCTATTACTTCTCGGCGACATGTATGTATATATTATTTTGGATGCTTCATACTCCTTATATGTAGTTCCAGCTCTATACTATGATACCAGGTTTTGGGTTTGGTTTAGCTTCCGCATATGTATGTATTCCTATTATCTATTTTCTTCCTCTTGTTTCCTTGCTTCCGCTTATTAAACTATTTCTTCCGCTTGGATTGTTAGATAGTATCCCATTACTGAGCGTTCTGGGCTACGGGAAATGGTTTGCCTACTGGGGAGTTATAGGTGCTATCATGACCGAGAAATTAGATCGTGACAATACCATCACAGTATATCTATATACTAGCATGGTATCATTGATGTATGCTTCAGATCTTTAATAAACCACAAGATTAAAAAAATATTTACTTTCTTAAACTCCATGCCAAGTCAAAACATGACAACAAATTAAAACAGAGGGAGTATATGTTTCATTTTCATTTGCAAAAGTGAAAAAACTATAAATTTTATTAATTTATATTTTAATAAATAAATTAATGTACTTTAATATAATTTTATTTTTATTAATTTAAAAGTAGTTAAATACTTTTATTTGTGTATTTTTTTTTAAAAAACAAGACGCAAAAAATAGAAAGAAACAAAAAGAAAAATAAATACAAAAAGAAAAGAGAAGTACAAAACTATTTTCTAAAAAAAAAAGAAAAAAGAATAGAAATTGGAAAAGGATTGAGTGGCGCCACAATTTAAGAAATGCATTGAAAATTCGGTGCCACAATTTTGAAATATTAGAAAAGAATTGAGCAGCGCCGCAATTTTGGGGTATTGCGGGTAAATAATTTGTTCCGCTTAGACATTATTTGTGTTAGTATTAGGTTGGGCACTTGGGTGTAAATTGTTTGGGCTGATGGGGCATTTTGTGTGCTTTTTCCAATAATTTTTAGGCGAATCTATGACCCGCTTATTTATTAAGAGAAAATTGTCAAATACCTCCTCAACCTATACGCCAATTCTCAACTATACACCTATACTTCAAGGGGGTCCTATGCAATTGACTCATATAACATGAATATGTGGTGTAATTTATCATATAATTTATGAAAAAGATACGATCCAGATGTAGTTTTCAAATAAGGGCATGTGTGTTCCATTGCTGGTCATTAGAAAGAAGAAATTCAATTGGTCCTTGGCTAGAATCAACTTAACAAAAAGTTTTGGGGTGACAACAATATTTCTTTAATTAGTTGGCAGCTATAAGTTTAGCCTTCTTCACAAGTTATCCGTGAATCAATAATATATCTAGTCTACATATTGAGTATTTAGAGCAATATCAATACTTTTGTGGATCTAATTTTCTGTAATTGTTTTACTTGAAAACAATTATGAGACAACAAGAAAATGAACAAGTAAATTTTTGGTTCTCTATAATTGTCCATTCACGTGCAGTGTCTTCTTATAATGTACTCCATCCATTTCGTATTAGTTATCCACTTTTCATTTTACACGCCCTTTAAGAAATAATAAATAAAAGGATAGTTTTACTAAGTTACTCTTAAATTTTCTTTTGAAATTTCGCAAACTTGTTTACAGTTTAAAAAGAATTAATTGCAAGGGCAAAATGCAAAAAATTGATTAATTCTCTCTTGATTTATAAATTAACAAGTAATCTGAGACAACTATTTTTAATAATGTGGACAACTAATATAAAATAACGGGTGTAATAATCATGAGACTGTGTCTAATTTTTCTACTTGAATCTTATTATTAAGATATGAAATTCATGATACCTTTTCTCGTCGAGTAGAATGATCTATAGCAGCCCTGTGTTAAGAATCAGGATAGATCACTAAAGTATGATAAATGTTCCACTCGAAAGTTTTAAACACACCTAATTGAGACAGCACACAATTCAATATGATATTTGTAAACACATAAATTTATTGAGTCGAGATTATAATAAATTTAAATTAAAACTTAAATTTATTTGTGTTGGTTATTAATTTGGATTTCATAAATTAAATAAGTTCATTTGACTATTGCAAATCCAATATTTATTTCATCTGAAAGCACAAACTATCAGGTCCATAAATACTGCTGGGGTGTTTGCCAACCCAAAAGACATCACAAGAAACTTAAAATTTCCATATTTGGTCTTAAAGACTATCTTCGAAATATCATTCTTCTTAACTCGTACCTAGTGGTACCCTGAACGTAAATCGATCTCTGAGAAATATCGAGCATCCTACAGCTGGTAAAAAAACCCCATCAATCTTTTGTAGTGGATACTTGTCCTTTATAGTCACCTTATTCAATTTTTCGTAATCTATACACTTTTTCAACAAGACGTCTTTCTTCTGCTCAAATAACACTAGTGCATCCCATGGTGACGCACTAGGCCTGATGAAGCCTTTATCTAATAAATCTTTCAGTTGTTCATTCAATTACTTCAATTCTGTTGGTGTCATTCTATATGAGAAAATTGATATTGGATGTTAGTAATGTAGCGATAACAAAATCAATCGCTCATTCTAGTGGAATACCAGGAAGCTCGTCTGGAAACTCATTAGCCACTAGAATAAACTGAAGAGTCCGTGTCTCAACATCAATATCCTGAACTCGAATAATATGTTAAATTCAACCTCTAGTGATCATTTTCTTTAACTTAAGATAGGAAATATACCTGCCTTTTGTTGTTGCCGCCTTACCCTTTCACTCTCGAACTACTTCCCTTAGAAGGTGGAATCTAACAGTCTTTGCTTGATAGTCAACATTGACATAATAAAATTCCAGCCAATCCATGCCTATAATACTATCAAAACCAAGCATCTATAGCTTTATCAGGTCTACAGGGGTCTGATGCCAACAATCTCTATCGTACAATCTCGATAAACCCTCTAGGCAATAATAGAATCGCCAATTGGGGCAGACACAACAAAAAGGTCATTGTAATGGCTCTGGTACTATACACAACTTCCTAGCAAGTAATGGGATAACATACGCTAATATAGAGCCTGGATCTATCAAAACATAAACACAGTGGGAGCAACCACCCAATATATATGTCACAACATCTGGAGATGACCATGTATCCTAATGACCTGTAGTGTATATGTGTAATTCTGGCCACTTCTAGAACTAGATGCTCCCTCTTGGCATTGACCTCTACCTGATAAAATCTAGGAACCACTCTTTACAGGATATACTAAGGAAGATGATCCTGTTGTTAATCTATCTGTCTTTGCTAAACCTTGTTGTTCCCTAAACAAATAATATCTTTGTATATGATCCTCTTGGCCACAAAAATAGCATGTTGAGTAGCCTTGATGGAATCTCCTGGTATGTGTTTATTGCATGTATCACAATGTGGCACAGTTGATTAAAACTGCTCTGGGACCCTTTTGCTGCTGTGAGCTTGATGCTCGTGAGCTCTCACCGGGACCTGACCACCCTCGGCAATCAAACCTGCTACCCTGGGAATACTATAGTGGGTGGTATCTAAGAATATCGAGGTTGTCACACCCGGAGCCTAAACCTTGGATGTGACACGGTGCTTAGAGTCACAAGTGACCCTAAGCTAACCCATACTCTGGAATACTGCTAAGATATAGACTGAAAGATAATGCGGAAGATGAAATATACTGAGCTCTTAAAAATAATATTATTACAAAATCAACTTTCATAAACTGAGATACAAGAGTAGTTAAAAACTGATACAACTAAGTGACTGACTGTTTGACTGTCTGTCTATAAAGCCACTATTAACACTGACTACAGTTAACCAAGATATGACCCCCAACTATCTCTAAGTTCTATATATAAAAAACTGAAAATAAACTTCTATGACTACTAACTAACTAGAGTTCTCGAATAAAGAGAACTCATCCTCTTCTGATTGGAAGCTGCGACCTGTCTGACAAAAATCCTAGGAGCTGGTACTAAAACCTACATCATGAAATGATGCATCACAAGGAAGGTATGTAGTAAGTACTTTGGATGTACTAAGCATGTGAGATAATGCACTAACTTTAAATCATGAGAAAATACGTGTATACTGAAAGCATAGTTGAAAACTAGACTAAGTATAAACATCTGAGAATGTATAAGTCAACGATGTAAAACATGGGCTCTTTTACTGAAGAGTATAAAATATTTCTGAGTTGTAAACTTTGAGATACATAGACTATAAGATAACTAAGCATGCTAAAAATACTGATGAGCTGTTTAAAACTATATATTGAATCTGTAGTACTCAGGCCCAAACATAATATGTACAAAATCTGAAATGTAAGGATATTCTAGAAAGTGCAATTTAAAATCTATAAAACTGAACTGAGGAACTAATACACAACTACTGAGTCTAATTTTGTGGGAGAGTATGTTAATCGACATAAACCATGAGAGTCAAATATGGAATCTGATGTATACGCCCCATCGAGAGGACCCAATAAACCTTGCCAGGGTATAGAGGCATGACTGGCGTGATCACTAGTTCTGATGCCTAACTGAGGGGCTAAATAACCTATAGTGGCACGTAGTTCTGGGACTTAAGGGTATGCTGAACCCTTTTCCAACTCGGTGTTAAATACTACTCCCAAACTTAATACTGATAGCTTATTTAAAACTGAAGTTCTGAAATATTGTGTTAGAACCTAATTAATCTGGATGATTTCTGAAATACTGTGTAACTGAAAACTATTCATAAAGCATGTGGACATATCTATATGTCATACTAATCATGAAACTTACTAATTTCGTAATAATTGATGACATATCTGAATACCATGCAAATCACGAAACTACTAAGTTCATCATCATTTATGGCATATGTTTAAAGTCTATATTTAAAAACATATTCTTGTAAAACATATTGAAGGTAAGCTGAAGCCTGCTAAATCATGAGAATTTTAAAGAAAACCTGTTGACTAAAAACTGGCTAATTTCATGCTTAAAACCGAATGCTAGTAATCTAGGTTAAATTTTGAAGAAAACCAATTCTCATGAAAGTACTACAATTTTAGGATAAATTCTTCATTTTTTAAAGTTCTTGTGAAAGCTCATACAAGTTATTGAAATCATGGTACAAATCTTCTAAAATAGGATATATATCATGTAGAAATCATAAGGACTGAATTCTATAGAATTTAGCATGATTGGGTAAGAACCCTAGTTTTTAACATCATGAACTTTGAAATAAAAGACTGAGGTTTAGGGCATAAGGGCGAAATAAACCCTTACTGAATACCCACATATCTCATTGTAGAAGATTCTTGAACTGAAACTGAGGTTTGAAGCTTTGGAGAAGAACCCTAGGCCTGACAGAATGCTCTTCTTTCTTTTCTTTTCTGACTTAGGATTTCTAATTGAGAGAATGAGGGAACTTAGTCGTAACTCCCTTTAAATCCCACTTAAAAGAGGCTAAAACAACTTAGTATTAGAATTAAAAGCAAGGTGGAAAAATTCTAAAATACTCCTAAGGAAACTAAGTAAAAACTGCTGAAAAAACTCATCGCTGGGTTCCACGAGCATGAACCACGACCCATAGAATGGATCACGGTTCGTGGATTGAGGTCGTGGTTCTCAGACCACTTTTCTGGCCTCTGAACTGATTTCAATGAGTTGGTTTCACGACCTGTGGATCATTCCACTACTCGTGGAACCCCCTCATGGTTTTCAGGCAAAAAATAATTTCAAGAGGAAGGCAAACCACGAGTCGTGGTTTGATCCACGAGTCACAGATGCCTCTCGTGGTTGCTGTTTGTCATTTTGACAGACACACACCTTTTAGTAAAACACTGATAATTTTTTATTTTGGACTTGGATTAATGCGCGGCTAGTAGAACTGGAAAGAAGACTCGAAGACCTTTAATTTGGTGGGTATTAGACCATCTAACTCTTTATATTCTAGGAGTTATGATCATTTGAAGTTGACCCTTGTTTAGTCTTACATGAAAACTTCTTTGGTTGGGGTGCTTTCAACTTAACTTGCTGATAGAGGTTTTTTATAAATATGATTCGCATCCAAAATACTTTCCACACTAGAGAATTGATCATGACACCTATATAAAGTGGTTCGGGTCTTAGCTTATTATTTTTGGGGTGTTACAGAAGTCTGGAGCCACCCTGGGCCTCTGTCTAAAATATGTGGGCCTAGATCTTTTCTGCTGCCCTCTCTCGACTCCCTCAATCATATACTGCTGATGTCAAAGTACCTCTATGTTATATGCAGCAGCATGCATTTGCATGATGTTCATATAGTCAATATGTGCAGTTTGAGAACAAGCCCAATAAAAATTGTAAGACAAAAGCCTCAACCCTTATGACTCACCTTTATAGCACGATTTGAGCAAGAAAAAGCGTATCTTTCCTGAACAATGTCTATAGCTTCCTTCTTATAGAATATGGTGCACAATACATTTATAAACAAGACTCTACTAAACACGGCTTAAAGACTCCCTAGGATGTAACATTACTCTGATACCAAGTTTGTCATGCCCCAAACTCAGGGGGCGCAACAGGCACCTAATACCAAAACTTAGGCCAAAGTCGACCCTGCTGAACTATTTGCCAATGTCACATAGCACCTGCACATGATCAAGAAAATAAATAAGTATATCTCGGCTTATAAATCAGCCCTCGATCGGCAAGGCCCCTATCAACAGCTCTAGAAAGAAAATAGCTACACCCAATAGTTCATATAAAGCAATAAGCTATCATGACCCAACCTACTGGGACGTGCGGGCACATACTCTAACCATTAAAATAGATGAACCCTCACCATCCGTCCAACAGGTAACATGCGGAAATTAGAAAGTAGCAAAAATAAACCCTTCCTTCTCAAAGGGAACCTTTTTATTACAACACAAAAAAATAGAAAACAGTTTTACAGTTGAAACAACCCTCCCTAGGATCTAGTCTAAACAGGTACAAGAGCTACTACAAGATGATGCAAAGGGAATAAAAGACACAACTTCCGCCATGGAACCAAAAGGCAGAAGCTGCTGGAAATCTTCATCGCCGTGAACCTATGAAACATCACCAACCCTGCAGCCATATTATACCCAAAAGGGTTATAGCAAGAGTAGAATCAATACAAACACACGTACTGGTAGGCATCATCGGTCGACCCGAATCCACTACTACCATCATATAAAAAAATAGGGAAAAACATGACTGTAATTAATAGAACTTGATTCCCATCCTCTAACGTTCTTCCGCTGCCAACTCCCTTTTTATCCGGACTTCGATTCATACTAACCTTAGACTCCCCAAGCCTCACTTATCCTTCAGCAATGTCCATGTCCATGCCTGGACTGACCTTCCATTACCCAAGTCAACTTCTCTAAACAAACATTCAGACTTAACCCGGCTAACTGTCCAACCCAACCACTTATACCAGTAGCATTACTTACCAGTGTCCAGACCCTTTGCGGACCTCCAGGACAACCTTCTAACCCTTTCATAACCACCGAATAACTACAACCCCAGAATCTCAGTCTAAGACCCTATTAAAATCACATAACCCGGACCCTCCAAGGATCCCCCCAACCATACCTAAGTGCCCGACAGGCTACCCCGGTCTACACCAAGACCAACCCTTAGCTTAATTACCACAGTAATCCCCGACCACCAAGACACACTCAATGACGATAAAAATATATATTTAACCTCCTCTTTCACATAGACCAGACCCCCCGGGATCCCCTCTAAACAACACCTAAATGTCAATGAATAACTCGGCCTAATCCAAGACCAACTCCACAATTATAACAGAAATTCTCGGTCACTCAAGGACCACCAAAACAAGTATCATATTTCAGTAAAATAGCCCAATCCACTCACGGAATCAATAACAGTCAATGCAATACCACAATAACAATGCCAAGATACAGTAAAATAAAACCGTACCAGGCGTGGTATCCGAGCCAACCGTTAGTATCACATACTAGGCATGGTACCTGAGCCAACCGTTAGTATTCCTGTACCAGGCGTGGTACCTGAGCCAACCGAATGTCAACAATCCATAGTCAATAGATGAACAAACAACTTGTAAGCCAACAAACAATACACCATTCAATTCACAGACTGTAAAACAGGACCCTTAGACATTCTACACAATTCTTCTAAGCAATATAACTCATACAAGCACTTAGACAAGAGTACAAACACATACCATATTCACAGGAATCGTAAGTCATCACCTACCCTATTCCAGGTACAAAACAAACTGTCAAATACCATTTGAAGACTAACCCCAGTTCACCCCTTTTTAAACATGCAACAAGAGAATTCCCCTTTTTAATTATATAGAGGCTAAATAATTCCCCCTTTTTAGCCTTAGTAAGACCCGCAACTACACCTCATGCCATTTACATCCCCGAACCCCACCTAGGAGTTCCTCATTCCCACTACCCGTGGGTTTTAAGCCTTTATCCATTGGTTCCCTGAACCTTCCCGACACACTAGTCCCTGAGCCTAACATTTTACCATACCAATACAACAATATAACCACATATTCACATATCACAAGACCAGCCAATTACTTCGTACATCCTAGATCAAGCATAACCAAACCCGAATCCGCCAGACTCCATCCCCAGAGGCCTAAAACATGGATTCTCCATTTCACTATACAAAAGTACGAAAAGTAAACAGGTCTAACTACATGAAAACCTAGCCTACCTGGGCGTCAAGCTGCTGCAACAGTGCATTTCTGGCTCCGTGAAGGCATTTCCGGCTGAACGATGGTCCTGGAATCCACTGTTCCACGTCCCTCCTGCCATGACCCTCCTCCTAATTATTCCCTAACTGTTGGAGAAACCCTCGTATGTTTTCTAACTGAGAAGGTGAAGCTTTTTAATAAAATCCCATTCTGAGGCTACTTCCTTCCGTCATTCTGCTATAGCGGTCTGACCCTCCGCTACAACGGTGTTGCTATAGCAGAAAAATTATCGCTATAGCAGAGTGACGTCATCTCAAATTATTTCCAAAAATTAAAAGTTTTCCATGATGTCACCCTACGTACTTCCAACATATTTTAATCGTTCTTCCCAAATTTACAAAAGCAGAAAAATTTATATAACGACGGACCCAGTCATTACAATAGATACCAATTTACCCGTCGTTCATCCCCGAACAATCCCGATTAAAATCAAAGGAGAGAGACTAACCCGGGACTCTCACCGTCTCAAGTGACCGCGTAATTTAACAAACCTACGCAAGTTGTCAACCCTTTCCCCTTAAGAGTCTAATCGACCCGAGGGAAAAACAATCTACTATGACCCCGTCCCGATGAGGAAATTATGAGCCGCTCAAGAAAAATTACACGTGTTCCTATTCCGAGCACCCCAAAAATCTCAGGTCTCGTATTACGTTGGGAGGAACAAATTTGAAAAGACCCGGGAGAACCTTTCTTTTACCACTAATCGACTGATCGTCCGCTACAGCAGACATCACACTGCTATAGCAGTCCCACTATAGCATATTGTCGACCGCTATAGCAGTTGACAGCAAAATGAAATTGGGGAGAACGGATTTCATCCCCCATTCACCCCACATTCCCTTTAAAATTAGTGCATTCCCTCCCGATCATCCCGCTCCCAACGTCAGAATTTCCAGGTAATAGTCGTAATCACTCCTTCCCTTACTCTCTTGCACAATTTTGTACATGAATGTGGTAGAAAACTAGGAACTTGTAGTATAATTGGAGGGGGTTTTAGAACTTGAACTTTTGGTTAGGTTTTTGTTGAATTCCCAAAGCATGGACGCTTCCCTTACGTTTACAATGCCTCTAAGGCATTCTAGGCATAAGAAGTACTGTATTATTGGCCAAGAATGGACCAAAAATGGGTGGGAAAGGGAAGGGTTGTTCATGAACAAAAGTGGTGATTTAGACGATTTATAGGGGTTATAATGCCCAATTATTTGTAGAAAACAGTAATGGGGCACTCTGGGTAGGTAGATCTGAACTTGAAATGTCAAAAATGGAGTTCTGGACCAAGGGGCACCATGGATGCACCCCTTGAAGGTCTGGGACGATGAAGACCGCTATAGCGGTTGGGCTCCGCTATGGTGGTCCCACTACAGTGGTACACCTATGCTATAGTGGTTCCGCTACGGGGGACGCACTATCCGCTATAGCGGAAGTCCGCAGAACAGTAGCCTTCCCAAGCCAACACTTAGAAAAATTTTCTTCCCTTTTTATTCTCTATTACTCTTCTAATCCTGCCCCTCTTTACCTCGCAGGATTAAAACAACAATGGCTGAAGGACAATGGCCCAAATATGATTATGAGCGATTCCCCGACGAAGCTAGTCGGGAGAGGTTCAGGGATTACCGAAAGTTTGGCTTCTGCTATGAGAGGGGCTGTAGGATGACTGGGGTGGATGAAAAAGAGGCTGAGTTTCACCACCGAGTTCAAGAGTTTTGTTGGGGTCCTTTGCTAGTGGCTCCTCCTCCCGCGCTAATAGGCTGGGTGCGGGAGTTCTATGCTATCCTCCCCACCATCCGTTGGGATGAACCCAACCCCACCATCAGTATTTGAGGGGTGGACATGCCTGTGGATACCCAGACCATCAATGAGGTATTAGGGGTGCCCCACATCTCCAACGAGGCATACATGGCTAAGGGCCCGTTGTGGGATATGACTTGGCTGAGGAATACTCTGGTGGATCCCGCATTCAGGGATAAGGTGTACTGGGTCAGCCCCGAGGGCATCACTAGCGTCTACTTCTCCTCTGAGGCTAGGAGGTGGCTGAACTTGGTATCCCAGAGGATCCGTCCATTGGGAAATCAGACCGATGTTACTTATGCCAGGGCCTTGGTGATTCCTTGTGCTATGCAGGGTATAATCATGAACGTGGGGGAGAAAATCATCTCCGACTGGAAGGAATTCTACCGGGGTCACAGGAAGGGCCCTTATCTACCTGGGTTGGTTTCGGAGCTGTGCCGACGAGTTGGTGTGCCTCAGGACCACACTGACATAGAGGTGACCATGGACGAACCCTTTGACCCCATCTGGGTGAAGGAAATCTCCAAGAAGAAGCGGAAGCTGGGTGAGGCCGGAAGCAGCCAACCGGTGGAGGAGGCCGATGATGATAATGATGATGATGATGACACTCCTGCCCCTTCCCAGTCCTAGCCCCTGATCTTTAGAGCCCAGATGAAGGAGAATTTGGCAGTTGTCTAGAGGTTCATTGAGGATCCTAACGCTGGTGATGCAGCCCCACACCCATCTACTCAGGACCTTGCGGCACTCCGTAGGGACTTAGAGGAACAGAATAGGAAGAGACGCTCCCAGAACTGCATGTTTGCTCGGATGTGGAAGACCATCAAGGTCATGCTCTCTTGTGCTGCCCCGGGTCAGGAGCTTCCCACCCTCGAGCCCGAGGACATGTAGGAGTTCCCCTTCCTAAGCGATGATGAGGCTTAGGACCTCCCCCCTCCCCCCTTTATTACTGATTTTTTACTGTTTGGGTTGCCCCCATTTGGGGCTTGTTTAAGACAATATTCCCCTTACCCCTTTTCCTTTTGGCACGTGGATGCCTATTTTAGACACTATTTTCCTTTCCTGCATATATATATATATATATAGTCTTGCTTTTCCTTGGTTTTACACAGTGGTTTCGTAGCTAATACCCACTTTTATCTTGTCCCCAGAAAAGGGACGAAAATAGGGGAAAACAGAGCAGGTTCATTGCCTCACTGACCTCCACTATAACGGATGGTCACTCCGCTATAGAGGTTCTACCATAGCGGTTGGCTTCCGCTATAGCGGTCCCGACAGTAACAGTATAGGAAATTTGATTTCCAGCTAAATACACTCATCCCCCTTTCCGGTCAAATTGCCTAGGCCTGTAAACGCCGCCATGGTTTTAAACCACCCTTAAGACCATTCCTGGCATCAACGTATCACAATTAGGCAAATCACATTATCAATTACAAGGAAATCACACCAAACAATTGTTTTCGACAATATCTCCCCGCCATTACACACTAATGACTCCTTTGTTCCCATGGTTCCCAACCAAGTCCTAACTGTCCTGAAACCGAAGCTTCTCTGCAGTCACAGTTCCAAATCCCTTATCATCTTAACCAATGATAAGCCCATTTTAACATGCAGTACCACTCCTTAAATCAGACTTTCTGCAGACTCTACATGCACATCAACTAACAATTCACACACATTCCAAATAAGTCACACCAAAATCGTACAACACAACATTTCAACTTTAAGTCACAACCAAATCAAATCACAACTAAATCAACTCACAACCAATCAATCCACGACGTTTCACCTTCGTCCGTACCAAAGGATGACCATTAGCCGGTTATCCATGCTTGCCACAGCCTCTCAAGCCAGATACCAATGGGAACCTTCCCGGTTCCAATTCTTCTTGCTTGTCCTATCGCAACTGAAGTATGGAGACCTCCTTTACCTTACTGAGATACCAATTAGAATCGAGAGATACCAATTGGACTCAACCCATACAAGAAATTAAGAGAACCGCACGAAAGAATGAAAGAAGAGAGATATTTCCTAAAATGCCTCATAGCTCCCCAAAGATTAGATGTGGACGTTAACACACCAATCCGTAGGGCTTTATTCGACACTTTGCTCTTGTACTGGGAGATCGGTATCCTAGGCTCAGATACCATCTGTTATGACCCAACCTACCGGGTCATGCAGGCGCCTACTCTAACTACCTAAATAGATGAACCCTCACCACCCGTCCAACAGGTAACATACGAAAATTAGAAAGTAGCAACAATAAACCCTACCTTCTCAAAGGGAACCTTTTCATTACAACACCAAAAAATAGAAAACAGTTTTACAGTTGAAACACCCCTCCTTAGGATCTAGTCTAAACAGTTACAAGAGCTACTACAAGATGATGCAAAGGAAAGAAAAGACACATCTTTCGCCATGGAACCAAAGGGCATAAGCTGCTGGAGATCTTCATCGCCGTGAACATATGAAACATCACCAACCCTGTAGCCATACTATACCTAAAAAAAGTATAGTAAGAGTAGAATCAGTACAAACACACATACTGGTAGGCATCATCGGTCGATCCGAATCCACTGCTACCATCATATAAGAAAAACAGGGAAAAACATGACTGTAATTAATAGAACTTGATTCCCATCCTCTAACGTTCTTCCGCTGCCAACTCCCTCTTTCTCCGAACTTCCAAGTCACACTAACCTTAGACTCCCTAAGCCTCACATATCCTTTACCAATGTCCATGTCCATGCCTGGACTGCCCTTCCATTACCCAAGTTAACTGCTCTGAATAAACATTCAGACTTAACTTGGCTAACTGTCCAACCCAACTATTTATACCCGTAGCATTACTTACCAGTGTCCAGACCCTTCGCGGACCTCCAGGACAACCTTCTAACCCTTTCATAACCACCAAACAACTACAACCCCATACTCTCAGTCTAAGACCCTTTTTAAATCACATAACCCGGACCCTCCAAGGATCCCCCCAATAACACCTAAGTGCTCGACAGGCTACCCCGGTCTATATCAAGACCAACTCTTAGCTTAATTACCACAGTAATACCCGATCTCCAAGACACACTCAATGATTATAAAAATATATATTTAAACTCCTCTTTCACATAGCCCAGACCCACCCCAGGATCCCCTCTAAACAACACCTAAGTGTCAATGAAAAACCCAGCCTAATCCAAGACCAACTCCACAATTATAACAAAAATTCCTGGTCAATTAAGGACCACCAAAATAAGTATCATATTTCAGTAAAATAGCCCATTCCACTCACGGAACCAATAACAATCAATGCAATACAACAATAATAATGCCAAGATATAGTAAAATAAACCCGTACCAGGCTTGGTACCCGAACCAACCTTTAGTATCCCGTACCAGGCGTGGTTCCCGAGCCAACTGTCAGTATTCCTGTACCAGGCGTGGTATTAGCTGAACAAACAACTTGTAAATCAACAAGTAACACACCGTTTAATTCACAAACTGTAAAACAAGACCCTTAGACATTCTACACAATTCCTCTAAGCAATGTAATTCATACAAGCACTTAGACAAGAGTACAAACATATACCATATTCAGAGGAATCATAAGCCATCACCTACCCCATTCTGGGTATAAAATGAACCATCAAATCCCGTATGAAGACTGACCCCGATTCACCCCTTTTTAAACATGCAACAAGCGAATTCCCCCTTTTAATTATATAGCGGCTAAATGATTCCCCCTTTTAGCCTTAGTAAGACACGCAACTACACCTCATGCCATTTATATCCCCGAACCCCACCTAGGAGTTCCTTATTCCCCCTACCCGTGGGTTCCAAGCCTTTCTCCCTCGATTCCCTGAACCTTCCTGACACACTAGTCCCTGAGCCTAACATTTTATCATACCATTACAACAATATAACCACATGTTCACATATCACAAGATCGGCCAATTAATCCGTACATCCTAGATCAAGCATAACCAAACCCGAATCCGCCAGACTCCATGCCCGGAGGCCTAAAACATGGATTCTCCATTTCACTATACAAAAGTACAGAAAGTAAATAGGTCTAACTATATGAAAACCTAGCTTACCTGGGCGCAAAGCAGCTGCAACAGTGCATTTCTGGCTCCATGAAGGCCTTCTTGGTTGAACGATGGTTCTGGAATCCGCTGTTCTGTGTCTCTCCAGCCATGATCCCTCCTCCTCATGGTTCCCTAGCCTTGGAGCAGTATGCGAGAGTTTTTGGAGAAACTCTCGTATGTTTTCTAACTGAGGAGGTGATGCTTTTTAATAAAATCCCATTCTGAGGCTACTGCCTCCCATCATTCCACTATAGTGGTCTGACCCTCCGCTACAGCGGTTCTACTATAGCGAAAAAATTACAACTATAGCAGAGTGATGTCAGCTCAAATTATTTTCAAAAATCAAAAATTTTCCATGACGTCACCCTACTTACTTCAAACATATTTTAATCGTTCTTCCCAAATTTATGAAAGCAGAAAAAATTATATAATGACGGACCCAGTCGTTACATAAGTAGGTAACACATAAGTCCATATGGACCATCAAGGCTGCTATGATATCTAGGAAAGCATAAATAGTATGCGGGCCATCAAGGCCACCATGATCTCTATATAAAAACTAAAAACATATATATACAATGTGAACTAGGTCAATGAGCCACTAAACTGCCAACAAAATAAAAGCAAGGCCCAATTGGCTAACAAGCTATAGCTAATAAACATACAATGCCAAAATGGCCACCATCATAGCTATGCAACCCAACTGACTAGTCTGCAAGCCTCTATGAATGCTATAATTGGTAGGACAGGTCCCCAACCTACCCAAAAAGTTATAAACAACAAAAAGGGCAAAACCTCTGAGACTCTGGCGATCCCTGAAAGGAAAGGATTAAACCAACCCACTGAAAGCTCAGCTATTCTACCTGACAGGTCTGTGTGGTCATTTCTTAGAACCTGTAGGCATTAATACAGTTCCCTTAAGAAATAGGGCATCAGTACAAAATAATGTACTGAGCATGTAAGGAAAACTGAAAGCTGAAACTGAAGAGTAAGGACTGAATATAAGGTTAGGAGTGAAACAAAAGTATAATAACTTACCTTCCTGCAATAGGATACCATCTAAAGCACATAGCAAAAAATAAACTTAACTGCCCCCCATAAGCCCGGTAGATACAAATAACATACTATTGCCATAAGTCCTAGTAGGCGCAAATAGTCGCTAAATACCCACACTGACCCTCTGACCTGGACCCCAATGATGATCCGATCTGAATTGTCTGAATGTACATGTGTCATGAATCAATACAACTCTGAGGCTCTGTAGTACCATATAAGTATTTTCCCATAGGTACAGCCTGCCCATCCTATAAGTACAGTCTGCCCGTCTTGTAGGCTTGATCTGCCCAGCCTAAAGGCATGGTAATATAATATAATTGCTGCCCTATAGGTACAGCTTGCCCGTGCCATAGGTATGGTCTGCCCATCTTGAAGGCATGATAATATAATGTATCTGCTTCCCCATAGGTACAGTCTGCCCATCCCGTAAGTACGGTCTGCTTGGACCGAAGGCACGGTAGTAGTAACCAGAATGTAGGATCCAAAACCCTACAGTGTCAGTGTCTGCTTTGGTCAAAACAAGCTTATAGGTGGCAACAAGACGATAAAAATAACACAATAATATCATGTAATCATAGGTGACCTCAATACAATCATAACATGGTTTTCTAGGCTGCTAAGTAAGGAATAGAGTGCTGCTAATAGTTGTTATATTATGCTTTGGGGCAAAACTCAATACTACAAAGCCAATAGTCGAATAACAATGTTACACATGCTATACAAGCTTTGGCCTCAAAGGTCATTCCAGAAAGTGAAAAGGAAGCCTTAACATACCCTTGAAATGAAGCCTCAAAGGTGTCTCTATGAAGCTCAACCAACCTATCATAATGCAACAATTGCTAGAATCAACAAGGCTGCAAGAATGAGCCATAGCTAATTGGTGAGGCGTTAAGGTCGTCACTATAACCAGACAACTCCAAATCATAAAATGAGGCCAATAACAATAAAACACAGTAGCTAAATCCAACAATAATATGCTAACCACATCTCAAAGGAATGACTAGCTCCCGAGGCACTATTTCAAGGTGTACTTCATATCATTCAATCGAACAACCATCGTACTTGACTCCTATAAGAATCACACCAACCCCCAGTACCTCCAACACCTTAACACCATCAGTACATAATAATTATAACCAAACTTAATAATACAAAGGGGTTGTCCGAAGCTACGGTATCCAAAACACCATTTCGTGACTTGGAAAGCTATAAAAATGATACTAGAACATGAAATTATGAAGGAGGATCGTAGGGAGTAGATTACCTCGATAAAAGAATCTGAATTCACAAGATAGATGAACTACTTCTTTGCATCAATAACACCAAAAGCAAAAATCGATGAGAAAACTATACCACAAGGACGAGCTCGCTACGTAGAGCAACTTCTGTTAAACTTCTGAGTTGAAAGCACCAACTCCCATGGAGGATTTAGGGGATTATCTGATTTTTTTTGCAGTTTTTGGTTGATTTTTCTGAAATAAAACGAAGGAGAAACAACCTTTATAAAGCTAAACCGACTTAGGGGTTGGGGGCCACCTTGATGTGCCTACTTGTGCAATCTTGCGAAAATGCGAATATCTCCCTATTCTGAAGTTGTATGGATGAATGGTTTAGTGCATTGGAAACTAAACTCGCAGACCTTTGATTTTGTAGGTTGGGGGTCTTCTAATTCTTTATATATTGGGAGAAAATCTTTAAGACATTTGACTCAAATTTTCAGAGAATTTCTTTAACGACATTTACAATAACTTTTTCTGACTTTTATTTTGCAACTTGTTTGAGTTCAAAACTTAACATACAACCATTGTACAATTAAAATACCTTATAAAATATCCTTTATCATATATTAAACACTCCTAGTCTTATCCAAAAAATATGAGTTAATGCAATGTTCGAACGAGTCGGGTGTTACAATATCTTAGTTAAATCTAAGGCTAACAAGATGATGACCAACGTTGTAAAAGGCGGGGGTGTGAGGCGAGGTGTTTTACCTGTTACAGGGCGAGACATAAGCCCCAAGGCGATGAAGCGTAAGCCCTATGATCCTTTAATTTTTAATATTTTATAAATTTTTTATAATTAAAATAAATATTTCTAAAATAGATAAATTACCAAAAGGTAAAACTACATAAAAATTATAAAAAAAATAAAAATTAGTGAAAGATGTATCTAAAACTATTTCAGCAAAAAAAACTAACCCAAACAGGACAATACATCTAATATATAAAGTCAACTTTTCATATAATAAACCATTGTATGTTCACAAAAATATAAGTTTGTCCCAAAAAAAGTACATTATAAGCAAATATTAAATATGATTATGAAAGTTTGAGTTTTAAGTTTTCTACTTTTATTTTGCTTCTAAGTATTTGAGTATTATTTAAGTTTAACAATTAAATATTTTAGTAATTGGACTTAAATTAGGGACTTAATAGAAAAAATATATTTTAATTGATAGTAATTTTGGGGCTTACGCCTAAGGGCCTTTGCCTCAGCATTCGCTTCATGCTTGGGTGAACGCCCCAAATTTATCGGTATAGTTGAATTTCTATGAGGTCAACAACACACATGTTAAATCAAACCCTATTTCAGATTCGTTTACCAACGGATTGATAAGAGCTACTAAAGGAAGAGCATGACAATAATGCAAACAACACAACTCCCGTCTGAAGAGTAGAGAACGAAAGTTGCTGGTGGAGACTCATTTAATCCAAGCTCGAACTTCAGCCAATCTGTCACACATTTATACCAAAGGTGTAACAAGAGTAGCATCAGTACAATCATATGTACTGGTAGGTATCATCAGCTGACTGATATTGGTTCACATAATTCATATACAGAATTCAATTCTACAACATATACTTCTACTCAGCACATAACAAGATATTTCAAGCAGATTATTCTTATACAAGTAACTCTCACTCATCCCTGACATCCCAACCACTAATCCAGTTTAGGGATAGTGCTATCCCACCTTATTTGTCTCTTATTTACGCCCTAAGCAGACTCACATGTCTAGGTTTAGTGGTAAGGCATTACCCACTATCCAAGTTTACCCAACACTACCAGACCTCAATACCTTCAGTACTTTATAGACCTTATTCATAACCACAAAATGTCATCTCATACAACTGACCACGAAGCAATACAACGAAGCATATAATGATAAATGCAATAACATATGCAATGATATATAAAGTAGTGTGTACATACATTCCATGGATCTTATTTTTGGCCACTAGCCATGACCTCTGGGGGACTCTAAGGGTCTATGTACCATACCGGTATGGTATCCACTCCATAGTAATCATGCTGATAATAATCAATGCAACTAGGCACTTTGGCCTATATCTGATGAATGCATAAATATATATATATTTATATGGTTCCCAAGACACTATCACACTTAGCCATTTTATTCCACTTATCACTTCATGTTATTCTAACCTGTTCATACAAGCATAATAGGGAAACACATACAATTGAACCATGTCCAAAGACCAATCACGAGTTCCACAGTTTCCCCCACCTAACATGTAATAAGGTGAGTCTTATTCTAATTCAAACGGTGTGCATACAAGTCCTTACCACACTTTCTTACCACCTAGCAGGTTCTAACGCTCTATCCAAGTCGAGCCATCCATCCCTCCTTAACGACACTAATGTAGGGTTCATATTTCCAGAGGTAGGATTCTAACACGCCTTAACCTTCATTGTTAACCAATTATTCATAATTACTAAGCCTCCACATTGATTAATTCTTGTTATTCGCTACATTATTCCCAAATTCTGGGACGTAACCATCAAGACAATCTACTAAGGATTTCTAAGCTATCCTAAGGTTACAACCATTTCTCAAAGACATCCAAACTTATCATAATTTAATTAAGAATTGTTTTAGAGTTCATTTTCCTTACCAGCTAGTTTCTCTACATTTCAGGCATTACCTAGTTAACAATCACACGACTTAAGTCTCAGTTTATGCATCTCAAGCCTCATCTATACACCCAATTCACAATACGCACAATCATGCATAATATTTTAGGGCTATTAACTATGTCTAGTCATCACCATCCAGACTTCATCCCCAAAGGTCTAAGCATGCTGCCTCCATCAATTTCTATACAGGAATTATGCTAACTAATGGAGTCTTGCTATTATTTAACCATAACCTACCTTGAATACCAAGCTGCTACCAATGGTGCATGCAACTTGCATGTCATCCTTGTCCTAGAGAATCTGGAGGGATAGTTACCCTGAGGAGGAGGGGAATCCATGATTTTTTTGAGAGCTTTTCCTCTCTTTTCTTGCTTTTCTAGGGTTGGGAGAGAGCTGGACATTTTTAGGAGAAGGCATCTTTTTTGAAAAAGAGTTTAAAGGCTGAACAAGTTTAATCTAGGTTTTTTTCACGTGCCTTCATCATGATAAAGATCGATTTATCATGACAGTCGGCTACCTTTGTTGTGATTAACCATCGCGATGAGCCCAGGCTCGTCATGATGAGGAACGTTGGTATCTTGTCTTTTTCCATGTTTCACATCTGTGCTTTACTTAAACAAATCTCAAAATCAACTCCAGGATTTTACATTACCCAAAATTATTAATTCAATCATTTTTAGTGTATGTTAATAATGACGGGATGGGTCATTACAATAGTTATGAATTATCAACTATTCATCCCTGAATGAACCCGAATAGAGTAGGGAATGCGTTTACTAATAACTGAGTTGAGCCAAATCACTCACCACTTCGAAAAACCTTTTATCTATCATCTCCTGGTCGAGACCTTAGGACATAGCTAAAGCGATCCAAATGTTAGACATGAACAAAGTTCTTTTATTTCTCTTCCCTAATTATGAGGGAAAGGATCAGTTAAAAGAGCCCAGAATTTAATACTCTGGGGGTCAAAGAGGCAGAAGGGACTTAATAGAGGGAATTTAACCAAAAATGAATAGCGGACCCAAATCACTCATCATGGTATAGCCAATCTCGCTGCAGCAAGCTGCCTCATCATGACAGATAGAGTCTCTCTATAGCGGACCATCATGATGAAGCGAGTCCCATCGTGATGAATAAACGCAACAGTTTTAAAGTTAGGAGATGTTTATTTCTTCCATTTTCAAAACCATTTCCCCTTCCTCCCACACGAGATCCTCTCAACTTCTATACGCTCCACGTCAATCTTTCAAGGTAAAACTCTTTTCATAACTTAGATCCATGATTATAACGTCTAGATTTCATAGACTTAAAAATTATTATGCTTTATTTTGTGTAGAAATTAGGGTTTGGGGTGCGGGAAAAATTCTTGCTCTTATGGAATAGATTTATGAAGAATGCCTACTAATTTTACATTGTGAAAGTGTTTACACTACCCCTTATGTCATTCCCATGAAGTTCATGGAGTCTTAGACTCAAAATAGGGTAGTAAAGGTAGGAAAATTCCTTGAATTGGATTCAAATATTTGGGCTTGCTTTTTGAAGTTTAAATCACTATAAAACTCATTCAAAAGAGTAGTATGTTAGTGGGTTATGCCCGATTTGAGAGGGATTTCGATAAAATAAAGTATATGCCTTGAAAATTACCATTTTCGAGAAAAAATTGGCTAGGGAAGACGACCTCGTCACAATATGAGTCATTTCATCGCGACGAGGTGACGTTCGTCGCGATGAAGGTCTGGAACCAGTAGCTGTTAGGCTGGAATTTGTTTTATAATATTCTCCCTTCTCACTTCCTAGCCCATTTAAGGACTACTTGATATGCCATTATCAACTTATTGAGTACCCCCCATTGCAGTGATGGAAATGACCGAAGGAGATAAAGTGGAGTACGTGCAATTTTTCAACAAGGAGAGTCACGAGAGATATTATAAGCAGAGGGATAGAGAGTTCAATTCATGAGAGAAGTCTCCATGATTTTGGTCCGGGAAGGGAGCCTGGTAAATTGGAGATTGAGGAGAGGGCATCGGAGTTCTACCACCGGATAGTGGAAATACGGTGGCTTTCTTTTGTCCAGGTTCTAGAGAAAGTGAATGAAAACTGGGTTTGGGAGTTCTGTGCCCATATCCCCATGGTTAATTGGATTACTCCCAACCCTATCATCTAAGTTTGGGGTGAGCACATAAGGATCTCTACCGCAGAAATCAATACGGCTATAGGGGTGCCAAATCATGATGAGACTAAGCACTGGTCATGAAGAGCCTCTATAGACATGCAGTGGATGGTGAGGGCACACATGGAGGAAGAGCACAAGGATTTGGTCCCTTAGGTTGGGCATCAGACAGGGATCACTAGTATTCACTTTACCCCAGATGCACGGAGATGGTTACAACTGGTGTCTAGGAGGGTTTGTTCTTCTAGTAACACTTTGAATGTGATATTTGCTCAAGCCTTTATGGTTGCTTGCTTAATGGAGGGAGTGACAATGAATGTAGGGGCATGAATCATGGAGGAGTGGAGATAATTCACATATTTGCACACCAGGGATATTTCTTTCCCTTCTCTTATCTCTACAGGCGAGCAAATATGCCCGTGGAGCCAATCAACTGCATCACCCTCATTTATAATCCCTTTGACCTACTTAAGGTGAAAAGTTCCTCTAGTCGCAGATAGAAGAACATGAAGATAGATTCAGAGAGAGGAAGCAACAATGGCTAGGATGGTGATGGAGCGGGAGCTAGTTCGGCATCGGGTAACGTGACCTTAGAGTTACTCAGAGTGGACGTGGTGGGGATGAAGACCATGCTGAAGGGATAAGCATCTCTCGAATTAGATTCAGTACCCCCTCTGGCCACTGAACCTTCAGGTGCAGCAGGTACTTCTGTTCCCCTTTCCTCCTTAGAGTCCCTGGCATAATCCCAATTAGAGCTTCGCGGGGAGCTAGAGGCGGATAGGAAGAAGGGACGCTCTTAGGATAAGCTGATGCTGAGGATGTGGGAAGGGATCAAGGCCATTGTCAAAGGTTCCCTTCTAGGAAAGAAGATCCCCAAGGTGACTCAGGAGGATACTCAGGAGTTCCCCTTTCTCAGTAAGTCTATTAAGGAGGAGTCTAGCAGTTCGAGTGACGAGAGTTGATTAGAGAACTCCTCACCCTTACCTCTTTCTATTATTACTTTGGTTTCCCATGATGGCTCTTGTTAGATAATTTTTACTTTCCTACACCTTTGTATGATTTCTTTTAATTCTCGTTGTTCTTGGATTTACAATGCCATTGGTGGCACTTATTGAACAATGGCCTTGTTTGTAGGCCTAAACTTTTATGGCATAGCCTTCGTATGCCATAAATTGTTTGAAAATTTTCTTCACATGAGTGAAGTCCCAAAACAGGGGACAAACTGAGATTCTAGTTTGCTCCATTTCGTCGCAACGAATGTCACTTCATCAAGATGGCTCGTCCCAATAGGCTCTAACCCATTGCTATAAAAAAATTCATTGCCACAAGCCTTTTCTTCATCGCAATGGACCATTCTGATGAGAAATCCTCTCATCGTGATGAAGGCTTGGGCAGAACACTGCTACGACTGGAGAATTTCAAAATCCTTTTATACAAGTCTATTCCTTCCTTACTCTTATGCACGAATAGAAAATAATGCGATTAACTCGTGAGCTTTCACAACTCTCATCCCATAATGACTTCCTTATTATTTGAACAATCTCAATAACTCTTCTTTTACTTAAGCATGTAACAACCAAATCATGGCCCCATAATGTCAGAAACTGAACACATCATTAACAACACATAATCACCGAGTCACACATTATCAAGACTCCTTAGGGTGAGATACCAATTGGAATCGACCAGATACCAATTGGGTTCATCCTACTATAGACTAATCACATCCAGATACTATGTAGGATCGGCTAGATACCAATTCGGCTCAACAAGGAAGATAATAGACCGGGATGACAAGATAGGAAAGAAGAAAGTGAAACCATACCTAGATGTCGCTACAACTTTCCAAAGATTTGATGTGGATGTCAACACACCAATCCACAGGACTCTAGAAGAAAGTGAAACCATACCTAGATGTCGCTATAACCTGGGCTCTAATCCCAACGGTCATAACCTCGATTTTAGGGTGGGATGATGCAGGAACTTACTCTAATCTATCTAGGTAGGAGAACCATAAAACCACCCAACCATGACCATGCAATAGTTTTTAATTAAGTAACAAGAGAAATTGGTAAATAAGAACAGCATTAATTTGAATAAAATACTTGTAATTAAATACACATGGGTTTCCAAATAAAAAAATGCTACAATTTCCCCCAAAACCTAGTCTAATCTTGTAAAAGAGCTACTAAAGGAAGAGCATGACAATAATACAAAAGACACAACTACCTTCTGAAGAGTAGAGAACGAAAGTTGTTGGTGGAGACTCCTTCAATCCAAGCTCGAACTTCAGCCAACTTGTCACACATCTACACCAAAGGTGTAGCAAGAGTAGCATCAGTACAACCATACATACTGGTAGGTATCATCGGTCCACTGAGATTAGTTCATACAATTCATATACAGAAATAAATGCTATAACATATACTTCTACTTAGCATATAACAAGATAATTCAAGCAGTTTATTCTTATTCAAGTAACTCTGGCTCATCCCTGACATCCCAACCATTAATCCAGTTAAGGGATAGTGCTATCCCACCCTATTTGTCTTTTATTTACCCCCTAAGTGGAATCACGCATCTAGGTTTAGTGGTAAGTCATTACCCACTACCCAAGTTCACCCAGCACTACCAGATCTCAATACCTTCAGTACTTTACAAACCTTATTCATAACCATAATGTCATCTCATACAATTGACAATGAAGTAACACAATGAAGCACATAATGACGAATACAATAACATATGCAATAATATATATATATATATATATATATATATATATATATATATATATATAGTAGTGTGTACATACATGCCATGGGTTTTATTTCTACCTACTAGCCATGGCCTACAGGGGACTCTAGGTGTTCATGTACCATACCGGCGTGGTATCCGCTCTATTGTAATCATGCTGACAATAATCAATGCAACTAGGATTTTTGGCCTATATCTGATGAATGCATGCATATATATATATATATATATATATATATATATATATATATTTATATAGTGCCCAAGACACTATCACACCTATCCATTTTAGCCTACTTATCACTTTCTGTTCTTCTAACCTGTTTGTATAGGGAAACACATATAATTCAACCATGTCCAAAGATCAATCACGAGTTACATAGTTTCCCCCACCTAACATATAATAAGGTGAGTGTTATTGTAATTTGAACGATGTGCATACAAGTCCTTACCACACTTTCTTACCACCTAGCAGGTTCTAACCCTCTATCCAAGTCTAGCCATCTATCCCCCCTTACTACACTAACATAGGGTTCATATTTTCAGAGTTGGATCATAACACACCTTAACCTTAATTGTTAACCAATTCTTCATAATTACTGAGCCTCCACATTGAGTAATTCTTGTTATTCCCTACTTTATTCCCAAATTCTGGGACGTAACTATCAGGCCAATCTACTAAGAATTTCCAAGTTATCCTAACAGGGTTACAACCATTTTCAAAGACATCCAAACTTATCATAATTTACTTAAGAAATATTCGAGTGTTTATTTTCCTTACCGACTAGTTTCTCCATGTTTAAAGCATCACCTAGTTAACAATTACATGACTTAAGTGTAACACCTCAGACGCGTATTCAGCTACCTAAGTTAAAATCCGAGAAAAAAATTCCAAGTTTCCAGGGATGACTGCTCCAACAATGACTCGTCCTTCTAGACTACGGTCCGTCGTGTGCACTCATCGTCCAACTTCCAGAGAGTCCCTCAAAGTGTCCCAAATAAGATGGGTCGAAGGACTGTCCGTCCTTCAGGACGACGGACCATCGTTACCAACCGTAGTCCCTAAGTTTAGAGGATCAAATTTTCCCTAAGGCAAACTACGAGTCAACAAGACGATCTGTCATTTCAGAGAACAGGCCGTCATTGGACTCGTGGAGTGCATTTCTAGTAGCTCAATTTTTGAGTTAAAGAATTACGAATCCCTTTGACGGTCTGTCCTTATAGATGATGGATCATCATCCTTAGCCATGGTCACTGACTTCAGAAATTTCCAGCTTTTTCTTAAGCTTAAGTTCAGGGGTATTTAGTCTTTTCCCACCCTATTATGGATTAAGTGACGTCATTTTTACTACTTTTAGAAGGGTTTTTACCCATATTATCCTAAGTATACCTTAAGCTCCTCATTCCTCCCTCAAAAGAGAAAGTTCTTCCTCTCAACCTCAAAGTTCAAGCTCCAAGTCAAGTCTCCTTATTCTTTTCCAATCAAGTGGGTAATCTTCCACCTAGGTATGTGGGTCTTTAGCAATGGGTTTCTTCAACCCTTATGCCCAAAATCCCCAAGTATTATTTTGAGATCATGAAGCTATGAAATTAGGGTTTTAAACCAAAAATTGGGAAAAGTTTAT
The DNA here is from genome assembly GCA_003996215.1 of Jaltomata sinuosa. Lineage (NCBI taxonomy): Eukaryota > Viridiplantae > Streptophyta > Magnoliopsida > Solanales > Solanaceae > Jaltomata > Jaltomata sinuosa. The sequence continues at coordinate 302,384 of QJPP01001415.1, forward strand.
GAAATTAGTTCCTATGTTTAAATTCATGGTTTCTTATTGATTACTCATGATTTGATTATGATTTTCTTTTTGGCTTTGAAAGACCAAGTATGAAAGTTGATTTCTTTTATGATTCCATGAATTTACATATTTTCAAAAGAAAGATAGCATGATTAGATATCATGGCATTTGCGAATTTATAAAATTGCATGTATGATTTTTCAAGCACGAAGTTGGAACGAAAAGCATGTTTTGAACTATGGCTAATCTAAGACTTCAGATTATGACTTTCAATTGCATAGCATCTGATATGTCTTTTGCTTTTCAAAATAGCTTTGGGATTATATATGTCATTAGTTTTACTTAGCTTTGGCATTAGATATGCCATTAGATTTTAAAACAGTTTTGACATTAGATATGTCACCAGTTTATGAACTAGCTTTGACTTCAGATATGTCATTGGTTATGAATCAGCTTTGGCATCATATATGTCATTGGTATTATATGAGCTATATGTATATTTTTGGAGTATTATTAGCACCGAGTTGGACGGGTGAGAGTACCCATATGTCCCAGAACTACGTTGCCTCCGTAGGTTCCAAGTCCCACGCTGGGCATCAGTTTCAGGTGATCACGTTACAGTCATGCCTTTGTACCCCTAGCAAGGTACATTGGGTCCTCTCTATGGGGGTTATACATCGAATTCCATGTAGCTCACATGGTCTATATCGGTTATAGAACCTCCCATAGAAATAGTTTATGATTTACGTTGCATTTGACTTTTATGTAGTTTTCAAACTTATTACTTATTTTTATGTTACAACTTATGATATATTAAGAGTCATTGCATTCAGTAATCTTTAAAAGCATGATTTCAATTATTTATGTACACTGGCATGTTTTCATCATGTTCATGTATTGCTCACATACTTAGTACATTCTATAGTACTAACGCATATTGTGCTGCACCCTTTGATGATGCAAGTTCATGTGTCCATTCACAGCTTCGTGGCTAGAGTTCCCAGCCACTCACGCCTAGCTTTGGCGAGTCCTCATAGTGCGAGGACTAGTGATGCCTTTTCTTTTGTTAGCTTTACTTCTATACTCTGAGTTAGCTAGGGTCTTGTCCTAGCAACTCTTTATGTTATGACTAGAGGCTTTCAGTCGTAGTTTGTATTCAAATTCCCTTTTAGGATATTGTATGTTATGGGGCCCTTAGACCCTTTATTGATGTTTCCTTGATGGGATTTCCATATTATGCTTCCGCTTATCTTTTGTTATGCTTGAGAATGCTATGACCAAGGGTTAGCTTGGGATTCTTATGGTCCCAAGTCCTGTGTTATGTCTAGAGGGTAACCTCAAGGCATGACAAACTTGGTATCAGAGCCTCAGGTTCAAGGGTCCTAGGATGTTTATAAGCCGCATCGAGTAGAGTCTTTTTTATGTGTGTGAAGAATGCCACACATATGAGAGGGAAGCTATGAGATGTCTTAGAAAAAAATCACTTCTTTCATGATCACATCGTGCGATAGAGCTTAAATCTAATATTCCTCTAATCCTTATCTTATTCATTTCAGATTATGCCTCCTTGACGTGTTATGCCTCCCCGAGCTGCGCAAAATGCCGCTCCTCAAGTTCTGGTTCCTGATGTCATGAATGATGAGTTTAGGAATGCTATTCACCTACTAGCTCAGACTTTGGCAAATCAATAGGCTCCTGCCCCCGCTCATCCTCAAGGTGGGGTAGCGGCCCGAGTTTGTGACTTTATCCGTATGAACCCACCAGAGTTTTGGGGTTCAAAAGTAAGTGAGGACCCGCTTAACTTTATTGATGAAGTGAAGAAGATCTTTGAGGTTATGCAAGTAGCGGGTGTTGATTGTGTTGAGCTTGCATCCTACCAACTCAAGGATGTGGTTCATATTTGGTTCACAAAATGGAAGGAGGCTAGGGTGAGGGATGCAATCCCCATGACTTGGGAGTGTTTTGAGAGAGCCTTTCTTGATAGGTTCTTTCCATGTGAGTTGAGGTAAGCGAAAGTGGAGGAATTTGTGAACTTGAGACAAGGTCCGATGTCGGTGCAAGAGTATAGTTTGAAGTTCACTTAGTTGTCTAGGTATGCTCCCTCTATAGTAGCGGACCCTCATGATCAAATAAGCAAGTTCATCTATGGTGTTTCCGATATAGTGAAGAAGGAGTGTAGGTATGCTTTGTTGTTGATTGACATGAACATCTCTAATCTCATGACTTATGCCCATCAGATCAAGGGTGATAAACCTAAGGAGATGGCTAGGGAGAACAAGAGGGGTAGATCCGAAGGATCAGGTTTTGGTCATCACAGGTCCGGAGGTGGACATCGCTCTTCTGTCAAGAAGAAGTCATCAGGTCCTTTTCACTTTTTTGCTAGTGTTCCTTCTCAGGCCTCCAGGCCCCGCCATGATAAGTTTGGTAGAGGTGCAGGCTCTTATTCTCAGGGTGGTGGTGCAAAGGATTCTTCCTTCCCCGCTTGTGCCAGGTGTGGGAAGAATCATCCCGGTTAGTGTTTAGACGGTAGAGAGGGTTGCTTCAGTTGTGGTCAACCTGGGTATCGTATCAAGGATTGTCCTTTAGCTAGAAAGGGACATGGAGGTAGGACTCAGTCTACCCCAGCAACTTTAGGAGGTAGACCAGCCCTGCAGGGCGCAACTTCTAGTTCTGGTGGTCCACGCCAGAACCGCCTTTATGTTATGTCCTCTCATCAGGATCAAGAGAGTTCTCCAGATATGGTTACCGGTATGTTGAAAGTCTTTACTCATGATGTGTATGCCTTGTTAGACCCCGATGCATCTTTGTCTTTTGTAACTCCTTATGTTGCTTGTAAGTTTGAGATTCATCCCGAAATGCTTTTAGAACCCTTTCATGTTTCTACTCCTGTTGGTGAGTCAGTCCTAGCCAAAAGAGTTTATTGAAATTGCCCTATCTCAGTCCTTCATAGAGTCACTTCAGTGGATCTAGTAGAGTTAAAAATGACTGATTTTGATGTTATCCTTGGTATGGACTGGTTATATGCATCTTATGCCTCAGTTGATTGTCGTACTCGTGTGGTCAGTTTTAAGTTTCCTAATGAACCTATCCTAGAAAAGAAAGGTAGTCCCTCTTCTTCGAAAGGTCACTTTATATCCTATCTTAAGGCTAGAAAGATGATTTCTAAGGGTTATGTCTATCATATAGTTAGGGTCATGGACACGGAACCCAAAGCCCCAACTCTTCAGTCTGTTCCAGTTGTGAATGAGTTTCCCAAAGTGTTTCTCGGTGATTTGCCCGGAGTCCCTCCCGAGCAGGAGATTAACTTTGGCATAGATCTTCTTCCAGATACGAACCCTATCTCTATTCCTCCTTATAGAAGGCCCTCGTAGAACTTACAGATTTGAAAGACCAGTTGAAAGACTTGCTTGATAAGGGGTTTCTCTGAGAATGTGCATTGATTACCGCCAATTGAACAAGGTCACAATCAAGAATAAGTATCCCATCCCTAGGATTGATGACTTGTTCGATCAGCTTCAGGGTGGTAGTTTCATTTCCAAGATCAACCTTAGATCCAATTATCATCAGCTTCGAGTTCGGGAGTGTGATATCTCGAAGACAGCCTTCAAGACTCGGTATGGTCATTATGAGTTTGTCGTCATGTCCTTTGGTCTAAGAAATGCTCCTGTAGCTTTTATGGATTTGATGGACCGTGTGTTCAAACAGTATTTGGATATGTTTGTGATTGTTTTCATTGATGATATCCTCACCTACTCTCGGAGTGAGGAGGAGCATGCGAATCACTTGAAGGTTGTGTTGCAAATTCTCAAGGATAGATAGTTGTTTGCAAAGTTTAGCAATTGCGAGTTTTAGATGCAGTCTGTTGCTTTTCTGGGTCATATTGTGACTAAATATGGTATTTGGGTTGGCTCTCAAAAGATTGAGGCGGTAAAGAACTGGCCTAGACCCACTTCCCCATTCGATATTAGGAGTTTCTTGGGTTTGGCTGGTTACTATAGGAGATTTATGGAAGGGTTTTCCTCCCTTGCTTCCCCATTGACCCGATTGACTCAGAAAAAGGTTAAGTTTTAGTGGTTTGACTCTTGTGAGGAAATTTTTCAGGAATTGAAGACTCGATTGACTACAGCTCTAATATTGGCTCTACCTGAGGGCCTTGATGATTTTATTGTGTATTGTGATGCCTCCAGAATTGGTTTGGGTTGCGTTTTGATGCAATAGGGCAAGGTGATTGTTTATGCCTCGAGACATCTTAAGGTGCATGAGAAGAACTACCCTACTCATGATCTTGAGCTAGAGGTCGTGGTTTTTTCTTTGAAGATTTGGAGACATTATTTGTATGGTGTGCATGTGGATGTTTTCACCGATCATAAGAGTCTTCAATAAGTGTTCACTCAAAAGGAGTTGAATTTATGACAAAACAGATGGCTTGATCTCCTTAAGTATTATGATATGAGTGTGCTTTACCACCCGAGTAAAGCCAATGTTATGGAAGATGCTTTGAGTAGATTGTCCATGGGTAGTGTGGCCTTAATTGAAGATGGAAAGAAGGAATTGGTTAAAGAAGTTTATAGGCTTTCTCAGTTGGGAGTTCGCCTTATGGACTCGAACGAAGGTGGTGTGATTGTGACTAATGGTGTCGAATCATCCTTGGTGGCTGAGGTGAAAGCCAAGCAAGACCAAGATTCCATTCTACTTTAGCTTAAGGGTGCAGTTCGTCAGCAATGGGTCGAGGTTTTCTCCCAAGGGGGAAATGGTGTGCTTCGTTACCAGGGTCGGTTATATGTGCCAGATGTAGATGGATTGAGATAACAAATTTTGTCCGAGGCTCATAGTTCTAGATACTCTATTCATCCAGGTGCCACTAAGATGTACCGTGATCTACAGGAAGTCTTTTGGTGGAATGGTATGAAGAAGGACATAGTCGGGTTTGTGGCTAAGTGTACCAACTGTCAACAAGTAAAGGTGAAACATCAAAGGCCAGGTGGTATGCTTCAGGATGTTGATCTTCCCACTTGGAAATGGGAAGCAATAAATATGGACTTTATTACGGGTTTGCCTCGTACTTGAAGGCAGCATGATTCCATTTGGGTGATTGTTGACCGGATGACCAAGTCATCCCATTTATTGGCTGTTAAGACTAAAGATATAGCGGATGATTATGCCAGAATCTACATTCGGGAGATAGTCGGATTGCATGGTGTTCCCTTGTCTATCATTTCGGATAGAGGTGCCCAGCTTACATCTCAGTTTTAGAGATCGTTTCAGAAAGGTCTTGGTACTAAGGTGAACTTAGCACAACTTTTCACCTTCTGACGGATGGCCAGGCCGAGCGTACTATTCAGACTTTGGAGGATATGTTGAGGGCTTGTGTTATTGACTTCAAAGAAAATTGGGATGATAACTTACCTCTTATCGAGTTTGCCTACAACAATAGTTTCCACTCTGGCATCCAGATGGCTCCATATAAGGCACTTTATGGCCGAAGGTTTAGATCTCCTATTGGTTGGTTCAAGGTTGGTGAGGCAGCCTTGATTTGTCCAGATTCTATGCACGAGACCATAGAGAAAGTTCAGCTTATTTGGGAAAGGTTGAAGACCGCTCAGAGTAGACAGAAATCTTATGCGGATGTGAGGAGAAGGGAGTTAAAATTTGAAGTTGATTATTGGGTTTTCCTAAATGTATAACCCATGAAGGGTGTGATAAGGTTTGGCAAGAAAGGAAAACTTAGTCCTCATTTTGTAGGTCCTTATCATATTTCGAGGAGAGTTGGTAGTGTTGCTTATGAGTTGGAGTTACCAACGGAGTTGGAAGTGGTTCACCCAGTTTTCCATGTTTCCTTGTTGAAGAAATGTGTTGGTGATCCCGCCTTGATTGTTCCCTTGGAGGATGTGGGAGTGAAGGATAGTCTCACTTATGAGAAGGTTCCCATGGAAATCCTTGATCGTCAGGTTCGAAAATTGAGAAACAAAGAAGTAGCTTCGGTGAAAGTCCTATGGAGGAATCAACTTGTAGAAGGTGCTACTTGGAAAGCGGAAGAGGCCATGAAGGCCAAATATCTGCATCTCTTCCATTCTGATTCCGCTCCAGCTTGAGGTACTAGTTACCTCCTTAATATGGTCCTCCGATCCTACTCTATCAGTTCCTCTCACGATCCTAGCATGCACACATGTTTTATGAAGTTAATTATCATGTTTTCAAGTTACAAAGTTCAGTTTTCATGATTACCTCTTGATTCTATGTTATGATGTTTGGTTGGGATGTTTTCCCTTGTTTAGTCTTCATTCAAGGACAAATGATCCCAAGGAGGAGATATTGTAACACCTCGTACGTGTATTCAGCTACCTAAGTTAAAATCTCTGAAAATAATTCCAAGTTTCCAGGGATGACGGCTAAAACAACGACTCGTCCTTCTGGACTACTGTTCGTCATGTGCACTCACCATCCAACTTCCAGAGAGTCCCTCAAAGTGTCCCAAAGAAGATGGGTCGAAGGATGGTCTGTCCTTCTGGATGATGGACCATCGTTCCCAACCGTAGTCCCTGAGTTCAGAGGACCAGATTTTCCCTATGGCAAACTACGAGTCAATAAATCGATCCATCATTTCAGAGAATGGACCGTCGTTGGACTCGTGGAGTGAATTTCCAATATCTCAATTTTTGAGTCAAAGAATTATGGATCCCTTTGGTGGTCCATCCTTCTGGACGATGAACCGTAGTCCTAAGCAATGGTCGATGACTTCGAAAATTTCAAGCTTTTTCTTAAGCTTAAGTTCAGGGGTATTTTAGTCTTTTCCCACCCTATTATGGATTAAGTGAAGTCATTTTGACTACTTTTAGAAGGGTTTTCACCCATATTATCATAAGTCTACCTTAAGCTCCTCATTCCTCCCTCAAAAGAGAAAGTTCTTCCTCTCAAGCTCAAGGTTCAAGCTCCAAGTCAAGTCTCCTTATTCTTTTCCAATCAAGTGGGTAATCTTCCACTAAGGTATGTGGGTCTTTAGCAATGGTTTCTTCCACCCTTGTGCCCAAAATCCCCAAGTCTTATTTTAAGATCATGAAGTGTAATGACCCTTCCGGTCATTTCCACGTTTAAGTTTTGAAGTCAAGCAAATCGACAAAAGATATCGTAAGACTTTTAATAAATTTTCTGAACTTTGGGTCAAATGTGTCAGGGCTTTTCTCCCTGTATATAAAGAGTTAGAAGTCCCCCGAAATACCAAATCGAAGGTCTACGAGTCTAGTTTCCAACGCATAAAACCGCATGTCCAAATAATCTTGGAGCAAGGAGTTATGACTGTTTTACCGCAGACTGTCTGGCAGAAAATGGGTTGCGAATCGGGTCGCGAATCGGGTCGGGTTTAACCCGATTTAAGCTTCAATTTCACGTTTTTAAATGCCATTTCAGTTCTGAAACAGTTATAAAATATAAGGGAGGATCCCGAGAGAATTCTTGAATATCGAAATCGTGCGTAGGCGAATTACGAGCCTAAACTTAAGAACCTTATTAGCATCGTGCGTGGATTTGAAATATTTATTTAAAAGTTGAATTTGGTAAAAAATTATATTATGATTGCCTTTTCAAAATATTTAAAAGGTTTATGAAAAATATATTTGATACAATATAAGTGTAGACGTAATTATTTTATAAGGTTTTTATACTCCGTAATATTTTAACGGAGATAGTAAATTTAATTATATTGAAAATTATTATTATAATATAGTAGGTTTTATTGGAAATGATTTTCTAATAATTATGGTATATTTAAAATACTATATTTATTTTACCACGAATTTATGCAATACCCGAATATATACCTAACGGAGGGAAATTGGTTGCCACCTCCACCCCCACGTGTAAGTGGAAGGTGAAGGCAGCACTAGTATACTTTAGTGGTGGCCGCATAGGGTCATTTTCATAATGACTAAGTTCTAAGTAAGTATATATCAACTAATTAACTTGCATACTGCCTAACTTTCATTACATAATTGGGTTTGAATAGATCATTGAGTTAATGGAGCAAGTTGTTATTTAATTGCTGCCAACAGCACTTAATACTTCTTGAAATATAATTGTGGTGCAAAAATTACCACAGTACATCAATTATCTACGTCAAGTTATTCCGTCCCAAATCCGAATCCGATTTCGATATAGTTTTGGATTTTCTCGGAGTGGTTCGAGCTTGGACATCGTTGTTCCAGCAGCTTGTCGTCGGACGACAGGTAGGTTACGGTTTAATTTCCCTAGACTCCGTATATATAGAATAAAATTGTATTAATGGGCATCCTTGGGTTGGTTTATTAGGTTGGTACCACAGACCTTGACCGCTTTATTCATGTCCGCCTATTTTTATTCCTCCGTTGCTTGTAGTATTTGCGATATATTTTATTTACCCTTGTGGTCCTGTGAGGCCTTGTTGACTCTGGAACATAGAAGGTGGGATTTTGGGAATGTCCGCGAGTCCCGGGCATAGAATTATCCTTCTAGGCTGGTTATGCTTGCTGAGTAGCTGTGGGCCTGTGCAGGGTCGATAGGTTGATTGTGAGCTGCGGGGCAGCAATTGTGTGTGATCATACCATTTCCATGCATATAAAGAGGTTTTATCCATGTTTTACTGTGGTTTTGGCTTCGGGCCTACTGACACTGTTTTCTAAACCTTGCATGGCCCGGGGGGCCCGTTTTTGATGGAAATGATTTGGAAATGGTTGATTTCACTTGTGGTTTAAAATCATCAGTTTTACGATTATCACTAGACTCGGCAGGGCCGGAGTGCTAGTTGAGTTTTCTTACTACTTGAGATGATTTTTAGCCTCGGTTGGACCGAGCACCTGAGATGACTTTTTACTGTTTAGACCCGGCGACGCCCGGGCACCCTTGGAGGGGTTTTTGAGATATTTTCCTACTATTTTTAGTCCTGGACAGGGTCTGGGCATGCATATTCGAGACTCGGTCTCTATCTTGATATCGAGACTGGGTCTCTATCTTGATACATGTTCTGATACTGAGTTTTGGTATGGGGTCGGGGACCTCCATGGACCTTGCTATCCGGGCCAGGGGCTACGGGCTGCGTGTGTCGGAAGAGGGGTATACGGGGGAGTAGAGGTATACGGGCAGAGTCCTTCCATGGAACCTACCTGCTGGGCCGGATCGGCGCCGGAGGAGGTACATACAGAGATACTATGGCACTTGAGATCTTCATGCATCATATCATTCATGGTTCGAGGTTCCACCCTTGTTTGCTGTTTGCTGATTGTACGCTCCGGTAGTATGGGATGCCGGAGGGTTGGTTTTCACTTGTTTGTGTTCCTCGATTGTATGGGCGGCCGGGGGACTGTAGGTAGATTTTTGCTATTTACTTATAGAGTTGTTCTCTATTAGGGATGAGTATGAGATTGGTTACTGCTATACTGTTAGTTTCTGGATTTGAGATTGTTATGATTAGTTGGGTTGATTCATGTCTTGAGCATGCCTATTATTATTCTTCCTCTCTTCTTCTTACACTTGAGGTTACCGGTATACCGTCCATTCCGTAACCTTATTTTATACACTGTTGTTGCAAGGATTCCAGGTGCGTTGTTTCTTACTTTCACCTGTGCCTTTGGTGTGTATATTCTGCTTACTAGCCTCATCTGTGGTTCTGTTGATTTCCCTCTGGGCTAGTTCCTGTGTACCTTTCGTTGATTTCTGTGACTACTTGCTTCTATTCTGTCTATTACTGCTCTTTTATCTGATATGTGCCCAGTCGGCCTATGATACCTACTGGGTACCTTATGCTTCGCATTTGGTGCTCACCCCTACCCCTGCATCTTTGGGTGCAGATCCTAGCGTGGGCCATCGCCGCTAGACCGTTGTGATTCGTGCTTGGAGATCCGTTGGAGACTACTTCAGGCTGAGGGTGAGCTCTTGGCGATCGGAGCTTAGCTTTAGTTTATCTTTTGCTTCATGTACTCTATTACCATTCAGAGACATCTGTATATATAGTTTTGGTTTATTTGACTCCATGTATATAGTTTGGCTCTGTACTATGATACCAGGTCTTGGGGTTTGGTTTAGTTTCCGCATATGTATATATTTATATACCTGTTATCTATTTTATTCGTCTTGTTCTTTTTTTTGCTGGATAGTAGCCCATTACTAACTGTTCTGGCTACATGGATTGGTTCACCTACCGGGGGTTGTAGGTGCCATCATGACCGAGAAATCGGGTCGTGACAACTTGGTATCAGAGCTTTAGGTTCACCGGTGTCATCGGTATAGGAGCCAATGTCTAGTAGAGTCCTGCGGATCGGGGCGGAGACGTCCGTACTCAATCTTTGGGGGGCTACAGTGGCATTTTAGGAAATTTGACTCTTTCATTGCTTCTGTGTCGTGCGTTGTACCCTTGAAGTTTCTAGAGATCTCATTTGTTCTACTTCATTCTTCCGCAGATGGTTCGTACGAGATCATCGGCAGCACGCGAGGATGATCCTCCCACTCCAGCTAGGGGTCGAGGACGCCCTCGAACAGTGGCACCTGCTAGAGCTGCTAGCGTGGAGATAGAGCCCGAGCAGCATGTGGATCAGGGGGCAGCCCAGGTACCACCAGCTCCAGTACCAGCACCAGTGCCCACTTCTGTGCCAGCTCCACCCACATCTCAGTCTCCAGATATTTGGGGATTACTATTGCAGCTTTTGGGTGTGATTGGAGAGCGGCCTTCTGAGGTAGCGCAGACATCCGCTCAGGGGGCAGCCCTGGGTGCACAGAGCTTAGGAGCGCAGTCGACTACTATGGCTCCCCGTGCGGAGGTCATTCCGGTTCCATCTATTGCACAACCTCTTGCTCCTCGCCCAGTTATGACAGAGACAGAGCAGAAGGCGTTGGGCAGATTTTTGAGGTTAGCACCCCCGAGATTTGCGGGTACCTCTGGACAGGATCCACATGACTTCATTACCACCTGTGAGGAGATGTTGCATCATTGGGGTTTGTTGGAGACTCACGGGGTTGGTTATACTACCTATCAGTTGGAGGGCCCAGCGAAGTTATGGTGGAGGGCCCAGGTTGCTTGTAGACCACTGTCGTCACCTCCTTTGACCTGGTCTGAGTTTTATGAGGCCTTTATGGCCAAGTTCCTACCCCAGAGTGATCGGGAGCGTCGCAGGGAGCAGTTCACTCACCTTGTGCAGGGATCTATGACTATCTCGGAGTATGAGACCCGTTTTCATCAGCTAGCACCGTTCGGAGCTATGATCATTCCTACTGAGGCGGATAGGATTCGCAGATTTGTATGGGGTTTGAGGCCAGAGATCAGGCAGCCAGCTGAGATATTGATTGCCAGTGGTCGGTCATTCCAGGCCATTGTAGACTATGCCCGCACTGTGGAGGACTTACAGCGACATGATCAGGGGTCTAGAGATAAGAGGCCTCGACATCAGGGTGTCTATAGTGGTTCCAGATATGGCGGTAGAGGTCCTGGCCAGTGGAGCCGGGGTTATCAGCCACAGCAGTACCAGGGTCAGTCCAGCCGACCGGTTCAGTCTTCCCTTCAGACTTTTGGTAGTACCCAGTTCGAGCAGGGTCAGGGCAGCCATCAGGGCTATAGCGGCCAGTCTTCGAGGGGTACAGTTTCTGGGGCATCAGGTCGTGGTGGTCATTCGGGATTTGCGGGTTCATCTCGACTGAGTAGGCCGTCAGGGGCTTGTTTTACTTGTGGTGCGATGGGTCATTTTGCTAAAGATTGCCCTCAGCAGGGTACAGTTCAGTTAGCCGAGCCTTTACGGGCAGTTCAGCCCCCGGCTAGAGGGGGTGGTCGTCAGATTAGAGGTGGTGCGCCACGCGGTAGAGCAGGTGGTAGGGATGGCGGTCGGGCAGGTGGAGGTCGTCGTCAGTTTTATGCGGTCCCTAGGAGACCAGAGGCAGAGGCCTCAGATGCTGTGATTACAGGTATGATTTTTGTGTGCCATCAGCCTGCTATGGCTTTATTTGATCCTGGATCCACTTGTTCATATGTATCTGCCTACTTTGTGCCTTGTTTGGGATTGGCTAGTGAGCCATTATCTGTTCCTGTTTCTGTTTCGACCCCAGTAGGAGATTCTTTAGTAGTGGATCGGATTGTGAGATCATGTATGTTATCTGTTGGTGATTCAGAGACTTGGGGTGATTTGATGATTCTTGATATGCTAGATTTTGATGTGATACTGGGCATGGACTGGTTATCCCCTCACCGTGTGGTGTTGGATTGTTATGCCAAGACCATTACCATAGTTGTGCCCGGTGTATCCCCGTTGTGTGGCAGGGTTCTGTTAGCCATGCACCATCTGGGATCATCTCTTGTCTTCGAGCTAGGAAGTTGATTTCCCGTGGGTGTTTAGCTTATCTAGCATATGTCCGAGATGTTAGTGCTGACCCTACTTCTCCTGAGTCTGTTCCTGTGGTTAGAGACTTCCTCGATGTGTTTCCTACCGACCTGCCAGGCCTTCCACCTGAGAGAGATATTGATTTTTCTATTGAGCTAGAGCCGGGCACTAGGCCCATTTCTATTTCTCCTTACCGTATGGCTCCTGCTGAGTTGAGGGAGCTTAAGGAGCAGCTCCAGGATCTGTTAGCTAAAGGGTTTATTAGACCTAGTGTGTCACCGTGGGGTGCTCCTGTTCTCTTCGTGAAGAAGCAAGGATTGGGTCGATGCGCAGTGTGTATTGATTATCGGCAGCTGAATAGATGTCGTGACAGTGAAGAACGGAGGTATCCGTTGCCAGGATTGATGATTTGTTTGACCAACTTCAGGTCTCAGTCGTGTTTGCGAAGAATGATTTGAGGTTCTGCTACCATCAGTTGAGGATTTCAGCGAAAACATCCCTAAGACAGGCATTCAGGGACACGTTATGGCCATTATGAGTTTTTTTCTGGTGATGGTCTTTTGGGTTGACTAATGCCCCCGCAGCCTTTATGAACTTGATGCACATGGTTCTTGGCCCGTATTTGGACTCATTTGTGATAGTTTTTATAGACGACATCTTGGTATACTCGCGTAGTAGAGATGAGCATGAGCAGCACTTGAGGGTTATACTCAAGACTTTGAGAGATCATCGGCTTTATGCCAAGTTCTCAAAGTGTGAGTTTTGGCTTGAGTCAGTTGCATTCCTAGGGCACGTGGTGTCTAAAGATGGGATTAGGGTTGATCCGGGAAAGATTTCAGTGGTTTGTGAGTGGCCTAGACCTACTACTGTTACTGAGGTTCGCAGCTTTATTGGGTATAGTGGGTTACTACAGACGGTTTGTTGAGGGATTTTCTTCCATAGCAGCACCCTTGACTATGCTGACTAGGAAGGATGTACCATTTCAGTGGTCGGATCAGTGTGAGGATAGCTTCCAGAGGCTTAAGGCCTTATTGACTTCAGCTCCAGTTTTGACTTTGCCGGTTGAGGGTCAGAGCTTTTCCGTGTATTGTGATGCTTCTGGGGTTGGTCTTGGTTGTGTGTTGATGCAGCAGGGTCGAGTAATAGCATATGCATCGAGGCAGCTGAAGGTTCACGAGCACAACTACCCCACTCATGACTTAGAGTTGGCGGCGGTAGTTTTCGCGCTCAAGATCTGGAGGCATTATTTTATATTGGAGTTCACTGTGATATCTCACCGATCACCGTTAGTTGCAGTATATCACGAGTCAGGCGGGGTTGAACTCGAGACAGAGGAGATGAGGTCAGTTACTGAAGGACTATGACTTCACTATTCTGTATCATCCTGGGCAAGCAAAACGTGGTAGCGGATGCTTGGAGGGAAGGCAGTAGTTGAGGTAGCCTAGCTTTCTCTTTCAGATTCAGGCGCGTTGGTCCTTGAACATTCAGTCCTTGGCTAACCGTTGTGGGTTAGCTTGACTTGTCGGATCCTTAGCAGAGTTCTTGCCAGTATTGAGGTCATTCTACTTTGTTTCAGATTCAGAGCCGTCAGTTTGAGGATCAGCAGTTGTGTGACCTTCATGATCGGGTTGTTCAGGGTGAGACCAGTCGGGCTACTCTAGATTCAGATGGGGTTCTGAGGTATGATAGTCGCCTTTGTGTTCCAAGGGTTAGTGATTTGATTCAGTTGATACTTCGTGAGGCACATTGTACTAGATATTCCATTCACCCTGGCACAACGAAGATGTATAGAGACTTGAGGCAACTTTACTGGTGGAGTGGTATGAAGCGGGATATAGCGGAGTTTGTATCTCGGTGCTTGAACTGTCAGCAGGTTAAGTTCGAGCATATGAGACCTGGTGGTTTGATGCAGCGACTTCCCATTCCTGAGTGGAAGTGGGAGGGGATTACTATGGACTTCGTTGTTGGTTTGCCTCGTACTTCTTGTGGGTTTGATTCCATATGCGTGATTGTTGATAGGCTGACTAAGTCAGCACATTTTTTGCCAGTTCAGACTTCTTATGGCGCAGAGAGGTTAGCTCAGATCTACCTTCGTGAGATTGTTCGGTTGCACGGGGTCCCAGCTTCTATCATTTCTGACCGTGGCACTCAGTTCACATCTCAGTTCTGGAGGGCTATTCAGCGAGATTTGGGTACAGAGGTTCATCTTAGTACCGCTTTCCACCCTCAGACAGATGGCAAGTCCGAGAGGACCATTCAGGTCCTGGAGGACATGCTTCGGGCCTGTGTTCTTGACTTTGGAGGTTCCTGGGATCAGTTTGTTCCCTTGGCAGAGTTTGCTTATAATAACAGCTTCCATTCGAGTATCGGCATGGCACCTTTTGAGGCTTTGTATGGCAGGCGTTGCAGATCACCTGTAGGTTGGTTTGATGGTTTTAGTGCTGGGCCACAGAGCACAGATTTGCTTCGAGATTCCTTAGACCGAGTCCGAGTGATTCAGGACAGACTTCGGGCAGCTCAGAGCAGGCAGAAGAGTTATGCTGATCGTAGGCTTCGTGCCTTGGAGTTAGTGTCGGTGACTTGGTGTTTCTCCGTGTATCGCCCATGAAGGGCGTGATGAGATTTGGTAGGCGGGGCAAGCTTAGCCCCAGGTACATTGGGCCGTTTGAGATTCTTCAGAGGGTCGGTAGCGTTGCCTATCAGCTAGCCTTACCTCCGATGTTTTCGGCTATACATCCTGTGTTTCATGTTTTGATGCTGCGTCGGTATATCTCAGATGAACCTCATGTGTTGCAGTGGGATTCAGTTCAGTTGGATGAGGGTTTAGCCTTTGTTGAGGATCCGGCAGCTATTTTGGCCAGAGATGTCAGGAAATTGAGGTCTCGAGAGATCCCGGTTGTTAAGGTTCAGTGGAGGCATCGTCCAGTCGAGGAGGCTACCTGGGAGACCGAGAGAGATATGCGGGATCAGTATCCGCAGCTATTTTAGCCTTCAGGTACACCCTTGACCTTGACTTTCGAGGACGAAAGCCCTTTTTAGTAGTGGATGATGTAATGACCCTTCCGGTCATTTCCACGTTTGAGTTTTGAAGTCAAGCAAATCGACAAAAGATATCGTAAGACCTTTAACAAATTTTCTGAACTTTGGGTCAAATGTATCGGGACTTTTCTCCCAATATATAAAGAGTTAGAAGTCCCCCGAAATACCAAATCGAAGGTCTACGAGTCTAGTTTCCAACGCACAAAACCGCACGTCCAAATAATCTCGGAGCAAAGAGTTATGACTGTTTTACCGCGGACTGTCTGGCAGAAAACGGGTTGCGAACCGGGTCGCGAACCGGGTCGGGTTAGACGCGATTTAAGCCTCGATGTCACGTTTTAAAATGTCATTTCAGTTCCGAAACAGTTATAAAATATAAGGGAGGATCCCGAGAGAATTCTTGAATATCGAAATCGTGCGTAGGCAAATTACGAGCCTAAACTTAAGAACTTTATTAGTATCGTGCGTGTATTTAGAAATATTTATTTAAAAGTTGAAATTGGTAAAAATTATATTATTATTGCCTTTTCAAAATATTTTAAAGGTTTATGAAAAATATATTTGATACGATATAGGTGTATATGTATTTATTTTATAAGGTTTTTATACTCCGTAATATTTTAACGGAGATAGTAAAATTAGTTATGTTGAAATTTATTATTATAATATAGTAGGTTTTGTTTGAAATAATTTTCTATAAATTATGGTATATTTAAAAAATTATATTTATTATACCACGAATTTACGTAATACCCGAATATATAAATAACGGAACGAAGATATCTTTAGTACTGCCACCTCCACTCCACGTATAGGTGGAGGGGGTGGCCAGCAATCACTAATAGTGAATGTGGCATCACTTGGAGTTGGCAGCATTTAACTAACAATTATTCTTAACCTTATAAATGGCATTAACAAGGATAACCTTCAGCAACTTCACTTGGTTCATAATTAATTTCCTTGGCCTTCCATCTGTAGCACTCACTTATGAATAAGTGGTCACTTGTTCAAAGAAATTTAACTGAAAAATATATTTGATGATATATTTTGATCCCCGAAAGAAGATCAATTATCTACGTCAAGTTATTCCATCCCAAATCCGATTCCGATTTCGATTTAGTTTTGGATTTTCTCGGAGTGGTTCGAGCTTGGACATCGTTGTTCCAGCAGCTTGTCGTCAGACGACAGGTAGGTTACGGTTTAATTTCCCTAGACTCCGCATATATAGAATAAAATTGTATTAATGGGCATCCTTGGGTTGGTTTATTAGGTTGGTACCACAGACCTTGACCGCTTTATTCATGTCCGCCTATTTTTATTCCTCCGTTGTTTGTAGTATTTGCGGATATATTTTATTTACCCTTGTGGTCCTGCGAGGCCTTGTTGACTCTGGAACATAGAAGGTGGGATTTTTGGAATGTCCGCGAGTCCCGGGCATAGAATTATCCTTCTAGGCTGGTTATGCTTGCTGAGTAGCTGTGGGCCTGTGCAGGGTCGATAGGTTGATTGTAAGCTGCTGGGCAGCTGTTGTGTGTGATCATATCATTTCCATGCATATAAAGAGGTTTTATCCATGTTTTACAGTGGTTTTGGCTTCGGGCCTACTGGCACTGTTTTCTAAACCTTGCATGGCCCGGGGGCCCGTTTTTGATGGAAATGATTTGGAAATGGTTGATTTCACTTGTGGTTTAAAATCATCAGTTTTACGATTATCACTAGACTCGGCAGGGCAGGAGTGCTAGTTGAGTTTTCTTACTACTTCAGATGATTTTTAGCCTCGGTTGGACCGAGCACCTGAGATGACTTTTTACTGTTTAGACCCGGCGACGCCCGGGCACCCTTGGAGGGGTTTTTGAGATATTTTCTTACTATTTTTAGTCCTGGACAGGGTCTGGGCATGCATATTCGAGACTGGGTCTCTATCTTGATATCGAGACTGGGTCTCTATCTTAATACATGTTCTGATACTGAGTTTTGGTATGGGGTCGGGGACCTCCATGGACCTTGCTATCCGGGCCAGGGGCTACGGGCTGCGTGTGCCGGAAGAGGGGTATACGGGGGAGGAGAGGTATACGGGCAGAGTCCTTCCATGGAACCTACCTGCTGGGCCGGATCGGCGCCGGAGGAGGTACATACAGGGATACTATGGCACTTGAGATCTTCATGCATCATATCATTCATGGTTCGAGGTTCCACCCTTGTTTGCTGTTTGCTGATTGTACGCTCCGGTAGTATGGGATGCCGGAGGGTTGGTTTTCACTTGTTTGTGTTCCTCGGTTGTATGGGCGGCCGGGGGACTGTAGGTAGATTTTTGCTATTTACTTATAGAGTTGTTCTCTATTAGGGATGAGTATGAGATTGGTTACTGCTATACTGTTAGTTTCTGGATTTGAGATTGTTATGATTAGTTGGGTTGATTCATGTCTTGAGCATGCCTATTATTATTCTTCCTCTCTTCTTCTTACACTTGAGGTTATCGGTATACCGTCCATTCCGTAAACTTATTTTATACACTGTTGTTGCAAGGATTCCAGGTGCGTTGTTTCTTACTTTCACCTGTGCCTTTGGTGTGTATATTCTGCCTACTAGCCTCATCTGTGGTTCTGTTGATTTTCCTCTGGGCTAGTTCCTGTGTACCTTTCGTTGATTTTTGTGACTACTTGCTTCTATTCTGTCTATTACTGCGCTTTTATCTTATATGTGCCCAGTCGGCCTATGATACCTACTGGGTACCTTATGCTTCGCATTTGGTGCTCACCCCTACCCCCTGCATCTTTGGGTGCAGATCCTAGCGTGGGCCATCGCGGTTAGATCGTTGTGAATCGTGCTTGGAGATCTGTTGGAGACTACTTCAGACTGAGGGTGAGCTCTTGGCGATCGGAGCTTAGCTTTAGTTTATCTTTTGCTTCATGTACTCTATTACCATTCGGAGACATTTGTATATATAGTTTTGGTTTATTTTGTACTCCATGTATGTAGTTTGGCTCTGTACTATGATACCAGGTCTTGGGGGTTGGTTTAGTTTCCGCATATGTATATATTTATATACTTGTTAACTATTTTATTCGTCTTGTTCTCTTACTTGTTAGATAGTAGCCCATTACTAACTGTTCTGGGCTACAGGGATTGGTTCACCTACCGGGGGTTGTAGGTGCCATCATGACCGAGAAATCGGGTCGTGACACACTCGTTACAAATTCACAAGGATTGGTATGGAGATTCACCACAAATTGTAAGTCGATTCATAAGAAAAAGCGCAACGTTTAAACAAGTAAATGGGAAAATTAGTTTTGGGAATGTAATTTTAAATTATAACAAGGCAACGGTTTAACACAAGTGTTTATATCAAGATTGGACAGACTAAGGGTGTGCTTCTAATGGGGTCATGCATTGGTATTGTAGTTGATTATTCAAGCTATTTTCGATCAATGTGCAGGTAGCCTTGATTCAAGTCATGTTTAGTTATTTTTCAACCTACCAAACATATATATATCATGATTTCTCTCGAACCCCATAGTTTAGCAACAAAATAATCAATTATCTCAAGTGAGTTAAGTTATTTCTAGCCTCAACTCTTAGGTGAAAATTTCCTAAATCAAGTTATTTCTAGTTTCAATTTATGGTGAAAATCCCAAATCTCTACTATTGAATCCTTAACCAATTAGAGAACTCCTTTCTCAAGCAAGAACTTAATTAGTAAGCTAAATTAATGTTTACAACCATCAATTTTATAATGAAAATATGAAGGATTCAATAGACCCACACATAATAATTAATTATAAATTTAAATAATCAACACCCATCTCCAAATTCAAACACCCATCATGTACACACCCCTAGAATTGAATTTAACTACTCATAATGAAGGAAAAAGAGAATATACCAAGTGGGTAATTTTAATTACATTCATCTTCATAAACTATCTTCAATTCCAAGCTTAAATATTCAACAATGGTGTTTTCTCAATTCAAGGAAGAAGAAAGCTAAGAAAACTTGTACTTTAAAGTATACTCTAACAACTATATTCTAATTGGGAAAAAAATTGATATAAAATTCTTGTACAGATTCCAAAAAGGATCTTTAAAGTTTTTCAATTATGTAATAATTTTTTGGACCGTTTTGCCCTTCGAAGCACTTGCGACTGGATCTGCGATAACACCTGTGGTCACCCTTGATGACTTGCGACACATAGATGCCAAGTCTCTTGGGCAGTGTTGAACCTTCACCTGCGGCTCCATCTGCGCAGGCACCTGCGACCGCTCTTGAATTGCAACACGCAGGTGCCTATATTCCAAGGCAGTGATTCCACTCCCACTTGTGCTGGCACCTGCGAAACACAGGTGCCTTCATGCAACTCACACGTCCTTGCACACCTCCTGAACAAATCTTTTCTCTCTTGGTCATCTCTTGACTTAGCCTTCATTTATGACTCATTTGAGTTCAAATCCTCTTCTTTCTTTATTGATCACAGAGTGCCTGCATAGAAGACAAATACGACATAAAATCCTCCTAAATCACATCAAATTAAGGCAATAACTCATAAATAATCACATCAAATTAAGGCAATAACTCATAAATAAGAGCTAAATAAGTTGGTAGATTATCAACTTATCAGCCGGCCAATGCAGAACATCTACTTATGTAGTTTTAGTTAAATAAAACTGGCCCAATGACCATATTAAATTAAAAAAGGGATATGCATAATAAGTATTTTGTCACGACCTATAAATTAAATAGCCGTGTAAAACCTATACCTAACCTCCTAGGCAAACCATAATCCAATTATTAAAATATTTAATCAATTAGACTACAAAAAGTAAAGTTATATCAATTATCGAGTCATAATGAAATTTCATAAGATAAAAGTGCGAAAATAATAGAAATACACCCTCAAAATCTAATGTCACATGTACCAAAGCTTCTAGAGTAAGAATACAAAGTCGAAAAAACTCAATACACCTATTTGGAAATAAAGTCTCGAAGTAATACATGCAGAAGGTAGAGTCTGGTGATGTGGATCAGTCAAATAGCTCATCCCGATGAATCTGCTGGTAACCTCAGTAATTAGTGCCTCCCCACTCGCGGCTAGTGCTTAGAACATAATCTGTATACAAAAGGTGCATCAAAAAATGAGTGAGTATTGGAAACACGTATACTTGATAATATCTAAATCAATACCTCAAAGAGAAAGTGTATACGATCGTTGCATTATCATTTATCCAATTAAAAGTCAGGGTCAAATTCCACTGAGAATAATATAAAGAAGATTAAAAAATAAAGGATTTATCACCAACTAAGCTAAGCCAAACACTTTTTCAATTTTTTTTTTTAATTTTCAATTTAATAACTAACAAAATAAAACTAACTAAAAAGTGAGTAAAGTGATCAACAATCTCACAAGCAAAGGAAAACACGAGATATAAAAAATAGAAAAATGAATTATATCAAGAAATGATCCATTGAAAATAATTATCCATCAATTATTAATCATGGGTCAAGTACTTAGCCCCGGATAATGATTCTATATTAGATCCTCTCCTGCAATAACAAGAATACTTAGTTGACTATCTCTAGCCCAATTAAGAACAATAAGAACACTCCAATATGACTACAAGTGGTTCTATCTCTAGCTGAAATCTATTATAGGAGGATTAATGCTCTAAATTCTTGTTAATTATCTTTCCTAACCTTGATTTACCTCTCTCGAGCTTAAGCTGAAGTAAATGGGTGAGTCTAATGTTAGATCGAATATGCATAAAATTAGCTATTATTTATCTTATATTTTAATACTTCTAATTATTTTTGAGAATTAATTATATTTTTTGTGCTTAATATAATATTTTGATGTGTAAGAATAAAGAAGTGTGAAGATAAAGAGATCCGAAGTAAAATTTAATAAATAATAGAAAATAAAGAAAAGAAATAAAGAGAAAAAATAAGTGAGGTGCATAATTATTACTCTTGTCCCCCAAGTTGAAAAAAGTAAAAGAGTAACCATTCACAATGTGATCAGCGAGAGAAATAAAAGACATACCTGACAGCAGATGAAGACTGCAACAACGAAGTGCACTTCAAAAAATTGTTCTCACGAAGTGATGCTGAACGCACCAATTTTTTGTACTTTGGCCGCAAAACTTTAGGAAAAAAATATTTTAAACTCATTTTAGACTCAGTTTATTTTGTTTGAATTTTTTCTACACTTATAAATGCTCCTTAAACATATTTTGAAACTAACTTTAACCTACGAAGTTAACCTTTGACCGAAAAAGAGCGAGGGGCTACCATGTAGTTTATCTCTTTTTCTTCGAATTATTTATATTTTTTATATGAATTGTGCTTTTTCTTTAATGTATATATGGATCTAAATATCTCATTCTAGGGTTGTGGTATAGCCATGAATATAGTAATTTGATGAGTACTATATTTTAGTTTGAATTATCAATTTATGACTGTTTCTTTATTTTTGCGATTAGTTTTTTAATTGCGTATCTAACAATTGAGTTCTATCTACTATCTGATTTACATGCTTGAGATAGATGTGATTAGATTAGAGAAAGGGTAAAGAGAACATGATCTAACTCTCCCATAGCACAACAATAATTTACGACTAGGATAAGAATATACCTAGCCATCACGTTAACTAGTTAGTGTAAGCATTTGCGTTCTTCATAGATCAATTCCATAGGAATATAGGCGGTGATCTATGTTGGGCAGGTGCATAGTAGTTTGGAAGAAGATGACGAGTATAAATGATCTAGTTAATTAGCAGTTGGGATAATTCAAATTAAAAGGTAATATTTTGATAACAGAGTAGGATTAATAAAATAACCACAATCCTGGAACATTCATATCATTGATCATTTAAAAATATGTTCTTCGTGTGGGTGATTGTTCATAGTTAGTTTCTTTTTATTTTTATTTAGTTAATTCAAAATATAACTTAGATTTTATTGCTTGAATAAATAATTAACATTTATTTAATTTAGTAAATAAATAAATTACAAGTCCATTGGATTCAACATCCGGCTCTCGAGTCACTATATTACTTGAATGATTGCGTATACTTGTGTGTGTTTTTGGCTACAACTAATTTTTGACAATGTTATCGAGAACTTGAAAATTAACTGTTTATCTAGATTAGAAGAAATAGATAGGAAACGAGAAATTGAAAAAATACAACAACAAACTAAAGAAAAAATACAACGAATAGAAGAAGTAAAAAACACTAAAATAATAGAATTAGAAAAAGAATTAGAAATGCTAAAACAGTTATATGCAAATAAGCAAAAAGAAAAAGAAAAACGTAGAGAAGAGGAACAAGAGTTAAAACTGACAAATGAAATAGAAAAATTTAAATTACAATTAGAAGAAGAACAAGACAATCTACCAAAAATAAGCATAGACGAAATAAGTGAAGAAAGTGATAATGATAATAATCTAGGAGAAAACTATTCGGAAACAAGTGAAACATATACCGAACTAATAGAAAAAATGGAAAAAGCAAAAATAAATCCAGAAATAAATACAGGAGATATGAGCACTGATGATAAACCAAGTATATCAGGAGTAAAGAATCCAAAGCAATTAAATCCAAGCTACTATAGGACAGACTATAATTCATATGATAAAAATAAAACGTTATGGGAAAAAAGGCCAAATAGGAAATGGACACCAAGGCAGATAACTGAACAAAATAATTTTTTAGATCTAGATTGTGTAGCAGATATAAATAAAACAATTCAATTATGGATAGGATATATTTCAAAACAATTAATAGACAATAAAATATCGATAGCTGAAACACCAGGATATATAGAAAGAACACTCATAGGAACGGTAAAATTATGGTTACAAAATTTAACAAACGAAAGTCTAGAAACATTAAGAAGTAATAAAACATATGATGGAACAGATGCCACAACAGCTACGGAAATATTATTTAAATATGAAATAGCAATAAGAAATGAATTTGGTAGTATGACGACGGAAATAGAAGAATAAAATAAAGAAAAAATTATAAACAGAAATTTAATGTCAAAATTAGCAATATGTAATATGTGCTATCTAGATGAATACACTTGTGCATTTAAAAACTATTATTACAAAGGAGCATATAATCCAGATGAAAGTAAAGAAATAAGAAAATTATATTTTACTAAATTACCAGAACCTTTTAGTTCAAAAATAATAAAAAATTGGAATGAAGCAGAATTAGTAGATACTCTAGGAGCTCGAATAAAATTTTTACAAAATTGGTTTATGGAATTATGTGAAAAATACAAAGAAAATATTAAAATGGGTAAAATATTAGTAAGAAATTTAGCATGTTGCAAAGATAGAACAGCACCCCAATTCGGATGCACAGATAAATATTATAAAAAACATAAGAAAATAAAAAGATATAGTAGTAAATATAAACCATATAAATCAAAATATAAGTATAAAAAACCAAGAAGAAGATATTATGTAAAAAATTACAAATATAAAAAACCATATAAAACAAAGAAAAAATTAACGGAATGTACTTGTTACAATTGTGGAAAACTAGGACACTTAGCTAGAGATTGCAAATTACCAAAAAATCCAAAGAAAAAATAAATTACTGAAATAATAATAGGAGATGATAAATATACACAAATGGAATATATAGATTATGAATTAGAAAGTGAAGACAGTATATATGAATTATCAGAAAATGAATTATCAGAAAACGAAAGCGAAAATGATATAAATAATAATATAGAAGAATCGGAAGAAGAAAATTATGACTGAAAAAGATATAAGGATAATACAACAAGAAGAACACCAAGATGAACAATCCTCAGAACAAAAAATAATATTTGACACCAATATATTTGAACAAATAAAGGGAAAAGAATTAGATCTAAGCATAGATAAAATATTAGAGGTACCAACAATAAAAAATTGGTTTAAAAGACAAAAAGAAGAATATTATGTAATAAGCCAAAGAGAACATATAATAGATTGTAAATACATTAAAGGTAAAGCTAGAATACCAATCTTAAATAAAAAAGTACTAAATAAAGAAATACAAGATATAAAAGCAAAAAATCCAATAAAATACGTACATTTAGGAGGAACAGAAATACTAATAAAAGCATGTTTTAGAGAAGGAATAGATACCCCTATAGAAATATACTTAGCGGATGATAGAATTATACAACCTATAGAAAAAAGTGTAATAAGTGCAGTAAAAGGAAATCTAATATACCAAAAATTCAAATTCATAATAAGTGCAAATTATTCAGTAGCAATAGATGATAAAAATATAGATAGATCATTAGTCTTATACTGGAAAATATCGGGAATAGAACTAGCACCAGGAAGTAAGATATTTACGGCAAGATGTAAAAACTTATATATACTTACAACAAAACATAAAATAACAGCTAGAAATAAAATAAATAGAATAAAAATAGAAAATCCGTTTGAAAGAATAGTATCAGTTATAGATAATAATGATTATAGTTATGCAGAAATGGACATCGAAGAAGACTTAGAAATAGTAAAGGAAAGAATAGAAACGTCAAAACGAACAGGTAATGAAATACCAGAAACATCATCAAGAATGAGTACATCAAGAAGGATAAGTTATGTAACTCCACCAAAATTAATAGAAGAAATAAAACCATATCATTACTATATAACAGGATTAATGGATCAAAGGAAATATTTAATATTAATAAATACAGGACAACAAGAAAATTATATTGCAAGAGAATTAATACCAGAAAAAGAAATAATAACAAATGAACAACAAAATTCGGAATTACCAAAAGCATTAAGAAAAATTGAAGAAACAACCGAAAAAGAATTAATTATTGGAGGAATACCAATATTAATAAATTTCAAAATATATCAAGGAGATAAAAACATCACCCTAGGAGCAAAGTGGTTAGAAAAAGTTAAACCATATAACCTAGAAGATAAGCAATTAACAATAAGTTATGAAAATAAAAAGGTAGTAATCAAAAGAACCTTAATATGATAAAATAATAAATTAACATAATAAATGACAAAAATATATATACTTGCCAAAATAATAATAGAAGGATACTATAATAGATATTATACACCTATGATGGATACAGGAGCAGAAGCTAATATGTGTAAACATAATTGTCTACCAGAAGATAAATGGGAAGAATTAAAAACACCCTTAGTAGTAACAGGATTTAACAATGAAGGAAGTATGATAACACACAAAGCAAGAAATCTAAAAATACAAATATCGGATAAAATACTAACCATAGGAGAAATATATAGTTATGAATTTACAAATAAAGATATATTGCTAGGAATGCCATTCTTAGATAAATTATTCCCACATACTATAACAAAGACACACTGGTGGTTTACTACCCCATGTGGACAAAGAGTAGGAGCAAAAAGAGTAAATAATAAATTAAGAAAAACAACACCATGGATCAAAGGAAGTGAGAAAATTACCCAAAAACTAGAAAATATAACACCAAGCAACCATAAAATAGAAATAATCATATTTTCTATAAATAAGATAAAACTACTCCAAGACAAATTAGAACTACTATATAATGATAATCCCTTACAAGGATGGGAAAAACATAAAACAAAAATAAAAATTGAACTAATAGATGAAAATAGTATAATAATGCAAAAACCTTTAAAATATAATTTTACGGATCTAACAGAATTTAAAATGCATATACAAGAATTATTAGACAATAAATATATACAAGAAAATAACAGCAAACACACTAGCCCAGCATTTATAGTTAATAAACATAGTGAACAAAAACGAGGAAAAAGTAGAATGGTTATAGATTATAGAAATTTAAATGCAAAAACAAAAACATATAATTATCCAATACCAAATAAAATATTAAAAATTAGACAAATACAAGGATATAACTATTTTAGTAAATTTGACTGTAAATCAGGATTTTACCATTTAAAATTAGAAGATGAATCTAAGCAACTAACAGCATTTACTGTACCACAAGGATTTTACGAATGGAATGTACTACCCTTTGGATATAAAAACGCACCAGGTAGATATCAACATTTTATGGACAACTACTTTAACCAATTAGAAAATTGCATAATATATATAGATGATATACTATTATATTCTAGGACAGAGGAAGAACATATAAAATTATTAGAAAAATTTATACACATCATAGAAATATCAGGAATTAGTTTAAGTAAAAAGAAGGCAGAAATAATGAAAAATCAAATAGAATTTTAGGTATACAAATAGATAAAAATGGAATAAAAATGCAAACGCATATAGTACAGAAAATAATTAATTTAAATGAGACACTTGACACAAAAAAGAAGCTACAATCATTTTTAGGATTAGTTAACCAAGTAAGAGAATATATCCCTAAATTAGCAGAAAACTTAAAACCACTGCAGAAAAAATTAAAGCAAGATGTAGAATACCATTTTGACGAAAAAGATAAAATGCATATAAAAAAGATTAAAAATTTATGTAAAGAACTACCAAAACTATATTTTCCAGATGAAAAAAGGCAATTCACATACATAGTAGAAACTGATTCTAGTGATCATAGTTATGGAGGAATTCTCAAATATAGATATGATAATGAAGAAATTGAACATCATTGTAGATATTATTTGGGATCATACACGGAACCACAATTAAAATGGGAAATAAATAGAAAAGAACTATTTGGGTTATATAAATGTTTATTAGCATTTGAGCCATATATTGTTTATAATAAATTTATTGTAAGAACAGATAATACACAAGTAAAGTGGTGGATAACGCGAAAAATACCAGACTCGGTGACAACAAAGGAAATAAGAAGACTTGTATTAAATATATAAAATTTTACATTTACAATTGAGGTAATAAGGACTGACAAAAATGTTATTGCAGACTACCTATCAAGACAAAGGTACTCAAACTGAGCCAGAAGATAATACAATGAATAAGATACTCGAAGCCATTACTACACTTTGTATTAAAGTGGACAGTATGGATGAAGAGATAAAAAAGCTAAAGACTAATGAAGTTAATCTGAAGTCTAAGGCTAAAGATAGCAGTCCCCAGGAAGACTATAAACATCCGGAGCTAGAAGGAGACGTTGGGAAACTCCGAAAAACCCAAAACAATTTATTTGCTAATAATGCAGGTACAAGTGCAGGTACAAGCGGACAACCTACAAAACCACAATATAAAAATACCAATTTAAATACCATGTTCACAAACCCATTTACTCAAAAAATACAAAGACCAGTCATGGCACCACCCCAAATAAATACATACGCAGCAAGTTTACACCAAGAGAAAAAGATATACAACCATTTGTCCCAAAGCTACATACAAAACATATATAGAATCCAGACATATTTAAACCTAAACTCAAGATCAGTTACAACTACAGACCCAACCCAAGACTACATAACCCAAAAATTACAAGGATATAATAGACTTATCGCACAGCTAAAGACAAGTTCAAACCTAGTCAAAACATGTTACCATTATGGACTACTTAGTACAGTATATACATATGACGGAGAAGAGCTACAAGGAATATCAGAGATACACCAGGCATTTCTAACCTACAAAAGAGTTACGAAAGGAAATTTATTCTATGTGAAATTTTATACAGCACCAGCAGAGATATTATATGACGAGATAAAACCAGTAATCCAAGTTGTAAAGCTAGGATTGACAAAAAATATGATATTACCAGACGATATAATAACACAACCAGAAATACCTATGATCGAGATACCCAATTTCTATGCAAACAAACGAATTATTGGAATTTCAACTATTATTCAAGAGCTAGCAGATAATTATTTAAATGGAAACGCAATATGGAGCTACTACGCCAGAGACCAATTAATGATTTATTCAAATTCAAGAAGTGTAAGAGAAGCAGATATGGAAGAAGTTCAGCAATGGATATTATCACTACTTAGACCAGAAGATAAACCGACGACAAGAGCATTGAAGAATGAATTTATTTCTCAAAATTTATTAACAAGATACGTGGAAGAGATAAAAGAAACGCGGAAGAAGACAAAAAGAAATGAATGCGGAAAGAAATGAAGATATGAGACATGTGAGAAAAAGAAAGTCAAAAAAGGAGGAAAGCAAAGTTAGAAAAAATGTAGAATTTTAGGTAAATGTCCCTGTCAAGTAGATAAATATCACTATCAGCTATTTAAGTTTTTGTATCGTGTTGTAAAAAGCCATAAAATAGTGGACAGATGTAAAAGTAGGAATAGTATAATTTTTGTTTTATTATAGAAAGTCGTAAAGTAAATAGTAAGAGTCATTCATGAATAGTAAATGTCGTTCATGAAAGGTCAGTTGTGAATAGTAAGAGTCATATGTAAATAGTAGGAGTCGTTTTTTTTCCTTCTATAAAAGGAGGCAAGCGGATGAAGGGAAGGGACACACATGAACACATGAACACATGAACACATGAACACACAACATCAACAAGAATCAGAAAAATCCCTCACCTCTCAAAATCATCATTTGTAAAAAACTTTCCATATATAAATAAAATATATCTTTTAAAATAAGCTATGGAGCATCTAGAAGAGCTAAAAAATCAGGTATACTTATTCATAGTCATGTATAGCTAAACTTTTATATTCCTTATAATCTCTTTTATATCATAATTGTTTATCATGTTTTAGTACTGTTATGAAGAACATCTTAAGAAAGCTTGCCATGGCCTAATATTGCTGAAAGTAGTTAAGCCCAGACTATGCCATCCTAAGGTCGAAACCGGTAGGCAAGAAGGCCGTTTAGGGGAGTAGACAAAGTTGAGGCGCTGTTAGGGTAAACGATTGAAGCAAGAAAAGCATGGTAGTGGCTAGAAGAGATTGTTCAAAATAACTTATTAAAAGATGATGAACTTTATGATAAACAAAGAGATTAGAGGGAATATGTTTAGTGAAAAACATGACAAGAATAAATACTGATTTAATGAGCAATAATACGTACTTAATAAATGATGATAATAATTATAAAATACTCATATTATATATCCTCAAACAACTTAATAACGATATTAGGAGAAAAATCTACGATATTTTAGTTACTTTTGAGATAATAGAAATAATGGAACAAAGATGGATAGAACTCATTATACCAGATGATATAGATAACTTAGATTTATACGAACTAGATTTATATTCAGATCAATAAATAATGGAATCAACTACAAAAATGGAATCTACCCACGACTTAAAAATAATAAATAACCCCTCAAAATACCAAATATTCTTTAAAGATAAGATATTAATCACTATCATTAAAACAGTTAATCTTAAAAGAGATTTACAACAAATTATACTTGATAAAATTATTAATTCTACAGAAGATTTTTGGCCATACGAATCAGATATATATCCAGAGATAGACTCAAATTAAAAATAATGAATAAAAACACTTCCGCACACATACCGCGCACAGGGACTCCAAAAATGGTATCAGAGCATATAGGAGTTATTAGTAAGAAAAAACATATAGGAGTTATTAGTAAGAAAGAGCATATAGGAGTTATTAGTAAGAATGAGCATATAGGAGATAAACAACTAAGTATTACAAAAACTGATAATGACAAATTAAATAAATTAATTATTTTATTTATTCAAGTTTTTTATTTTATTTTTGTATATATAATTTATTTTGATTAGTATTTTAGTACCCTATAAAATGTAAATTGGTTGGTTGATTGGTATTCCTATATTAATAATTCTTGTCTGTATTATGGAGGACCTCACTTGAATATAAATTGTTATAATTTTTCCATTAGTGGGTTATTGATATGCTCAAAATTACACCTTAAGATAATATAACACAATTTTATACAAATATAGTAACTCAAATAAGGTTGGGTCAAATTTCACAGGGAATAGGAAGAAATGATACTGATTGGACGAATACTTAATTGACATTTTAAATTCTATTATGTGAAGGTAGAAAAGATTTTTTTTGTTTTAAAGACTAAGATTACAAAAATAACTTGAGTTTAAACTATATGATTAAAGAACTAAGGTTGTGTCCCCATAATTGGAATGCAACATTCCTGATTTTTATGCAATTACATATCATCGGGTTTCTAGATATGCACTCGGTCCCTACCATCACTCAATATTTTTTAAGAGTTGAACGATTTATCTCAACATGATTTTCCCAAATCTATACGAGTTATTTAGATAAAAATGACTAATTCTAGCATGTAAATTTAACTTATCCCTAAGAGAATTTATTAAACAAGGATTAACGTCTTGAGTTCATGCAAACTATTTTTACCAAATTGTAATTCATTTTATTAAGAAAAACTAAGATATGATAGCTTAGGTTGATGTTTGCAACTACCACCCAATCAAGAAAAACAAGAAATAGTTGATAGCTTTAATTCCCAAAAGTTCATTCAACATACGAAAATCTATAAATGTTACACCCCTATTGGATTCACAACCTTAATAGAGGACTTAGCTACTCATAATACAAGAAAAATAAAAATAAGAATTAATTGAAGTCATATAGCTTACTATGAATTAAAGATGAAAGAAATAACTTGTTATTCATTCTTTTCAAACACTTTGAAAATAGAGAGAGAAAAATAGCAAAAATAAAAAACTAAGAAATTCTGCACCTTCTCTAATACAAAAATCATATGAAAAGTATTTATAATGGCCCATAAATTCAAAATCCTAAACAAATTAAATATTCTGTTGACATAATATATGGACCATACATTGATCAAAGGTTCGTGAATTGCCGTTAAGTCTATTGTGAATTCTGCCTTAGAGTTTCTGGACTGCCATCGTGAATTTATCGACAGTCCATACATCGATCCACAATCCATGGTTTTTTTCATTGATCTTCCTTCCAGCTTATTCTTCTCCAAATATATGGGTCATGAATATGACGTACAGTCCGTACTTTTCACCATAGATTGCTAACTTTCTAACAATATTGTAGGTACATCTAGATGATCTTTTCCAAGATTAGATCCATGATTATATCCATGATTCTTACCTTTATTCCATGGCTCATGGATGATTTCTTTTTCTGAGCAGTTTCTATGCTTTTTCTCCTTTTGCCCATTGATAACGCTTAAATGTACTCTCCAAAATAGAAGTATCACCGATCGTTAAGCAAAACATAATTTATATTACCCGATGAGAGTCGGGGTCGATCCCACAGAGAATTGGAGCTTAGCCAAAGAGATTGTAGAAAAGACTTCACGACGAGAGTAGATTGTCCAAACAATAAATAATGTAAAAAAAAAAGGGGGAGAATTGGGAATCTGTCACAATTCAAATTCCAAATAAATCAATAAAGTAATAGTTCAAGGTGTAAACAAGAGAGAGGACGACTAGGGATGTGCTTTCGATGGGACTCAAACATGGGTCAAGGTACTTGCTCATTTGCATAAACTCTTACTAACTAACATAGGTAGCATTGGTTTTAGGCATGCTTGTTAATATTTTGATCAAACGATTATTTATCCAACGGTTTTTATTCAAACACCATTGCTTAGGCATTAACCAACCAATATAGGCTTGGGTAAGTGATGTGCCGTGGTTTTGTATTTATTTCACTATTAATCCTTATTTTCTGATTTTACTTTTTCTGTTGTTTTTATTTTGTTACAAAGTTTACACACCTGTGCATTTTCTAGTACAAGGAGTTAAGGAAATCCCTTGATCCCATACGACCCTGAACTCCCTAAAACTCTAAGAAACATAGCTAAAGAGGGAGTTTATGAGACACCGAAACAGGTCACAGCTCAGTTGATTGCTGAAGAAGATCAAAGGAAAAAGGTAGGGGAAGATGCCCTTGCTGCTGAAGATGCTCAAATTGCAGCATACCTTGCAGCTCGAAACGCGACAGTTGAGCAAGCAAGGCAAGCACAACAACAAGCTGCTTGTCAAGCCGCACTAGATGCACAAGCTACGAAAAACGAGGCTGCCCGATGCAATGCACCTCATGTTCTAGTAGCACCAAGAGTTAATAGAGGAAGACATATACAATAACCATGACACGTTCCTCGGTACAATGTTTATGATCATGAGGCAGGGACAACAAGCTCCATAGTGTTGACACTAATGCCCGATGGTGTAAAGTTTGATATTACTAGCACTATGATTCAGCTGCTGAACCTAAAGGGATTATTTGCTGGAAAGCTGATGGATGATGCTAACTTGCATTTATCAAACTTTACAGGGATTTGCAGGGACTACAACCTTGCAGGAGTGAATCGGGATGCTATCAGATTGCGGCTCTTCCTATTTTCATTGACTAGAGAAGCAACCCTTTAGCTTGCGAAACTACCTGATGCTTCTATATTCACATGGGTTGAGCTGAGAAATCAGTTTCTAGAGAGGTTCTTTCCTCCATTAAGGATGTTGCAGCTAAAACAAGAGATTTATAATTTCAAACAGCTTCCCATAGAGGCTTTGAATGAAACATGGTTGTGGTTCAGTAAGAAGCTGAAGCAAGTTCCAAATCACAGAATCCCTTCACACCACTTGATGGAAATCTTCTACAAAGCATTGAATAGAAATACTAAGGTGATAGCAAATACAGTAATCGGGGGAGCATTCATGGATAACACTTATGTCGAAGCCTCTGAGATGCTTGATAGGGTTACCAAGACTAACAAGGCCTGACATACAAGAGATACTGAAAGCTCAGCAGAAACTTATTTAGTTAGGAAATTCAGTGACCATGAAGAATTCTAGGAAATTAAATAGAACTTTGCATCTCTGCAAACTACTGTTGATCTAATTGCGAAACAAATTCTTAATAGTGGTTTGGAAAAGGTGAAGGCTATTGGTACACAAGGTAGAGCACCAAGACAAGATGAGTATAACTCTAATGGAGAAGAAAATTATCTCAATGATCAAGTGGCGGGTTTCTAAGCTAATGGCCAAAGAAATCAAGGTCAAAACAGGGATAGAGATGGAAATTACAATCGGTCTAGATACAGAGATAGGAGCAGAGGTAAAGATGGTGATCAGAAAAAGAGGGATGGCTACAAGAATGATAGAAATAGTTTGTATGTCCCTCTTAGAAATTGCGAAGATAGACTGGAACAACCATCCATGAGGGAACTGCTCAATAAAGAATTTCAAAAGGTTGATTCTATGGATACAAGTATGAAGGAGATATGCGCTGAACTCTCAGGTATGAGTCAAATGGTAGAGGCTCATTCTGTCTCCATAAAGCATATTAAGGCACAGATGAGCCAAATGTCTACAATCCTGAATCCGCGCCAAAGGGTACTCTCCCAAGTGACACAATTCAGAATCTGAAGAATGCTCGACAAGTTATGGCTGTGACTACCCGATGTAGAATACAAACTTTTGATCCCCCTATGCCTATAGCTGTTGATGAGCCAGCCGAGCCTAAAAATAATGATGATGATATTGTGGTAGAGTCTGAAGAGAAAGATAGCGGTGAAGGTCCAAGTGAGAAGAAGTCTTCTGATGCAAAAGTAAAAAATAAGAAGGTTGTGCCAATTGTGAAGCCCATGCCATTGCCTCCTCCACCTTACCCACAAAGATTGAAGAAAAAGGTTAAGGAAGGTAAATTTCACAAGTTCATCTCCATGCTAAAACAACTGCCAGCCAATATTCCTTTAGTTGAAGCATTGGAGCAGATGCCTGGGTATGCAAAGTTCATGAAGGATCTGGTGACTAGGAAGAGAACGGTTAGTTTTGAGCGAGCTGATAATTTGCACCATTATAGTGAAATAGCCTCCTGTTCTTTGGTGCAGAAAAAGGAAGATCCTGGAGGTTTTACTATTCCTTGCATGATTGGAGAATTCTACTTTGCTAAAGCATTGTGTGATCTTGGTGCCAATATCAATCTAATGCCACTAGCAGTGTTTAATTAGTTGGGCTTGGGAGCCCCCAAACCGACTACAATGCGGCTTCTTATGGCAGATCGCATAGTGAAAAGGCCTGTGGGAATTCTCTATGATGTTCTTGTGAAAATTGATACTTTCATCTTCCCTACGAACTTTATGATCCTTGAATACGAGGTTGACTTTGAGGTTTCTATTATCTTGGGATGACCATTCCTTACCACCGGACGCGTGTTGGTTGACTTAGAGACTGGGCATATGAAGTTCAGATTGAATGATGAGGTAGTTACTTTTAATGTCTCCCAATATGTGAAGCATCATGATGACATACATGTGGTTTAAGTTATTGATGTGGTTGATGAGGATCAACTAATTGTGCCTGTTAAAGAGAGACTTGGTGTTGAAGCACTTGCGGCTGTGATTATGAATTTTGATGGAGATGATATTAAGGAGTACAATGATATGGTTGAAGCAATTGCAGGTATGGGGTCTTATAGCTCTACTCCAAAGAAGCTTGATTTGGACCTGAAGAATAGACATACACCACCTGCCAAACCATCTATTGAGGAGCCTCTAGTCTTGGAGCTCAAAGTGCTTCTGTCTCATCTTCGATATGTGTTCTTAGGAGCTAATGAGACCTTGCCAATTATTATTGCTACAGACTTAGGTGAAGGGCAGGTCAAAGCTCTGGTTTCTGTGTTGAAAAAATTCAAAAGGGCCATTGGTTAGTCCATTGCTGACGTCATTGGGATTCCACCTGGAATTTGCACTCAAAAAATTCAGTTAGCCCCAGATTGCATTTCGAGTATTGAGCACCAGCGTAGGTTGAATCAACCTATGCAAGAGGTTCTCAAGAAAGAGATTATCAAGTGTCTGGTTGCAGGCGTGGATTACCCTATTACGGACAACAAGTGGGTGAGTCCTGTTCAGTGTGTGCCTAAGAAGGGTGGGATTACTGTTGTCCCAAATGCAAAGAATTAGTTGATACCAATGAGGCCGGTCATAGGCTGGCACATATGTATGGATTACAGAAAGATGAACGCTTGGACTGAGAAGGATCATTTTTCGATGCCATTCATAGACCAGATGTTAGACCATCTTGCTGGTAGAGGATGGTATTATTTTCTTGATGGTTATTCAGGATATAATCAAATCTCGATTGCTCCTAAAGACCAAGAGAAGACCACTTTCACCTGTCCATATGGTACATTTTCTTTCAAGAAGATGCCCTTTAGTTTATGCAATGCACCAGTGACATTTCAACGTTGCATGATGTCTATTTTCTCAGACATGGTAGAGGACACTATTGAGGTATTTATGGATGAATTTTTGGTAGTAGGTGACTCATTTTATGATTGTTTGACTCATATGAGCTTTGTGCTGAAAAGATGTGAAGAGTGTAACCTAGTGCTGAATTGGAAAAAGTATCACTTCATGGTGAAAGAGGGTATAATTCTTGGCCATCAGATCTCCAAGAAGGGTATAGAGGTCGACAAAGTGAAGATTGAGGTGATTGAAAAATTGCCTCCACCAGTTTTCATGAAGGGTATTCGGAGCTTTTTGGGTAATGTTGGTTTCTATCGCAGGTTTATCAAAGACCTCTCCAAAATTGCATGTCCATTGTGAAAGTTTTTGGAGAAAGAGGTGAAGTTTGTTTTCAATGATGCATGTCTGAAGGCGTTCGAGTGCCTTTAGGAAAATTTGATCTCTGCTCCCATTATTATTTATCCTAATTACTCTCAACCTTTTATGGTTATATGCGATGCTAGTGGAGTGGCGTTAGGAGCAGTCCTAGGCCAAAGGCACAAAAAGATTCTCCATCCCATATACTATGCTAGCAAAGCACTTAACCCTACTCAAAAGAATTATACGGTGACAGAACAAAAGTTTCTTGTTATGGTCTTTGCATTCGAGAAATTAAGATCTTATTTGCTTGGCGCAAAGGTAATTGTACATACTGACCATGCAACTCTTAGGTACCTCGTGGAGAAAAAGGATGCGAAGACGAGATTGATTAGATGGGTATTGCTATTGCAAGAGTTTGATTTTGAGGTCAAGGACAGGAAGGGCACAGAGAATCAGGTAGCAGATCACTTGTCTGGATTAGAGAAAGAAGCTATGCTAAAGCTTGATGATGCACATGATATTGATGTTTGGTTCCCAGACGAGCAAGTGTTAGCCGCTTCGCAAGATTTGATTCCATGGTTTGCTGATATTGCCAACTATTTGGCAAGTGATATGGTTCCTTCGAATATGTCTATCCACCAGTGAAGAAAGTTTATGTCTGATGTCAAGAAATTCTTCTGGGAGGAGACATTCTTGTTTCGTGTGTCTGTTGATACTATGCTCCGTAGATGTGTGCCTGAAGCTGAGATGATGGATATACTAGAGGCTTGCCATTCATCCCTTGTAGGGGGACATCATAGTGGTATTCAGACTGCACACAAGATCTTGTAATGTAGCTACTATTGGTCGACTATTCACAAAGACGCCCATGATTTTGCTAAAACTTACAGTAGGTGTCAGAAAGAAGGATGCATATTAAGGAGGCATGATCTTCCTCTTACTCCCATCCTTGTGATCGAGCTATTTGATGTTTGGGGTATTGACTTCATGGGCCTGTTTGTGATGTCTAATGGGAACCGATACATATTGGTGGCTGTTGACTACGTATCCAAGTCTGTGGAGGCAGTTGCGCTTTCCAGTAATGAAGGCAAGTGTGGCACAACATTCTTGAAAAAGAACATCTTTTCCAAATTTGGTACACCAAGGGCAATTATTAGTGATGGAGGCTCTCACTTCTGCAACAAGTTGTTTCGTGCTTTACTTGAGAAATATGGAGTGAAACACAGGGTTGCAACCCCCTATCATCCCCAGACTAGTGGGCAAGTTGAGGTTTCCAACTGAGAGATAAAGTCAATCCTGTCCAAGACTGTCAATGCAAATAGAATGGATTGGTCTAGGAAACTAGATGATGCTTTATGGGCGTACCGAACTGCTTACAACACACCAATAGGTATGTCACCATATCATCTTGTGTTTAGGAAAGCGTTCCATCTTCTTATTAAGCTAAAACATAAGGCCATGTAGGCACTGAAAAAGTTGAATTTAGACCAACGGCTTGGGCAGTTGAATGAGTTTGATGAGTTCTGCCTCAACGCATATGAAAGTTCAGTCCTATACAAAGAAAAGATGAAGTTGTACCATGATCGATAGATTGAGAAAATAGAGTTCCAGCCAGGTAATTTGGTCCTGCTTTTCAATTCTAGGCTTCGCTTGTTTTCTGGCAAGTTAAAGTCCAAGTGGATTGGACTATTCAGAGTGGTAGAAGTATTCCGACATAGTGCTATAGATCTTGAAAATCACGAGGGCAAGAGATTCAAAGCAAATGGGCATCGGATAAAAGTATATTTGGGGACTGTAGAGGAGCTGGAAGTTATTGAAGCTTGGACACTTGATGAATTCACGATACCCAAGGAGCTTGATGAAGTCTGAGTAATTTAGTGACCTGCATCATGCCGCGACATTAAATCAGGCACTGCATAGGAGGCAACCCATGAGGAAGCTTGATGAAGTCTGAGTAGTCAAGTAACCTACATCGTGCCGCGATGTTAAATGAGACACTTCTTAGGAGGCAACCCAAGGTTAATGTGTGCTATGTGTGCAGGAACAAGTGGAGGAAAAGTGCTGGAAAAGATAAAACTCAGAAAAGGGGTAAGTAAGGTTCCACGAGCAAGGTTCACGAATAACCCAGGAATGGTCATCCTCTAAGTCATCTACCCGAAGTAATCTCACAACTACATCGTTGTGCGGGGATGCGAGTCTTTACTTCAGATGCATTCAACTATCTTCCCATTTTATTAACCAAGTGGGGCATTTAGGTATAGTTCTATCCTAACCGTAAATCATACTTTGCAATTGCTAACTAACAACAAAAGATATGATCCACAACTCTTACGTTCTTTATTCCATCTCTTAACTCCTATGGTCAATTCGTTTTGAGACTTAGATGTATCCTAAAGTTTATGATGCTTTAGAATAGTAAAATAAGAACATAAGAACAATCACAAGACATGATAAACAATTAAACCAACTATAAAACCATAATCAAGTATTCATGTTCTAGCCTCAACCCTAGAAATAGGGTATTTAGCCACTCATAATATAATTAGCAATTACAAAATTGATGTAGTTCATACAAGAATTAAGTAATGAAAAAGAAGAGAATAAGAACCCTAAAGTAGCCTCCTCCTTGTGTTTTTGCAATCCCAAGAGGTCTAAGAATATTTACAATTGAAGCCAAGTGTCCTATTTATAGTGGGGGATTAATTTCACGCATCGGGAACAGGGTCCATGACAACCTGTCGATCGCGCCAGCCAGCTAGCATGGAACGCTGCCCATAGTTCCAGCCAACTGACATGACATGCTACCTATAGTGGTAGTCCAATACCGTGGCACGCAACCATCATGGCAGCTCACTATTTTGGGCAGTCTTCAAGCTAATCCACCTCCGTGCCATGCCCATAAAATGGAGCTTAGCCTCTGTGGCACGGGGGTGGTTCTTGGCCTCCTATTTTTTCCTCCAACGCAATCTCCTAAAACAACTCCTAACACACATTAGTCCATATAACAACATAGAGTTCATCAAAGTACGCTCGAATATGCATAGCTCAAGCTAGCAAAGCTAGTTTCCTCGTTTAAACTCTAATTGATCATTTTGACTCATCACTTGTTCTAAATGCGCCCTAAATACTATAAGCAAGTATGTTAGCCACAAAGTACACCCTTTACACACTATATACTTCAATAGCAAATCAAGTTATTCTCAAAACTAAGCTAAACGCGCATAGATAATGACACTTAGGAGTATAACTATGCCTAAGATCAGTGGATCAGTCCACGAGTCATAGACCCAACTCGTGAAACTTAGGTGAAAGTGGAAAAGTGACGAAGGTAGTCCACGAACCAGTTCCTTGAGCCATGATTACAATCATGAGCCATGGTTTCTGGTCATGGAAATAAGATGAAAACATGGGTGGCAGGACTTGTTCCACGAGCATTACGAGCCTTGGTTCAGTTCACGACTCGTGAACATGACTCGTGGAATACATATAAGTTTTCTTTTTGAATTAATGTTCACCCGCTTTAACTCGACCCAACCCGTAACCCCATACATTTAAATTGCACCTCCAATCAAATTTTCCCCTATTTTTCATACCATAACCGACCCTACACTCTCCTAAGCACATTTAAACACTAAAATCCCTACAAACCCTCCATT
The DNA here is from genome assembly GCA_003996215.1 of Jaltomata sinuosa. Taxonomy (NCBI): domain Eukaryota; kingdom Viridiplantae; phylum Streptophyta; class Magnoliopsida; order Solanales; family Solanaceae; genus Jaltomata; species Jaltomata sinuosa. The sequence goes on from QJPP01001415.1 coordinate 341,915, forward strand.
ACATCAATTACTTTCCTCAAATCACTCCACAATTTTCCTCACCAAATTGATTCGGCTACTGTCTTCACCAAAGTACCAAAACAACTCTCACAATGTTACTAGTTGGTCGTGGGTCATGGTTGTTGCTTAAATTCTCAAGTATTCACTCAAGTTTGCCCTTAAATTCTAACCTTAGTAGAATTTTTAGGGAATCTTACTTGACCTAGGGTGATTTTTATGGGAAAAATGGATGCAAACCCTAGGGATGATAGTTGGGGGAGTGAATACCTGATATATGTCTGAACTTGTATCTATAATCGTAAAAAAAATGGTTGAAAGAATGAACAATTTTGAAGAATATTAGTTTTTTGCTGTTACAGGGATCACGAGTGCACTCTACGGGTTATGGTGCATTCCACAAATCGTGGAATGCACCTGTAGAAAATATGTCAGAGACCTGTTCTTAGGTCTAATTTTCATGGGGGTCATCCATGAGTCGTGTTTCATTCCATGATTCATGGATGACACTCGTGAATCTAAGACACGCAGACAGTTAAAGTCCTCTTATTTCCATGAGGGGCATTAATGAGTCATGGTTCAAACCATGAATCGTAGATGCAACTTGTGGAACTAAGACTTACAAACATCTTAGTCTGCCTAGAAACCATGAGGGTCATTCACGAGCCGTGGTTCATTCCACCATGAAACCCACTCGTGGAACCCAAGTTTAGTAAAATTGAAATATTTTTTTTGGGTTTGATTGCCTCTGCTGTACTGATGTTTTCCCCTACAAGTACTATTCATTTGAAGAACACAAAGGCATTCAAAGTAGTAGCTTGTCAATTCAAGTCTAGACTCACCAATGAGCTCGATGATCCCACTGAACCTAAAACGAGTGGGTCCGAGGATATTTATGAGATTCAGCCTGACCCGGATGTACAACCTCGAACTATGAGACGTGGGGCTTAGACATAGGCAGCTGAGGAGGCAACACTTCAACTAGCCCTCACAGTTGTACCACCAGCAACGATCACCGCTCCTTAGTATGACGAGTGAGATGGGTCATCTAAAAAAGGTGATAGTAACCGGGAGAGCACTATAGGGACTGGTACCGAGGAAGAAAATGATTCTGATGATGCCGAGTTAGCATTCGATGATAAGAGCTCCTCTAATCTGACCACTCTAGTAGCTGAGACTCAGACACAAGCAGAGGCTGACAGAGCACAGAGACCACAGGCTCATGATAATTGGAGATGGTGTGTCCCAACCATGAGGGATAAATATATGTAGGGTATTTATCAGTCTGACAGAGGTTTGCCCAAAAGGGGAATATTTGAGGAGCCACGAATCTGGATCGAGGGCTTAGCATCCATACCATACATACAGCTATATAAAATCACTACCGGTGTGGTTAGATGGCTGAGCCTCTAGGCATCTATTGTCTCGAGATCATTCGAGTGTTTTATGCCTCATATGCAGCCACATGCACCTAGCTCCTTCAGCTGAGGCAGCAATATCAGGACCTGCCTCTGATCACCAGTACTTTAGTGCGACACCTATTGATATCTCTGAGCGTACTATTTAGTGATTCTTGTTCGGGCCAGAGTACGAGTTACAGGTTGACACGATGGAGTTTGATTGCAAGATGAATATAATCCGAGATAAAACAAAGATGAGAGACCCTGTTCAGAGAGCAGATTTATTGAAATGGGCTATGGGGTATATAACTTAGAATGGTGAGGATGCGGAATGAGTTCACAGAGGCGACATAAAAAAGGCAACACTAAATTTTATTGGCAGGTTTTGGTAGGCCATTGTCCGGTCCCATATTTATCTGACTCAAGCAGAAAATACACTGACGCCTGACTGTACAGTACTAGTCCCCAGCATCATGGTTGGTTATGAGATCAATTTACCCCACTGCATCTTAGAGGAGATTCATGAGCGGGCCTTCTGACCGCACACTAGCATTCCCTTTCCATGCTTGATTCACCGGCTATGTATGGAGTCGGTAGTACTGAGGATGCCAGATATAGACCACACTCTAGAGGTGATGAGGATCCAGGATGCCGAGTTGATCAGAGATGCTGCTAACCCAGTTGCACACAGACGAGCTTCATCCTCCATCTCAGCTGGTACTGTGAGAGTTAAGGGATCTTTAGCAGCACGAGACCTACTAGATATGCATGATACGATGGTAAGTGTAGCTGCAGAGGGTGCCAAAGCTTTAACATCTGCACCCTCAACCTCCCAGCCACCAGTTGGCATTCCTACTGCGCCTCTGCACCTAGCTTTTTTTGGTAGGATTACTATTGATGCTGAGTTTCTCCAGAATCTAGTTGATAGCCAGGACAGTACACATAATCAAGTGAATGACTTATTGGATCATCTACAACCTTGGGTAAGGTCTACTGTTAAAGCTAGTGAGCCTAGGGTGAAAGTTGAGATAGATCGGGTCGCATGAGAGATGTCTGCACGGGTAGATGCATTTAAGCACCGAGTGACAACTTAGTTACAGACCATACAGAGCCTCGATTTGGGACACATCCAGGATGAGCTGGGATGACTCAAAGAGGAGATTAGATCTGTTGACACTAGCAAGACTCTGGTTATGCCATCCATCTCTATTGTGGTTCTAGCGCCCACACGCTGGGTGCTTGAATTGTTTGCTGAAGTGGAGCCTGTTCCCTCGAGTGCTGGAGAGAAGAGAGTGCACATTTACTTCACTTCTGAGGTTATGACAAAGTATAAGAGGTTATGAAGAGACACTGCTACTGCCATGCAACATTCTCAAGATGACATGCATCTCCTGGAGGAGGCAAAGCGACAGAGACTGCGGGGTGCATTTTCTAGTTTTGTTCCAGTTGGTGGAGGGGCCACATCTTCTGTTCTTGAGACTCCAGAGTTGGTCGCTGTTAGGATAGCATTGACTAATGTCCCTACTGTTACTGATCCATTGAGCGTGATGGCCACCATCGTCGCCACTAACATGACTATGGGTGCCACATCACCAGCCTCGCCTACTTCACCACACGCTGGTACCTAGGCGCCACAAGTATGTCTCCACCTCCCTATGTATTTACTTTTCTTGATGCATTGAGGGAAATGCACAATACTTTTTGCTGGGGTGAGGGCAGCAGCTGTCTGTATTTTGATGGGTATCTTGGCGAAGTCTGAGTAGCCAAGATACCCACATCGTGCCGTGAAGTTAAATCAAGCACTTCATGGGAGGCAACCCATGAGGGTACTCTTAAGGTACCCGCGTCCTTGGGGTTTTCTTGCCTGCATTCTTTCCCTAAGGATTTTTAATTTCTGTTGAACTGGCATATGTAAAATAGGTTGTGTAGTGAAAGAAGAATAAGAACTTAGCGCAGTCTATGGTCTAATTTTGAACTTGATTTTGATTGAAAAATAAAGACCCCTCCAAATTTTGTGTGACATGAGATTATCTATATTTAATAGACTGGCCATTATGGATCTGTGAATGACATTATGTTAATCGATCTGATGAATGGATTAAGCTAAAGTATGAAACTGATAGTTAGCATGTGATTGTTGTACTCTGTGCCATGTGTATGTGAGCTAAATTTATACTGCTCTTGCATTGTGTGCAAATCTAAAACTTGCCCGGTTAGTCTTGCCTAGGCTGTAGGATAGTTTGTTAGGAAACTATCATAGGCCATTTTTGAAATAGTCCACTTTAGCCTAAATGACAGTCCAAATGATTTGGATACTCTTTGATCCCTGATTTTGAGCCTAAATATACCCTTTTGGTTGTTTAGCCTAATCACCTTCCCTGTTTTCTATGAAACTTTAGTTTGGACCTGGTCCCTCCTTGGATATTGTGCACCTCAACTCAGGCAAATCACCTAAGTTAAGGGTGGGTACGATGGAGGTAAGTGCAAAGTATGGGGTATGAAAAGAAAAGGTTAGTGATAAAAAGGGAAATAACGGGTGTGGCTGATATGTTAGAAAAAGAAAAAGGAAAAGAAAAAAAAAGAAGGATAGATAGAAAAAGAAAATAAATATGATGAAAAAAGTTGAGTCTGAAATAAAAGCCGCACCTGTCACTTGATGAAAAATAAAGAATAAAAAAGGGAGAAAAGGGGAGGAAAGAAAGAGTTGGACTGGGAAGTGGAAGAAACATAGCATAGTGTCAAAGAGGGCTTAGTCACTATTTTCCAAATCTACCATACCCTTCCCTAAGCCTATGTTACAAGCCGAGGAAAGTCCTATAGTGATCCTAACCTAAATATTTGAAAACCGAGACATAGAAAATAAGGGCAAGCCTATGATATTTCACATGCATTGCTTGAATATCTTTGTGAGTGTGAATGTTCTAGTTTAGTCTCCTATATTTTGACCGTATTATTGTGCGATTGGGACTTTTTTGTGGAGAGGGCACTAGAGTAACTTTGACTACTGATTGTTAGGGTAAGTCTCATATGTGTATGCTATGTCGTTTATTGATAGCATGATGTCATCCATGGATCCTCTTGTGTTGTCTTCATAGAAGAAACTTGTGCACTTGTTTTGTACTGAAAAAGAGGGGGAATACTTGTTGAGAGATAAATTTCTAAATCATATGACTACCGTAGTTCCTAGTTTCTTTTACTCAAGTGTCGTTCTAGAATAGTTTTATTTTGTCGCTTGAGGACAAGCAACGGTTTTAAGTTGAGGGTGTTGATGTGCCGTGGTTTTGTGGCACTTTTGACGCTTGAAACTTGGAATTGGAGTATGTTCTTTAGCATTTTTTAGTATATTTGATGTGTTTTTGAGTCTTGTGCAGGAAAACATGGTTCGGAGACTAAGTACGGAGAAAAGAGTTCAAAAGTGGCTGAAACTGACTTCTACGACTCAACACCATGAGTCGTAGATAATTTTATGAGTTGTGAAAGTCATTCGTGGAAAGAGTAATGCAAATGGTGCTGGAGCCTGAGTTCTATGGAATGTTTCCACGAGCCATGGACCGGTTCACGAGTCATGATTCCTGCTCGTGGAACCTAATCAGAGAAGGAACAAATGTTCTGAGATTAACAACTCAATTCCATGATCCATGATTTACTCCACGAGTTGTAGACTGAACTCGTGGAAGGGAACCCCCAGAATGACAAAATCTCTTAGTTTCACGAGTACTGACAATGACCCTTAGAAACTTCCACGAAACATAGACAGTGTCCGCGGAAGCTGCCGATTCCAGTTTTCCTTGTTTAATTAGGATAGGATTTCTAAGGTCTATAAATACTTTTCCAAGGTTTTTTTTACATTTTATGCTCGATATTTTGTAGAAAAAACATTCAAAACATTGTAATCTTGGTTTGTTCTTGGTTTTGAGAGTTAATCACATTCATAGTTCCTTATTCTTGAGTTCATCTTCATCTATTCAAGTTTACAAATTTCTTTACTTCTTATTGTAAGTATATGATCATGAACGCATCAATAACTTCTGATTGTTTACTTATAACTATGATTATCTAAATCCATAACTAGGGTTGTGAGAATCATGAAGGATTAATGTAGTAGGCAAAGTACTTCGTTATTCTAGCGCCGTGTTTATGCATGTATTGTTCTTCCCTTCGCTTTGATTGCTCTTAAACGGTGTATAACATTAGAACTCACCTTATTCTTACTTGCTGGACCAAGTAGGTAATGAATGGGAAAAGGGATGGTTACAATGGAGATTTGAGGCTACCAATCCTCATCTAATAGCTTGAACTTATTCGGGAATAGCTAATCTAGGATCAAGAGTAAGGGTTAGTAAAACATACACCCACGACCGGACCAAGGCGTGTGGTGAAATTTATCTATCTGAGGGACCAACTATTTAGGTGAACCTAACTTACCGATCTTGCATGCTAAGCACCAAACCAATTTGCTAAGTACAACACCTTACTAAGTTATGATCTCATGGGGAACACTACCCTAGTCACTTCTCTCATTGATTACAACTCTTAAAACTGTTACTTGTTTAATACTAAATAACAATAAATATTTATTACTTAAAACCCCCCTACGTAGGGAAATAAACGGCTAAGAGCCCAAGTAAACATTATTGACTGTAGTCCTTCTATATTCCCTGTGGGATCGACCTCAACCTTCATTGGGTTCTATATTTGAACAACGACTGCTTACGCTTCTAAATTGAGGTGTAATTTGGGTGTATCAAATTTTGGCGTCATTGTCGGGGAATACGGTTTAAGATTAAGAGAGATTGTGTTTATTTCACTATTAGTCCTTATTTCCTGATTTTACTTTTTCTGTTGTTTTTGTCTTGTTACACAGGTTGCACATCTGTGCATACCCAGTACAAGGAGTCAAGGCAATCCCTTGATCCCATACGACCCTGAACTCCCTAAAACTCTAAGAAACATGGCTAAAGAGGGAGTTTATAAGACAGCGGAACATGTCACAACCCGATTGATTTCTGAAGAAGAGAAAAGGAAAAAGGCAGGGGAAGATGTCTTTGATGCTGAAGATGCTCAAATTGCAGCAGACGTTGTAGCTCAAAATGCGACAGCTGAGCAAGCAAGGTAAGCACGATAATAAGCTGCTCGTCAAGATTCACTAGATACACAAGCTACGGAAGATGAGGCAGCCCGACATAATACACCTCATGTTCCAATAGCACCAAGAGTTAATAGAGGCAAAAAGATGCAGCAAACATGACCCGTCCCTCGGTACAATGTTTATGATGATGAGGCAGGGACAACAGGCCCCATAGTATTGACACTGATGCTCGATGGTGTAAAGTTTGATATTACTAGCACTATGATTCAACTGCTGAACCTGAAGGGATTATTTGCTGGATAGCCGATGGATGATGCTAACTTGCACTTGTCAAAATTTATAGGGATTTGCAAGGCCTATAACCTTCTAGGAGTGGATCAGGATGCTATCAGATTGCGTCTCTTCCTATTTTCATTGACTAGAGAACCGACCCTTTGGCTTGCGAAACTACCTGATGCTTCTATATTCACATGGGTTGAGATGAGAAATCAGTTTCTAGAGAGGTTCTTTCCTCCATCAAAGATGTTGAAGCTAAAGCAGGAGATTTATAATTTGAAACAGCTTCCCACGGAGGCTTTGTATGAAACATGGCTGTGGTTCAATAAGAAGCTGAAGCAAGTTCCAAATCATGGAATCCCTTTACACCACTTGATGGAAATCTTCTACAAAGCATTATATGCAAATACTAAGGCGGTAGCGGATACAGTGATCGAGGGAGAATTCATGAAGAACACTTATGTCGAAGCCTCTAAGATGCTTGATAGTGTTACTAAGACTAATAGGACCTGGCATACGAGAGACGCTGAAATCTAGATAGGAACTTATGTAGTTGGTAAATCTAGTGACCATTAAAAGTTCTAAGAAATTAAACAGAACTTTGCATCTCTGCAAACTACTGTTGATCTAATTGCGAAACAAATTCTTAAGTGGTTTAGAGAAGGTGAAGGCTTTTGGCACACAAGGTAGAGCACCGAGACAAGATGAGTACAACTCTAATGAAGAAGGAAATTATCTCAATGATCAAGTGGTGGGTTTCCGGGCCAATGGCCAAGGAAATTAAGGTCAGAACATAGATAGAGATGGCAATTACAATCGGTATGGATACAGAGATAGGAGCAGAGGTAGAGATGGTGATTGGAATAATAGGGATGGCTACAAAAATGATAGAAGTGGTCTGTATGTCCCTCCTAGAAATTGTGAAGATAGACCTGAACAATCATCCATGAGGGAGCTACTCAACAAAGTATTTCAAAAGGTTGATTCTACGAATGCAAGCATAAAGGAGATGCGCGCTGAACTCTTAGGTATGAGTTAAATGGTAGAGGATCATTCTTTCTCCATAAAGAAAATTGAGGCATAGATAAGCCAAATGTCTACAACCCTGAATCCATGCCAAAAGGGTAATCTCCCAAATGACACAATGCAGAATCTGAAGAATGATCGACAAGTTATGGCTGTGACTACCCAAAGTGGAACAAACTTTTGATCCCCCTATGCCTATAGCTGTTGATAAGCCAACCGAGCCAGAAAATAATGATGATGAGATTGTGGTAGAGTCTGAAGATAAAGATAGTGGTGAAGGTCCAAGTGATAAGAAGTCTTCTGATGCAAAAGCGAAAAATAAGGAGGTTGCATCGATTGTGAAGCCCATGCCATTTCCTCCTCCACCTTACCCACAGAGATTGAAGAAGAAGGTTGAGGAAGGTAAATTTCATATGTTTATCTCCATGCTAAAACAACTGTAAGTCAATATTCCTTTAGTTGAAGCATTGGAGCAGATGCCTGGGTATGAGAAGTTCATAAAGGATCTGGTGACTAGGAAGAGAAAAGTGCTGGAAAAGATAAAACTCAGAAAAGGGGTAAGTAAGGTTCCATGAGCAAGGTTCACAAATAAACCAGGAATGGTCATCCTCTAAGTAATCTACCCAAAGTAATCTCACAACTACATCGTTGAGCGGGGATGTGAGTCTTTACTTAGGATGCATTCAACTATCTTCCCATTTTATTAACCAAGTGGGGCGTTTAGGTATAATTCTATCCTACGTTTAGGTATAATTCTATCCTAATCGTAAATCATACTTTGTAATTGATAACTAACAACAAAATATATGATCCACACCTCCTACATTCTTTATTCCGTCTCTTAACTCCTATGGTCAATTCGTTTTGAGACTTAGATGTATCCTAAAGTTCATGACACTTTAGAATAGTAAAATAAGAACGTAAGTACAATCACTAGACATGATAAACAATTAAACCAACTATAAAACCATAATCAAACATTCATGTTGTAGCCTCAACCCTAGAAAGAGGTATGTTTAGCCACTCATAATCTAATTAGCAATTACAAAATTGATTTAGTTCATACAAGAATTAAGTAATGAAAAAGAAGAGAATATGAACCCTAAAGTAGCCTCCTCCTTGTGTTTTTGAAATCCCAAGACGTCTAAAAATGTTTAAAATTGAAACAAAGTGTCCTATTTATAGCAGGGAATAAATTTCACGCATCGAGAACAGGGTCCATGACATCCTGTCCATCGCGCCAGCCAGCTGCGGGGCACGTTGCCCATAGCACCAGCCAGCCGGTATGACACGTTGCCTATAACAACAGTCCACTGCTGTGGCACGCTGCCATCGTGGCAGCTCACTGTTTTGGGAAGTCTTCAAGCTGCTCCACCTCCATGCCACACCCATAAAATGGAGCTTAGCCTCCGTGGCACGGGGGTGGTTCTTGGCCTCCTATTTTTGCCTCTAACATAATCTTTTAACCTTGTTTTGTGTCCCAATGGTTTGTAGCATGTTTGTAGGATTCAATTTGCTTTCATAGCTCTTCCAAAAGTCTCCTACAAATACTCGTAACACACATTAGTCCATATAAAAACATAGAGTTCATCAAAGTATGCTAGAATAGGCATAGCTCAAGCTAGCAAAGCTAGTTTCCTCGTCTAACCTCTAATTGATCATTTTGACTCATCACTTGTTTTAATTGTGCCCTAAACACTATAAAAAAGTACGTTAGCCACAAAGTACACCATTTACACACTATATACTTCAATATCACATCAATTTATTCTCAAAACTAAGCTAAATGTGCATACATAATGACACTTAGGAGTATAAATACGCCTATGATCAGTGGATCAGTCCACGAGTCGTAGACCCAACTCGTGGAACTCAGGTGAAAGTGGCAAAGTGCAGAACATAGTCCATGAACTAGTTCAACGAGCTGTGATTACAATCACGAGCCATGGTTTCTGGTCATGGAAATCAGACGAAAAAATGGGTGGCAGGACTTATTCCACAAGCTTGTTCTACGAGCCGTGGTTCAGTTCACGACTTGTGAACATGACTCGTGAATCGCAGGTAAGTTTTATTTTTGAATTACTGTTCACCCACTTCAACCTGACCTGACCTGTGACCCCATACATTTAAATCGCACCCCCTATCAAATTTTCCCCAAATTTTCATACCATAACCGACCCCTACACTCTCCTAAGCACATTTAAACACTAAAATCCCTACAAAGCCTCAATAAAATCAATTAATTTTCTCAAATCACTCCACAATATTCCTCACCAAATTGATTCATCCACTGTCAAAGTACCAAAACAACTCTCACAATCTTACTAGTTGGTCATGGGTCATGGTTGTTGCTCAAGTTCTCAAGTATTCACTCAAGTTTGCTTCTAATTTTCTAAGGTATGAACTTAAATTCTAACCTTATTTGAATTTTTGGGGAATCTTACTTGACCTAGGGTGATTTTTATGAGCAAAATGGATGCAAACCCTAGGGATGATGGTTGGTGGAGTGAATACCTGATATATGTCTGAACTTGTGTGCATAATCGTAAAACAAGTGGTTTAAAGAATGAACAATTTTGAAGTATATTAGTTTTCTGCTGTTACAGGGATCACGAGTGCACTCTATGGGTCATGGTTCATTCCACAAATCATGGAATGCACCCGTAGAAAATATGTCAGAGACCTGTTCTCAGGTCTAATTTTTATGAGGGTCATCCATGAGTCGTGGTTCATTCCACGAGTCATGGATGGCACTCGTGAATCTCAGACCTGTAGACAATTAAAGTCCTCTGATTTCCACGAGGGGCATTTATGAGTTGTGGTTCAAACCACGAATTGTAGATGCAACTCTTGGAACTCAAACCTGTAAACATCTTAGTCTGCCTGGAAACTATGAGGGGCATTCATGAGCCATGGTTGATTCCACGGACCGTGAAACCCACTTGTGAAACCCGAGTTTAGTAAAATTGAAATATTTTTTTTGGGTTTGATTGCCTCTGTTGTACTGATGTTTTCCTCCACAGGTACCATACATTCAAAGAACACAAATGCATTCAAAGTAGCGACTCATCAATTCAAGTCTAGACTCACTGACAAGCCCGATGAGCCAACTGAACCCGAAATGAGTGGGTTTGAGGAGATTTATAAGATTCATCCCGACTCAGATGTACAAACTCGGACCATGAGATATGGGTCTCAGACGTAGGCAGCTGAGGAGGCAGCACTTCAACTAGCCCTCACCGTTGCACCACCAGCAACGACTGCCACTCCTTTATCTGACGAGGGAGAGGGGTCATCCAAGTAGGGTGATAGTAACTGGGAGAGCACTATAGGGACTGGTACTGAGGAAGAAAATGAGTCCGATTATGCCGAGTCAGCATCTGGTGATAAGAGCTCCTCTAATCTGGCCACTCCAATAGATGAAACTCAGACACAAAATGAGGCTGACAGAGCACAGAGAGTAGAGGCTCATGATAATTAGAGATGGTGTGTCCTAACCATGAGGGATAAATATATGTAGGGGATTTATTAGTATGACAAAGATTTTCCCAAAAGGAGCATATTTGAGAAGCCACGAATCTGGACCGAGGGCTTAGCATCCGTACCAGACATACATGCTATATTCAATCACTACCAGTTCGGTTGGATGGATGAGCCTCCGGGAAGCTATTGTCCCAAGATCATTCAAGAGTTTTATGCCTCATATGCAGCCACATGCGCCCAGCTCCTTCAGCCGAGGCAGCAATATTAGGACCTGCCTCCAATCACCAGTACTTTGGTGCAATATACACCTGTTGATATCTTTGAGTGGACTATTTAGCATTTGTTGTTTGGGCCAGAGTATGAGTTACAGGTTGACACGATAGAGTCTGAATGCAAAATTAATATAGTCCAAGATAAAACGAAGATGAGAGACCCAGTTTAGAGAGAAAATTTATTGAAATGGGCTGCAGGGTATATAACTGAGAATGGTGAGGATACGGAATGGGTTCATAGAGGCGACATAAAAAAGGCAACACTAAATTTTGTCAACAAGTTTTGGTGGGCCATTATTTGGTCCCTCATTTATCCAACTCAGGAAGACAATACTATGATGCCTGACTGTGCAGTACTAGTGGCTAGCATCATGGCTGGTTATGAGATCAATTTACCCCACTGCATCTTAGAGGAGATCTATGAGCGGGCCTTCTGATTGCACACTAGCATTCCCTTTCCATGCTTGATTCACCAACTATGTATGGAGTCAGCAATCCCGAGGATGCTAGATATAGACCACACTCTAGAGGTGATGAGGATCCAGGATGCCATATTGATTAAAGATGCTTCTAACCCGGTTGCACACAGACGAGCTTCAACCTCTATCTCAGCTGGTACTGTGAGAGTTGAGGGATCTTTAGCAGCATGAGATGCACTAGATATGCATGATACGGGGGTAAGTGTAGCTGTAGAGGATGCCATAGCTTTATCTTCTATGCCCTTGACCTCCCATCCACCAGTTGTCATTCCTACCGCGCCTCCGCACCCAACTTGTTTTGGTAGGATTACTATTAATGATGAGTTTCTCCAGTATCTGGTTGATCCATAGGCCGATACACAAAAGCAAGTTAATGACTTATTGGATCAGCTACAACCTTGGGTAAGGTCTACTGTTGAAGCCGCTGAGGCTAGAATGAAAGTTGAGATAAAATGGGTCTTACGAGAGATATCAGCACGGGTAGATGCCTTTGAGGTCTGAGTGACTACTCGGTTGTAGACCATACAAAGCCCTGATTTGGGACACATTTAGGATGAGCTAGCATGACTCAGAGAGGAGATTAGATTTGTTAACACTAGCAAGACTCAGGTTATGCCCCCTATCTCCATTGTGGTTCCAGCTCCCATACACCGGGTGCTTGATTTTTTTGTTGAGATAGAGCCTGTGCCCCCGAGTGCTGGAGAGAAGAGAGTGCGCACTGAAAATACTTCTGAGGTTGTGATAGAGTCTAAGAGGTTGCAAAGAGACACTGCTACTGCCATGCAGCATTCCCAAGATTACATGCATCTCCTTGAGGAAGCGGAGCGGTAGAGACTGCAAGGTGCGTCTTCTAGTTTGGATCCAATTGGTAGAGGGGCCACATCTTCTGTTCTTGAGACTCTAGAGTTGGTCACTGTTAGGAGGAATCGACTGATGTCCCTCCTTTTACTAATACATTAAGCGTGACGGCCACTACCACTGCCACTGACACGGCTATGGGTGCCACATCACTGGCCCCGCCTACTTTACCATATGCCAGCGCCTAGGCGCCATAGGTATGTTTCTTTCCTCCTTATGTATTTACTTTTCTTGATGCATTGAGCACAATGCACATTGATTTTTGGTAGGGTCGGGGTAGCAGCTATACATATTTTGATAGGTATCTTGGCGAAGTCTGAGTATCCAAGACACCCATGTCGTGCCGCAAAGTTAAATCAAGCGCTGCATAGGAGGCAACCCATGAGGGTACTCACAAGGTACCCGTGTTCGTGGGGTTTTATTGAATGCATTTTTTCCCTAAGGATTTTTAATTTCTATTGAACCGACATGTGTAAAATAGGTTGTGTGTAGTGAAAGAAGAATCGGAACTTAGCACAGTCTATGGTCTAATTTTGAACTTGATTTTGATTAAAAAATGGAGACCCCTAGAAATTTTGTGTGACATAAGATTATCTATTTTTGATAGACTGACCATTATGGATTTGTGCACGACATTTTGTTAATCAATTTGATGAATCACTTAAGCTAGATTATGAACCTGATAGTTAGCATATGATTGTTGTACTCTGTGCCATGTGTGAGTGAGATAAATTTGTACTGTTCTTGCATTGTGTGCCAATCTAGAACTTGCTCGGTTAGTCTTTCCTAGGCTGTAGGATAGTTGGTTAGGAAAGGATCATATGCCATTTTTGAAATAGTCCACTTTAGCCTAAATGACAGTCCAAATGATTTGAATACTCTTTGATCCCTGATTTTGAGCCTAAATAGACCCTTTTTATTGTTTAGACTAAACACCTTCTCTGTTTTCTATGAACTTTTTGGCCCTGGTCCCTCCTTAGACATTATGCACCTGCCTGAGTTGAGGGTGGCTACGGTGGAGGTAAGTGTGAAGTATGGGGTCTGAAAAGAAAAGGTTAGTGATAAAAAGAGAAATAACAGGTGCGGCTGATATGTTAGAAAAAGAAAAAGAAAAAGAAAAATAAAAAGAAAAAGAAAAAGAAAGAAGGATAGATAGAAAAAGAAAATAAATATGATGAAAAAAGTTGAGTATGAAATAAAAGCCGCACCCGTCACTTGTTGAAAAAGAAAGAATAAAAAAGGGAGAAAAGGGGAGGAAAGAAAGAGTTGGACTGAGAAGTAGAAGAAACATAGCATAGTGTCAAGGAGGGCTTAGTCACTATTTTCCAAATCAACCATACCCGTCCCTTAGCCTACGTTACAAGCCGAGTAAATTCCTATGGTGATCCTAACCTAACTGTTTGAAAATCGAGGCATAGAAAATAAGGGCAAGCCTATGATATTGTGCATGCATTGCTTGAATATCTTTATGAGTGTGAGTGTTCTAGTTCAGTCCCAGATATTTTGATTGTATTATTGTGCGATTGGGACTTCTTTGTGGTGAGGGCACTAGAGTAACTTTAACTGCTGATTATTAGGGTAAGTCTCATATGTGTATGCTATGTCGTCTGATGATAGCGTGATGTCGTCCATGGATCCTCGTGCGTTGTCTTGATAGAAGAAACTTGTGCACTTGTTTTGTACTGAAAAGTAGGGGGAATACTTGTTGTGAGATGAATTGCTAAATCATATGACTGCCATAGTTCCTAGTTTTCTTTTACTCAAGCATCGTTCTAGAATAGTTTTATTTTATCGCTTAAGGACAAAAAATGGTTTTAAGTTGAGGGTGTTGATGTGCCATGGTTTTGTGTCACTTTTGACGCTTGAAACTTGGAATTGGAGTATGTTCTTTCACGATTTTTAGTAGATTTGATGTGTTATTGAGTCTTGTGCAGGAAAACACGGTTCGAAGACTAAGTACGGAGAAAAAAACTCTAAAAGTGGCTAAAACTGACTTCTATGACTCAACTACACGAGTCGTGGAAAGAGTACTGCAGATGGTGCTGGAGCCTGAGTTCTACGGAAGGTTTTCATGAGCCATGGACCTGTTCACGAGTCGTGATTCCTGCATGTGGAACCTGATCAGATAAAGCGTAAATGTTCTTATATTGATGACTCAATTCCATGAGCCATGATTTACTCCACGAGTCATAGACTGAACTCATGGAAGGGAACCCCCAGGATGACAAAATCTCTGAGTTTTACGAGTATTGACAACGACCCATAGAAACTTCTATGGACCGTAGACTGTGTCTATGGAAGCTGCCGATTCTAGTTTTCCTTGTTTAATTAGGATAGGATTTCTAAGGTCTATAAATACTTTTCTTAGGTTTTCTTTTACATTTTATGCTCGATATTTTGTAGGAAACACATTCGAAACATTGTGATCTTGGTTTGTTCTTGGTTTTGAGAGTTAATCACATTCATAGTTCATTATTCTTGAGTTCATCTTCATCTATTAAGGTTTACAGATGTCTTTACTTCTTATTGTAAGTATATGATCATGAATGCATCAATAACTTCTGATTGTTTACTTATAACTATGAGTAGCTAAATCCAAAACTAGGGTTGTGGGAACCATGAAGGATTAATGAAGTAGGCAAAATACTTGGTTATTCTAGGGCGGTGTTTATGCATGTATTGTTCTTCCCTTTGCTTTAATTGCTCTTTAACGGTGTATAATGTTAGAACTCACCTTATTATTACTTGCCGAACCAAGTAGGTAATGAATGGGAAAAGGGATGGTTACAATAGATATTTGAGGCAACCAACCCTCATCTAATAGCTTGACTTGTCGGGGAATAGCTAATCTGGGATCAAGGGTAAGGGTTAGTAAAGCATACACCCACGGATGGACCAAGGCGTGTGGTGAAATTCATCTATCTGAGGGACCAACTATTTATGTGAACCTAACTTACCGATCTTGCATGCTAAGAACCAAACTAGTTTACTAAGTACAACGCCTTACTAAGTTATGATCTCATGGGGAACACACCCTATTCACTCCTCTCATTTATTACAGCTCTTAAAACTGTTACTTGTTCAAGACTAAATTACAATAAATATTTGTTACTTAAAACCTCCTTCGTAGGGAAATAAACGGCTATGAGCACAAATAAACATAATTGACCCTAGTCCTTCCATTTTCCCTGTGGGATCGACCTCAACCTTCATTGAGTTCTATATTTGAACAACGACCCCTTACGCTTCTAAAAGGATGTGTAATTTGGGCGTATCAAATTTTGGCGCCGTTGTCGGAGAATACGGTTTAGGATTAAGAGAGATTGTGTTTATATCACTATTAGTCCTTATTTCCTGATTTTACTTTTTCTGTTGTTTTTGTTTTGTTACACAGGTTGCACACTTGTGTATGCCCAATACAAGGATTCAAGGAAATCCCTTGATCCCATACGACCCTGAACTCCCTAAAACTCTAAGAAACATGGTTAAAGAGGGAGTTTATAAGACACCGAAATAGGTCACAACTTGGTTGATTGCTGAAGAAGAGCAGAGGAAAAAGGCAGGGGAAGATACCCTTGCTGCTGAAGATGCCCAAATTGCAGCAGACCTTGCAGCTCAAAACGCGGAAGCTAAGCAAGCAAGGCAAGCACGACAACAAGCTGCTCATCAAGCCACACTAGATGCACAAACTGCGGAAGACTAGGTAGCCCGACGCAATGCACCTTATGTTCCAGTAACACCAAGAGTTAATAGAGGTAGACAAATGCAGCAACCATGACTTGTGCCTCGGTACAATGTTTATGATGATGAGGCAGGGACAACAGGCCCCATAGTGTTGACACCGATGCCTGATGGTGTAAAGTTCAATATTACTAGCACTATGATTTAGCTACTGAACCTGAAGGAATTATTTGCTGGAAAGCCGACGGATGACGCTAACTTGAACTTGTCAAACTTTACGGGGATCTGCAGGGCCTACAACCTTCCAGGAGTAGATCATGATGCTATCAGATTGTGGCTCTTCCCATTTTCATTGACTAGAGAAGCGACCCTTTGGCTTGCAGAACTACCTGATGCTTCTATATTCACATGGGTTGAGCTGAGAAATCAGTTTCTAGAGAGGTTCTTTCCTCTATCAAGGATGTTGCAGCTAAAGCAGGAGATTTATAATTTCAAACAGCTTCCCGCAGAGGCTTTGTATGAAACATGGTTGCGGTTCAATAAGAAGCTGAAGCAAGTTCCAAATCACAAAACTGAAGCATAAATGAATTCATAATATTCATGAAACCCTAGGCTCTAAAGAATGAACTAAACTGAGGAATTGAGTTAACTTAGGGACTCAATCGATTAAAGGAAACCCATTAATGAAATCCCATATAACTGAAAGCAATCCCTTCACACCACTTGATGGAAATCTTCTACAGAGCATTGAATGCAAATACTAAGGTGGTAGTAGATATAGTAACCGAGGGAGCATTCAGGCAGAACACTTTTGTCAAAGCCTCTGAGATGCTTGATAGGGTTACCAAGACTAACAGGGCCTGACATACGAGAGATGCTGAAAGCTCGGTAGGAACTTATGTAATTGGAAAATCTAGTGAACATGAAGAATTCTAGGAAATTAAACAGAACTTCACATTTCTGCAAATTACTATTGATCTAATTGCGAAACAAATTCTTAATGGTGGTTTGGAGAAGGTGAAGGCTGTTGCTACACAAGGTAAAGCACCGAGACAAGATGAGTATGACTCTGATGAAGAAGCAAATTATCTCAATGATCAAGTGGTGGGTTTCCGGGCCAATGGCCAAGGAAATCAAGGTTGGAACATGGATAGAGATGGCAATTACAATCGGTCTAGATACAGAGATAGGAGCAGAGGTAGAGATGGTGATTGGAACAAGAGGGATGGCTACAAGAATAATAGAAGCAGTATGTATGTCCCTTCTAGAAATTGCGAATATAGACCTGAAAAACCATCCACGAGGGAGCTGCTCAATAAAGTATTTCAAAAGGTTGATTCTAAGGATCCAAGCATGAAGGAGATGCGTGCTGAACTCTCAGGTATGAGTCAAATGGTAGAGGTTCATTCTTTTGCCATAAAGCAGATTGAGGCACAGATGAGCCAAATGTCTACAACCCTGATTCTGCACCAAAAGGGTGCTTTCCCAAGTGACACAATTCAAAATCTGAAGAATGATCGACAAGTTATGGCTGTGACTACCCAAAGTGGAAAACAAACTTTTGATCCCCCTATACCTATAGCTATTGATGAGCCGAACGAGCCTGAAAATAATGATGATGAGATTGTGGTAGTGTCAAAAGAGAAATATAGTGGTGAAGGTCCAAGTGAGAATAAGTCTTCTGATGCAAAAGCAAAAAATAAGGAGGTTGTATCGATTGTGAAGCCCATGCCATTGCCTCCTCCACCCTACTCATAGAGATTGAAGAAGAAGGTTGAGGAAGGTAAATTTTACAAGTTCATCTCCATGCTGAAACAACTATCAGTCAATATTCCTTTAGTTGAAGAATTGGAGTAGATGCCTGGGTATAAAAAGTTCATGAAGGATCTGGTGACTAGAAAGAGAATGGTTAGTTTTAAGCCAGCTGATAATTTACACCATTGTAGTGCAATAGCCTCCTGTTCTTTGGTGCAGAAAAAGGAAGATCTTGGAGCTTTTACTATTTCTTGCACGATTGGAGCATTCTACTTTGCTAAAACATTGTATGATCTTGGTGCCAGTATCAATCTGATGCCTCTAGCAGTGTTTAATCAGTTAGGCTTGGGATCCCCCAAACCAACTACAATGCAGCTTTTTATGGCAGATCGCACAGTGAAAAGGCCTGTGGGAATTCTCTATGATGTGCTTGTCAAAGTTGATACTTTCATCTTTCCTGTGGACTTTTTGATCCTTGACTGCGAGGTTGACTTTGAAGTTTCTATTATCTTGGGATGACCATTCCTTGCCACCAGATGTGTGTTCATTGACTTAGAGACTGGGCAGATGATGTTCAGATTGAATGATGAGGTAGTTACTTTTAATGTCTGCCAATCTATGAAGCATCATGATGATATGTGCATAGTTTCAGTTATTGATGTGGTTGATGATGATCAGCTAATTGTGCCTATTGAGGAGAGACTTGGTGATAAATCACTTACAGATATGATTATGAATTTTGGTGGAGACTATATTGAGGAGTACGATGATATGGTTGATGAACTTACAGGTACGGGGTCTTATAGCTATGCTCCAAAGAATCTTGATTTGAACCTGAAGAATAGACAGACACCACCTGCCAGACCATCTATTAAGGAGCCTCCAGTCTTGGAGTTCAAAGCACTTCCGTCTAATCTTTGATATATGTTCTTAGGAGCTAATGAGACCTTGCCAATTATTATTGCTGCAGACTTAGGTAAAGGGCAGGTTGAAGCTCTAGTTTCTGTCTTGAGAAAATTTAAAAGGGCCATTGGTTGGTCCATTGCTGACATCATTGGGATTCCACCTGGAATTTTCACTTACAAAATTCAGTTAGCCCCAAATTGTGTTTTGAGTATTGAGAACCAACAGAGGTTGAATCAGCCTATGCAAGAGGTTGTCAAGAAAGAGATTATCAAGTGGCTGGATGCAGGCATGGTTTACCCTATTGCGGATAGCAAGTGGGTGAGTCCTGTTCAGTGTGTGCCTAAGAAGGGTGGGATTAATATAGTCCCAAATGCAAAGAATGAGTTGATACCAATGAGGCCGATCACAGACTGGCGTATATGCATGGATTATAGAAAGCTGAATGCTTGGACTGAGAAGGATAATTTTCTGATACTATTCATGGACCAGATGTTAGAACGTCTTGCTGGTAGAGGATGGTATTATTTTCTTGATGGTTATTCAGAATACAATCAAATCTGGATTTCTCCTAAAGACCAAGAGAAGACCACTTTCACATGTCCATATGGAACATTTGCTTTGAAGAGGATGCCTTTGGTTTATGCAATGCACCAGTAACATTTCAGCGTTGCATGATGTCTATTTTCTCAGACATGGTGGAGAACACTATTGAGGTATTTATGGATGACTTTTAGATAGTGGGTGACTCGTTTGATGATTGTTTGGCTCATCTGAGCTTTGTGCTGAAAAGATGTGAAGAGTGTAACCTAGTGCTGAATTGGGAAAAGTGTCACTTCATGGTGAAAGAGGGTATAGTGCTTGGCCATCAGATCTCCAAGAAGGTTATAAAGGTCGACAAAGCAAAGATTGAGGTGATTGAAAAATTGCCTTCACCAGTTTCCATGAAGGGTATTCAGAGCTTTTTAGGTCATACTGGTTTCTATCATAGGTTTATCAAAGACTTCTCCAAAATTTCAAGTCCATTGTGCAAGTTGTTGGAGAAAGAGGTGAAGTTTTTTTTCAATGACGCATGTTTGAAGGTGTTTGAGTGCCTTAAGGAAAAGTTGATCTGTGCTCCCATTATTATTTCTCCTAATTGGTCTCAGGCTTTTGAGGTTATGTGCGATGCTAG
The DNA here is from genome assembly GCA_003996215.1 of Jaltomata sinuosa. NCBI lineage: Eukaryota > Viridiplantae > Streptophyta > Magnoliopsida > Solanales > Solanaceae > Jaltomata > Jaltomata sinuosa. The sequence goes on from QJPP01001415.1 coordinate 362,308, forward strand.
TGGAGTGGAGTTAGGAGCAGTCCTAGTCCAAAGGCGTAAAAAGATTCTCCATCCCATATTCTATGCTAGCAAAGTACTTAACCCTGCTCAAAAATAACTATACAATGACAGAACAAGAGTTGCTTGCTGTGGTCTTTGCATTCGAGAAATTCAGATCTTATTTTCTTGGCACCAAGGTAATTATACACACTAACCATGCAACTCTTAGGTACCTCATGGCAAAATATGATGCGAAGCCGAGATTGATTAGATGGGTATTGCTGCTGCAAGAATTTGATTTTGAGGTCAAGGACAGGAAGGGCAGAGAGAATCAGGTAGCAGATCACTTCTCTATATTAGTGAAAGAAGCTATGCTAAAGCTTGATGATGCATAGGAGATTGATGATTGGTTACCAAACAAGCAAGTGTTAGCTGCTTCACAAGATTTGATTCCATGGTTTGCTGATATTGCCAACTATTTGGCAAGTGATGTGGTTCCTACAGATATGTCTGTCCACCAGTGAAGAAAGTTTATGTCTGATGTCAAGAAATTCTTTTGGAAGGAGCCATTCTTGTTTCGTGTGTGTGCTGATACTATGATCCGTAGATGTGTGCTTGAAGCTAAGATAATGGAGATACTAGAGGCTTACCATTTATTCCTTGTAGGGGGACATCATAGTGGTATTCAAACTACACACAAGATCTTGCAATGCAGATACTATTGGCCAATTATTCACAAAGACGCCCATGATTTTGCTAGAACTTGCAGTAGGTGTCAGAAAAAAGGAGGCATATCAAGGAGGCATGGGCTTCCTCTTATTCCCATCCTTGTGATCGAGCTGTTTGATGTTTGGGGTACTGATTTCATGGGCCCGTTTGTGATGTCTAATGGGAATTAATACATATTGGTGGCTGTTGACTATGTATCCAATTGGGTGGAGGCAGTTGCGCTTCCTAGTAATAAAGGCAAGTGTGTCATAGCAATTTTGAAAAAGAACATCTTTTCCAGATTTGGTACACCAAGGGCAATTATTAGTGATGGGACACCAAGGGCAATTATTAGTGATGGAGGCTCTCACTTCCTCAACACGTTGTTTCGTACTTTACTTGAAAAATATGGAGTGAAACACAGGGTTGGAACCCCCTAGCATCCCCAGACTAGTGGGCAAGTTGAGATTTCCAACCAAGAGATAAAGTCAATCCTGTCCAAGACTGTCAATGCAAATAGAACGGATTGGTATAGGAAAGTAGATGATGCTTTATGGGCATACCAGACTGCTTATAAGAACCAATAGGTATGTCACCATTGTTTAGGCATAAACTAACCAATACAAGCTTGGGTAAGTGATGTGCCGTGGTTTTGTGGCATTTTCGACGCTTGAAACTTGGAATTGGAGTATGTTCTTTAGCGATTTTTAGTAGATATGATGTGTTTTTGAGTCTTCTACAGGAAAACATGGTTCGGAGACTAAGTACAGAGAAAAGACTACAAAAGTAGCTGAAACTGGCTTCTATGACTCAATTCCATGAGTCGTAGATAATTTCACGAGTCGTGGAAGTCAGTCGTGGAAAGAGTACTGCAGATGGTGCTGGAGCCTGAGTTCTATGGAGGGTTTTCATGAGCCATAGACCTGTGCACGAGTTGTGATTCCTGCTCGTGGAACCTAATCAGAGAAGGCACAAAGGTTCTGAGATTGATGACTCAATTCTATGAGCCGTGATGTAATCCACGAGTCATAGACTGAACTCGTGGAAGGGAACCCACAGGATGAAAAAATCTCTGAGTTTCACGAGTACTGACGACGATCTGTAGAAACTTCCACAGACCGTAGATTGTGTCTGTGGAAGCTGCCGATTCTAGTTTTCCTTGTTTAATTAGGATAGGATTTCTAAGGTTTATAAATACTTTTCCTAGGTTTTCTTTTACGTTTTATGCTCGATATTTTGTAGGAAACACATTTGAAACATTGTGATCTTGGTTTGTTCTTGGTTTTGAGAGTTAATCACATTCATAGTTCATTATTCTTGAGTTCATCTTCATCTATACAAGTTTACAGATTTCTTTACTTCTTATTGTAAGTATATGATCATGAATGCATCAATAAATTCTGATTGTTTACTTATAACTATGAGTAGCTAAATCCACAACTAGGGTTGTGGGAACCATGAAGGATTAACGAAGTAGGCAAAGTACTTGGTTATTCTAGGGCAGTGTTTATGCATGTATTGTTCTTCCCTTCACTTTGATTGCTCTTTAATGGTGTACAATGTTAGAACTTGCCTTATTATTACTTGCCGGACGAGGTAAAGAATGGGAAAAGGGATGGTTACAATGGAGATTTGAGTCTACCAACGCTCATCTAATAGCTTGACCTTGTCCGGGAATAGCTAATCTGGGATCAAGGGTAAGGGTTAGTAAAGCATACACCCGCGGCCGTACCAAGACGTGTAGTGAAATTCATCTATCTGAGGAACCAACTATTTAGGTGAACCTAACTTAGCGATCTTGCGTGCTAAGCACCAAACTAGTTTACTAAGTACAACGCCTTACTAAGTTATGATATCATGGGGAACACTACCCTAGTCACTCCTCTCATTGATTACAACTCATAAAACTGTTACTTGTTACTTGTTCAATACTAAATTACAATAAACATTTGTTACTTAAAACTCCCCTTCATAGGGAAATAAACAGCTAAGAGTGCAAGTAAACATAATTGACCCTGGTCCTTCCATATTCCCCGTGGGATCGACCCAAACCTTTGTTGGGTTCTATATTTGAACAACGATCGCTTACGCTTCTAAAAAGAGGTGTAACTTGGGCATATCAGTAAGTCACACTATCTCTAGCTTAGACCCTTAAATGGGTGTTTTCAGTGTATTGAGCTATTTCTAGCCTCAATCTAAGTGGAATCCTAAGTACCCACTAGCAATTTCACATCCGAAATCATGAACCCCTTTCTCAAGCAAGAGCACAATCAAGTAAATTAAATCAATATTTGCAACCACCAATTTTAGAGTTAAAATATGGTGAAATCACTAGACCCATGTCATATTAGCAATTATAAACACGAATAAGCAAGACCCATACCCTTTTATAAAGTACCCATCATCAACACATCCCTAGACAAGGAAATTTAGCCACTCATGCTAAAGGAAGAAGAAAGTATACCCATAGGGAAATTCAAATCCCTTTTCATTAATTGTAGCAAGAATCCAATATCCAAGCGCAAATTTACAAGTCCAAGGTTGAATATTGAGAGAATGTATTGAAACCCTCTTTCTTTCCTTGGAGGTGAAACTTGCTTCAAAAATTGAAAAACTATTCAAAACTATTCAAAACTATGCCTAAATTAGATTTTCGAATGTTCCCAATTTGTCATACAAATATGGACAAAAATGCCCCTCGGAAGATGTGCGCCACGATATGCAATTTGCACATCATATTGTGTGCGTCGCACAACTTTGCATGAGTGAACCAGAGACTTGGCTGAACTTCAGTCATTGTGCAAAACGAGGTGCGGTTCACACTAGAGCTTGTGCATGTCGCATGGCGGCCGCACCCCTTAATAGATCCTTCTATTCTTTTCTGAGCTTCATGCGGGGGAAGGTGAAAACCGTACCTCATGTTGTGCATGTTGCACGAGGTCCGCACCTCACCATAAAATCTTCATCTCTTTAGATTACTTTACACTTCAACTCCTTTTGAGCTCTTTTGGGTCCATTTCCTTGTTTTCTTCTCTAGGACAAGATTACCTGCATTCATGTCAATAAAGTCCATATGAACCTCTAAATCTTATCAAAACATGGTAATAATTCATGAGTAAAGGCTTAATAAGTTGGTAGATTACCGACTTATCAAACTCCCAAACTTGAACTATTGCTTGTCCTCAAACAAGATACTCACAAGGGAAGGAATGAATTATGCTCTAAAACTCAATCAAGGCACAAAAGGCTAATCTATTCTAAAACCAAGAAAAAGATAATAAACAAAAAGACTCAAACAAAAGACTCGACTACCATGCTGTCTCAATTTGAACCATCACATTATCAAGGCAATTGATCATTTCAAAACCCTTTTCAAAGGATCTCATTTCTCATTCAAAAATCAAGGGAATTTTGTCATTTGAAACAGGATATAAAGCTTCTCAAGTCATTGGCATGGACCCTCGAGGTTTGACTCGAGATTCGCCACATAACTTGTCTCATTCATTCCTCTCAATTGAAATAGAGACTTCATGTTCCAATTCGAGTGCATGGTGCCACTCACCACAAGAGAGAATTCCACTCACAATCATGCAATTTCACAATACAAGGGATCATAAGAGAACCAAAAGACTCACTCTCTCAAGGAAGTTCAAGTGCACACAAGTCAAACCATAGGCTTGCCCATCATGTAAATCTCCACTAATGTAGAGTGGCCAAGCTCGAAATCACTAAGGACTTGCGAGTTATGATGTTGGATAGGGCTAAGGTGAGGATTGTATTTGTCTCAAGTGACTAAACCTCCCTAATGCTCTTTCTCATCATTTTGAACATCGCTCGCATTTTTGAACTTTGGCTTCACCTTATTTCTCCCTCACATATCTCAAGCTTTTCCCTTTCAATCTTGATCATTCTACCTCCTTGTAACACCTTCACTTGGTAGCACCAATTCATTTTATATTTCATTTTGATTATTATATTAAACCTTTGGAGAAATTATTTTTGTCAACATGAGGTGATACCTTTTACTTGAAGTGCATTCCTTTTCTTCTCCACATTAAACAATACATCCCCAAACTTAGGCTTTGCCTTTGTTGTTATTTCATTCCCCCCCAAACTTAGGATTTTAGCCTATGTTTCACTTATAAGCTATTAGGGAGGATGGGTGCCAAGATAGAGGTTCCAGAAGGTTAAGGTGTCAAACAAGGTGCCAAAGAACGGTCACAATCTCAAAATGGTTCACTAGGATTGATGTCAAGAGAAGTCATTTGGGTTAAGTGGCTATTCAAAAAGGGCCTAAGATCTTCTTCTAAGCTTGGTCACATCTAGAATTTTTCCTTGAATCATATTTGGGGAAGTTCTAGATGACACGCATGCACAATAATAAAGGTAAAGCCTCACCACACAAGGCATCATCCCACAAGACTTTTTCACATTAGTCTCAAAGTTAATTGGGACAAATGAATTTTGACAAGCTATTCCAAATTTATTACACACTCGTTTGTGAATCGATCAAGCCAAAGCGAGAGTGTGCAAATAATGACAGGAGAATGCTTTCTTCAAAATTCATTTTCCCTCTTTCCTTTCATTTAAAAAACATCTTGCCAAGAATTTTTTTCGATGGGTCTATTTTGAGACAAGCAATGCACGAACTCAAATTAAAACTAAAACTTGAAATTTCCCCTTAAGAAAGTCGCCTCTCAATCTATCATAGGGAAACACCAACTCGGTTTGACACAAACAAACAAAAGAAAAAGAAAATAAAGAAAACTTTGCTCCTTGGGAAAGAACCTGGTATTAAGAAAACCCTCAGAGTTTATTGCTAAACTACAATTATCAAGGCGATAACCAAATTAAAGCACCCCTAAACACAAATGGAGCATTGCCCTCAATGGTATTTGAGTGTAAGAAAACAGATTACTCCCTGGGCACTTATGTGAAATGAAAAGGATCACGTGTGAAACGCATCATCAGATGCACCATCAAATGGAACATAGGTGCCAGTGTTCTGGTTGCTGCTATGCATTACACATGCGAGACACACTTGGCATTATGCGAATCGCCTCAACAGTCACATGGATGTCTCAAATTTTTGGTGAGGTTGCCAGTGTTCTATTCTTGAGGTGCAAAACCAGTGTGCGACATACAGAACCAATGATGTGGACCACACACTGATCACATGCCATGGTTTCAAACTTATAAGGTTTTGCCACTGATCTGTCTCCACCATGCAACGTGTTATACGACACGCACAACACGACATGTGATGGCATGGTGCGATGCATTGCCGTATGATTGCTTTAACACCCTTTGCTTGGTTCCTAACTACAAAGCCAATATAAACAACACACATAATAATACCAAACAAAGTAAAAATATGGAAAATAAAGGCGAAAGCTTGGGTTGACTCCCAAGAAGCGCTTGGTTTAACGTCATGGCTCGACGATGGTACCTTCTCTTCAAGGTTCATCAAGGTAAATAACTTCAAAGAGTGCGACTTCCTCTGGTATGCCTAAGTACTTCTTCACTCATTGCCCATTCACTTTAAAAGTTGAGCCATTTTTAGCTTCTAACTCTATTGCGCCATTTGGAAATACTTGACACACTTTGAAAGGGACAAACCATTTGGACTTCAACTTTCCCAGAAAGAGTCAAAGTCTAAAGTTGAACAAAAGGACCCAATCTCCAGGGGAGAATTCTTGGTTGAGAATTCATTGATAGTGATAGTGCTTTATGCATGCTTTATAAATTGATGCACTCTCATATTCCCTTATTCAGAACTCATCCATCTCACTGAGGCCCTCAATTCTAGCATGGGCGGCCTTTTCCCAATATAAATTCAGCCTCTTCAAATCCCATATAACTTTATGCTCAAGTTCTATTGGGAGATGGAAAGCCTTAACAAATACCATTTGATAGGGATACATACCAATCGGGGTCTTGTACGCAGTTTGATAGGCCCATAGAGAATCATCCAACTTCCGGGTCCAATCTATTCGATGGACGTTTACCAAATTTGTAAGAATAGACTTGATATCCCTATTGGATACCTCAACTTGTCCACTCGTTTGTGGGTGGTAGGGGTAGCAACCTTATGTTTGACTCCATAATTTTCAAGGAGAGCGCTAAACAACTTATTGCAGAAGTGTTTACCCCCATCAGTAATGATGGCACGGGAGGTGCCAAACCGGGCGAATATGTGCTTCTTTAGAAAAGTTGTGACACTTTTTCCTTCATTGTTAGGAAATGCCATGGCTTCAAAACACTTTAAGACATAGTATACAACCACAAGGATGAAAGTGTTTCCATACAAACTTACAAATGGGCCCATGAAATAAATCCCCCACACGTAAAATAATTCCACTTCAAGGATTGGTGTTAGTTGGAGATCATGGCGCCAAGACATGCCCCTTCACGTTGACATCTGTCACATTCCTTCACACCATATCATGGGTATCTTGAAAGAGAGTCGGCCAATAAAATCCACATTGTAACACTTTTGAAGTCGTGCACATATCTCCATGGTGACCACCAATGGGGAAAGAGTGGCATGCCTTAAGAATAGGTATCATCTCAATTTCGGGGATGCACCTCTGAACTATTCCATCTGCGCAAATCTTAAATAGGTAAGGTTCATCCCCATAGTACTTTCAGACATCATGCAAGAACTTCTTTCTTTTGGTGTGAATTCAAACCATCCAAAAGTAAATCACTCACTAAAAAGATGGAAAAGTCAGCAAACAAGGTGTGAGATCATGTGAAGCACCCAAAATGCGCTCGTCATGGAATGAATCATTTATCTCAAGTTCCCCTATGGGCCCTCCCTCTTCTTCTAGTCTTGATAAATGGTCAGTCACCTGATTCTCACAAACCCTTCGATCTTTTACTTCAAAATCGAATTCTTGGAGGAGTAACACCCAACAAATTAGTCGGGGCTTGGCATCCTTCTTAGTCATCAAGTATCTTATTACCGCATGGTCAGTATGCACTACTACTTTAATTCCCAAAAGATATGCCAGAACTTTTCAAAGGCAAAGACTACGACCAACAACTCCTGTTTAGTCATGGTGTATTTGGTTTGAGCCATATTCAATGTCTTGCTAGCATAGTAGATAGGGTGGAAGAGTTTCTCTCTTCGTTGACCAAGTACAGACCCCAAAGCTACACCACTAGCATCGCACATAAGCTCGAATAGTTTTGTCCAATCCAGTGAAATGATCATGGGGGTTGAAGTTAACTTCTCTTTCAGAGTGATGAAGGCATTCATGCAACTACTATAAAAGTCAAATTTGTCTTATTTTTCAAGCAATTTACACAAGGGATAAGCCACCTTCACGAAATCTTTTATGAAGCGCCTATAGAACCTGACATGACCAAGAAAACTCCTTATCCCTTTTACAGTTTTTGGAGGAGGTAGCTTGGATATGACTTCAATTTTGGCTTGGTCAACTTCAAGCCCTTTTTTAGATATTTTGTGCCCCAATAGTATCCCTTCATTTATCATAAAATGGTACTTCTCCTAATTTAACACCAAGTTTGTTTCCTCGTATCATTTAAGCACTTCTTCTAAGTGTTCTAAACAATTATCAAATTCATACCCAACTACCAAGAAGTCATCCATGAAGATCTCCATAGTATCTTCAACCATATCTGAGAATATAAACATCATACACCATTGGAAGGTGGACGAGATATTGCACAGTCTAAAAGGCATCCTTTTGAAAGAAAAAGTCCTATAGGGACATGTGAATGTTGTCTTCTCTCGATCTTTCAGGGTGATTGAGATCTGGTTGTAGCTAGAATAACCATCAAGAAAACAATAAAAACCACGGCTAGCCAACCTATCTAGCATCTGATCCATGAACAGGAGGGGGAAATGATCCTTCTCCATCTATGAGTTCAATTTCTGATAATCCATACACACTCTCCATCCAGTCATAGGTCTGAGGGATATCATCTCATCTTTTTCATTCGGCACAATAGTGATTCCACCCTTCTTTGGCACACATTGCACTGGGCTTACCCAAGTACTATCAGAGATAGGGAAGACCAATCCCGCATCTGACAACTTAATAATTTCCTTCTTCACCACCTCTTGCATAGGTGGGTTTAGCCTTCGTTGGTGCTCAATCAAAGGGGTGCTTTCCTCTTGAAGATTTATCTTTTGCGTGTATATCCCTGGGGGTATGCCAGTTATATCAATATTAGTCCACCCGATGGCACAAATGTGTTTCTTCAATACCTCAAGCAATGCCTCTACTTGTTTGTCACTCAACTTGTTGAAGATGATGATCGACAAGGTTTCATTAGCACCCAAGTAAGTATACTTTAAGTGAGATGGTAACGGCTTGAGCTCCAATGTAGGTGCTTCAATAAATGAAGGTTGAGAGAGAGGTGTTTGCCTATTTTTCAAATCAAGATCAAGCTTTTTTGGGGGGTAGGAGTAGGAACCCATTCCCACAAATGCACAACAAATCTCATCATATTCTTCTACCCCTTCACAATCATAATTTAATAACACCGCTTCCAACACTTCATCTACAAACCCCTCTTTTATTTGTAGGTCAATGCTTTCCTCAATCTTGCCAATTGCAAAAGTCATTTGAAGGTCTTCAGTTATTTCATGGACCTACACAAGTCAAACGTTGTTTTTTTCCTCATTCACAGAGAATTTGAATTCTCCCAAATCTATATCATTTAAAGTATGCCTTATTTTTAGACTTGGTTTCCCTAAGGTAATTGGTATCTCAAGGCTCCCATTGAAATCCAACATAACAAAATCCATAGGGTATACAAACTGATCCATCTACACCAGAATATTGTAACCAACCCCCATGGGGTGCTATACCAATTGATCTACCATAAAAAGCCTCGTATCTGTGATGGTGGGTTGTCCAAGTTGCAAATTCTGAAAGGTGGTCATTGACATCAAATTTACCTTTGCATTTTTCTTCACACACCACTTTTGTGGATTTGTGTATTCCGTTCGCATCATAAATGGTTCACACATCCGTCGTCACCCCATCACTAGTCAAGTTGCCTGATATTTTTGCACTACTTTGAGGCGACATATGAACCACCCCACCATCTTTGAATTTGTATGTCATGCATATTTCTTTTAGAATCTTGGCATACTCGGGCATTTTATTGAAAGCACTACTTGACAAAATGTTGATAATTGTCATGCCTCGAGGTTACCCCCTAGACGTAACATGGTACTTAGGACCACAAGGATCCCAAGCTAACCCTTGGTCATAGCATTTTCAAGCATAACAAAGATAAGCGGAAACATAGTAGATAAAGGCAAAATAGAATAAATGGATAATCAAGTCAATAGGGATACAAAATCCATAAGAAGACTTGAATACTGTCTGTGTATGAAAATCCTCTACATAAGACATACGGAGTTTCTGGGACAAGCCCCATGCTAACTCTAAGTGAAAAAGGGAAGTACTGAACTAGAATCTACTAGTCCTCAGAAAATGAGGACTCACCAACCCTCACTAAATGGCCCACGAACTCTAGCCATGTGCCTGCGAATGGAAACCTGGATCTGCATCATCAATAAGATGCAGCGTAAATATGCGTCAGTACTATAAGATGTACTGAATATGTGAGATATGCATAAGTAATACAGAAATCATGCTTAAAACATAACTGAGAATGGAGTGGGTGCATAATAATGGTATCATGAGTAAATATCGTAATCCAGAGTAATAAAACATGAGCTTAGAAGTCTAAGCCTCGATTTAAGACATCATAAGGTTTAGAAAACTTGGGAACGTTCATAAGGGAGTTTTTATAACCAATATTAGATCACATGAGCTACATGGAGTTTTTACCTTCATAAATAACCGAGGAGACACTCTTAACTAACGAGGACTCCCTTTCATAGAAGATATGACCCCCCCAATGCCTCTTTACTCTTGTATGACTTCCTTCATTTCCTGCAAGTTCGAAGTTAGTCCTTAGTGGCTTTTAGAACCCTCGTCGTGTTTCATTCCTGTTGGTGATTCAGTCTTAGCCAAAAGAATTTGTTGGAAATTTCCCTATCTAAGTCCTTCCCAGAATCACTTCAGCGGATCTAGTAAGGTTGGAATGATTGATTTGATGTTACTCTTGATATTGATTGGTCGGAGTTTGAGGTTGAGGAGAGTTGGTGGTGTTGCTTGTAAGTTGGGAGTATCATCAGGTTTGGAGGTGGATCATCCGGTCTCAGTTTGGAGTAATAGTTTCCTCCTTAGTATGTCCCTCCGATTCTATTCCACTGATTTCTCCTATGATCCTAGCATGCATCCATGTTTTATGAAGTTAGTTTATCATGTTTTCAAGTTAAGAAGTTCAGTTTTCATGGTGTTCCCTTGATTTCTGTGTTTTGATGTTTGGTTGGGCTGTTTTCACCTCAGTTTTCCTTGTTTAGTCTTTATTCGAGGATGAATTATCATGCCCCGAGGTTACTCCTAGACGTAACACGGGACTTAGGACCACAAGGATCCCAAGCTAACTCTTGGTCATAGCACGTCGAGGAGGCATAATCTGAAACATACAAGATAAGGATTAGAGGAACATTAGAGTTAAGCTCTATTGCACGATGTGATCATAAAAGACGTGAAGTTTTCTAAGACAACTCATAGCTTCCCTCTCATATGTGTGGCATGCTTGAAACACATGAAAAAAACTCTACTCGATGCAGTTTTGAGACATTCTAGGACTCTTGAACCTGAGGCTCTGATACCAAGTTTATCACGCCCCGAGGTTACCCCTAGACGTAACACGGGATTTAGGACCACAAGGATCCCAAGCTAACCCTTGGTCATAGCATTCTCAAGCATAACAAAGATAAGCGGAAACATAGTAGATAAAGTCAAAATAGCATAAATGGATAATCAAGTCAATAGGGATACAAGATCCATAAGAAGACTCAAATACTGTATGTGTCTGAAAAGCCTCTACATAAGACATAAGGAGTTGCTGGGACAAGCCCTCAGCTAACTCTAAGTGAAAAAGGAAAGTACTGAACTATACTCTACTAGCCCTCGGAAAATGAGGACTCACCAACCCTCACTGAATGGCCCACAAACTCTAGCCACGTACCTGCAAACGGAATCCTGGATCTGCATCATCAATAATATATAGCACAAATATGCGTCAGTACTATAAGATGTACTGAATATGTGAGATATGCGTAAGTAATACAGAAAGCATGCTTAAAACATAATTGAGAATGGAGTGGGTTCATAATAAGGGTATCATGAGTAAATATCATAATCTTGAGTAATAAAACATGAGCTTAGAAGTTGAAGCCTCGATTTAAGACATCATAAGGTTTAGAAAACTTGGGAACATTCATAAGGGAGTTTTTATAACCAGCATTAGACCATAGGAGCTATATGGAGTTTTTACCTTCATAAATAATTGAGGAGACACTCTCAACTAATGAGGACTACTTTTCATAGAAGATATGACACTCACGACTAACGAGGTCTTTATTTAAAAACATGAGGAGACAATCTCCACTAACGAGGTCCTTAGATGACACTCTCCACTAACGAGGCCCATAGGTGACACTCTCTACTAATGAGGTCCTTAGGTGACACTCTCTACTAACGAGGTACTTAGGTGACGCTCTCTACTAACAAGGTCCTTAGGTGACGCTCTCTACTAGTGAGGTCCTTAGGTGACGCTCTCTACTAACGAGGTCCCTCTTTCCCGACCTAGGTAACGTAGCTTAGAACTTGGGTTACTTAGACCCTCATTGCTTAGTACTAAAATGCTACTTCTACAAACATGCTTATAACCCATATAATATCCGAGACATAACAAGCGTCAAAATAATTTTAAAGCATAAAGACATGTCTAATGTCTAGCAAGGTCAGCTATAAATTCTCTAGACTTAGCATAATCATAGTTCAAACCACACTTTTCCTTCTACATCATACTTGAAGAATTAGGCATGCAGTTTCCATAAGGTACTTGAGATCATAATATCTATGCATAAAGTCGAACGTGAAATTCATGGGGGAATCATAATAAATCACTTAATAGGAAAGCCCAGTAAGATTGAGTAAAAATCCCAACTTAGAAATTCATAACTTGAAAGGAATCATACAAAAATCAACTTTGTTGCATGGTCTTTTGAACCCAACGAAGGAATCATGATCAAATCATACTTAAGTAATAAGAAACCATGAATTTAAACATAGGAACTGATTTCATAAACTTTCCCCAAATTTAGATCAAAACCCTAATTTTCATAAGTTCACAATTCAACATAAGAATTGGGGGTTTTGGGCACAAGGGTGAAAGAAATCCATTGTTAAAGACCCACATACCTTGGTGGAAAATTACCCACTTGATTTGGAAAAGATTAGGAGGCTTGACTTGGATCTTGGAGACTTGAAGCTTGAGAGGAACCTTTACCTTTTGAGTGAAGAATGAGGAGCTTAAGATAATATGGTTGAAAACCCTTCTAAAAGTAGTCAAAATGACTTCACTTAGGAGTTAAAAGGGTGGGCAATGACTAAAATACCCCAGGGATTTAACTTAGAAAACTGACTCATGGAATGGAGTCGTGGTTCCTGAGCCAAAATTCTAGGCTGTTGAATGATTTCTACAGTTCCACAGGATGACTCGTGGAAGCTTCCACGAGTCGTAGGACCTAGTCATAGAAATCAGAGAATTGACTAACCTCTGATCAGCTTCCACGAGTCAATAGTATGACCCGTAGAAACTTCTACGAGTCGTGGAAGTGACTCGTGGTTGTCAGTACTAAGGTTGGTCTGCAGGACTGGGATCACGAGTCCCTCCCATGACTTGTGGAACCTTCCACGACTTATGGACTTAACCCGTGGTCCTTGGAAGTCTAAAGATTTCTGCGAGTCTAAGTTTAAAAGCTGGATACGTATCCGGGGTGTTATAACAATGATCCTTTCCACCATAGGGTTAAACTCTCTCGCATGCTCATTCTCTTTGTCTTGCACTAAACGCCAGGGAAAAGGCAGTGGACATTTAGGAAAAGGCTTGCAAACTTTAGGCACCTTGTTCTTGTGATATGTAGGTTAGGACAACCCTTTTTCTCAAGCCCTTTTATTTCTAGGCTTACTCGTATTTGGCATCATAACTTCAACAGGATCGGTTGAGTCCCTTATATCTTTACTTCCTTCACCTCTTTTCACTTGTGCAAAGTTGAATTGAGAGGTGAGCCAAACCATTCTCTCTTCAAGATATTCAATGGAGATGGAGTGTGATTGTACCATTTGGGCTAGGCTCCCAAGATCATGTCTCTGCTCCTTGACGACTCCGTCAGTGGACTCTACCTTTTCCAACACCCTCACGAGCATACTTTCAATTCTATAGCCACCATTTTGTTCGTTCCGACCTTGATTCCCATGGTCATGTATCTCCATACTTTTGGGACTTCCATGGGAACCCATCTCATGGTCTACCAAAGATGCCTCTTCCACTAGCCTCACAGCCCCAACAACACCAATGGTACTGACTGTTTCAAACTGGTGATTCGCTGCACTCATTGCCATGAATTCAAGAAATGTGGTGGAGATTGATAGATCTCTATCCCTTCATGCACCACTCTTCACCCAATCCTCAATCTGTTTAGTGGAGGTCACACCCATTTCTCCCTCGGCTCTCTAAATATCCAACTCATGATCTAATAAGGTTTCATTCTCAAGTGCACATGGGTTGAGTGAGAAGTACTGGGCATTGGTACTTAAGAAATGTCTACCTGCAGCCAATAATGTCTACCTGTAGCCAATGAACAAAAACAACAAACCAAATAAAAAGAACAAACACTCTACAAAGTAATTTCAATTCACAATCAAAAAGGCTATTCAAACACAATTCCTCGGCGATGACGCCATTTTTGATAATGCTCAAATGTACTCTCCAAGATGGAGGTATCAACGATCGTTAAGCAAAACACAATTTATATTACTTGATAGGAGTCGGGGTCGATCCCACAAGTAATTGGAGCTTATCCAAAGAGATTGTAGAAAAGACTTCACGACGAGAGTAGATTGTCAAAACAACAAATAATGTTTAAAATGGGGGGGGGGGATTTATCATAATTCAAATTCCAAACAAAGAAATAAAGTAAAAATGTGAGGTGTAAACAAGAGAGAGGATGACTAGGGATGTGCTTTCGATGGGACTCAAACATGGGATACCAAAATGTGTTCTACTACAAGGCTTTTATAAGGCACCTGATTCAACAAACAAGTCAGTGGAGAACAATATTGCTGGTGGATGTATTATGGATCAAACATATGGTCTTGCTTAAGCTCTTTTGGATAGAATGACGAAGACAAATAGAGCTTGGCATATAAGAGACGCCGTCATGACCAATAAGATGAGAAGGAAAGAGAAAGAATGGGATAAAACCGTGGCTAAGATGATGACTCAAATTAAATTATTAGCAAAACACATGATGGGTGCCGGGACTAAAAATGTTAATGCCGTTGGAGCATATGGGGCCAAAAGCCATGAAGAAGTTCGTGCTTACACATCGGTGGATAAGGAAACTTGTTATCTATTGGCAGGTTCTTGCCTCGGGTACCAAGGTTTAAATTAAGGCACTTGGCAACCTCGTGATAAGAATCAAGGTTGGAGGGATCGTGAGCGTGAACGTGAAAGGGATCATAAAGCTCATTGGAGAGATCATGAATGAGAAGGTGATCAATTTAATCACTGAAGTGGTAATCCATATGTGCCTCCACCTAAGGCAAATGCTTCTACCTTCCAACCAAGTGTGAGTGATCCCGCTGCTACAAAGATTGAAGACATGTTGTCACGTGTGTTTAAAAAGGTAGAGTTCATAGATGATGGGGTTAAAAATTTGAAGAGTGATGTGTCTACCCTTCACCAAATTTTGAGCTCTCATTCAGCTTTAATCAAGCACTTGAAGGGTTAAACGAACCACCTATCAGCCCAAATAAACCTTCCTAGTGATACTCTTGTGAACCCAAAAAATAATGGCCATGTGATGTCAATTATTACACGAAGTGGAAGGATGCTTGAGGGTTTAAGCAAACCAACCAAAGAAGTTGTGTTTGAAAAGAATGAGAAGCTAGCAAAGGAGGTCAGGATTGAAAAAAGTTATGATGCAAATCTGGAGATTGCGGTGAAGCTTAGTGAACCCAACATGATTATTGATGATGAAAGCCCAAATGAGGTGAGGGAAGAGATTGAATTACCTTCTCAAGTTACAGTTGATATAGAAGAGGAGAAGAAGGAGCAAACCCCGAGTGAGCTAAGGTTGTTGCCTAAATGTCCTCCTCCGTATCCTCAGAGGCTGATCAAGAAAAATGAAGATAATCAATTCAAGAAGTTTGTGGACATGTTTAGAAAATTGTCTATAAGCATTACTTTGGTTGACGCTCTAATACAAATGCGAGGCTACACGAAATTTATGAAGGAGATTTTGAAAAAAAAAAGAGTGATTGATGTGCGGATGGTGGAAGTGTGATGTTAAAAAGTACTCTCCCAAAGGAGGTGGTAATGATTGCCAAGAAAAACAATAAGTAACCATATGGATGTCGCGGTTGAATCCACGGAGAATGGGATGATGACTTTCCACTAAGCATTGAGTATTTATTCACTAGAGTAAGCAATTACCCTAACAAGCAAAATTAAAATTGGGAGAAAAGGTTTGGGAAATCAAAATTTGAATTATAACAATTAAACAAAGTAAACACAAAAGTGTTCAATCAAGAGAGGAAGTCTATGTGTTTGCTTTCGATGGAGTCATACGTTGGGATAGGGGTTGATTACTCAAACAAACTTTCGATTAATATTATGGGGATCTTGAAGTTATAGTTAGTAGTTTTTCAACCTACCAAATATATTTACTATGGTCTTATTTCAAGCCCCATAGTTGTGACATCAAACCAACCAATAAATGCTTAGGTGAATCAAACTATCTCTAGATTTGACTCTTAGATGGAAATTCCCTATAATCAAGCTATTTCTAGCTTCAATTTATGGAGTGAATCACAAATCTCCACTATTGAATTCGTACCCAATTGAAGAACTCCTCTTCCAAGTAAGAACACAATTGGTAAATTAAATCAATGTTTGCAACCATCAATTTTATAATTAAAACATGAAGAATTCAATAGATCCATACTCAATAATCAATTATAAGCATAAATAATCAACACTCATTCTCAATTTCAAACACCCATCATGCACACACCCCTAGATATGAGTTTAGATAATTATAGTAAAGAATAAGAGAAGATACCAAATGGGTTTCTCAAAATTCCATTCATTGTGTAAGATAAATTCAAAATCCAAGATCTAAATTTTCTACAATGGTGTTTTTCTTAAGGAAGAAAACGAGGAAAATTGTATTCTCTACTCTATCTCCCATGGGAAAATGAAAACTGCTGAATAATCCATGGTACAGATCCCAAAAAGGATTTTATAACCTTCCTAAATGCGTTATATACAATTTGACAAAATTTCCCTTCGGGGTAGGTGTAAAATGAAGGGCGAAGGCAACTGCGATCGCCCCTGGTGTTGTGCGGCTCCCAGGTGCCTAACTTCCCAGGTAGTGATGTCCTTGTGGGGTGCAACGTCAGGTGCTAAGGGAGGGTTGATCACCCCTGGTGTTGTATGGCTTGCATGTAGCAGATTGCTCGAGCAGTCTCTGATCCTTCATGTGCGTTGGTACCTGCGAAATGTAGGTTTCCTCTTGCGGTTCGTATATCACTTCACCCCTCTTAGAAGATTCTTCCCCTTCTGATCATCTTTGTACACTAACTCCATATTAAGCTCTTTTGGGTTTAAATCCTTTTCTTTCTTTATTTGACTACGAGTACCTGCATTTATGATAAATAAAACAATAAGTACATCTAATTTTCATCAAAATATGGAAATAATTCATGAATAAAGGCTTAATAAGTTGGTAGATTACCAACTTATCAAACTCCCAAATTTGAACTATTGCTTGTCTTCAAGTAAGACATTCACAAGGTAAGGATTAAAATAGATTCTCAAAACACAAGGGATGTACACAAGACTATATTGACTCAAAACTCAAGAAAATAATAAATAAAAGACTCAAAAACAAAAGAGTCAAAAACAAAAGACTCAACGATGATGCTCATCTCTTTTTGTATCACCATCATCTCATGGGAAGTACTCATTTCAAAACTCTTATCAAAAGATTTCACTTTTCATTCAAAAGCAGGGGATTTGTCATTCAAAATAAGATTATCAAGCTTCTCAAGTAATTGGCATTGACCTTCAAGGGTTGCCTAGAGATTTTCCACATAACTTGTCTCATTCATTCCTCTCAATTGAAATAGAGACTTCATTGTTCATTTCAAGTGTGTGATGCCACTCACTACAAGAGAGAATCCACTCATAATCATGCAATTCATAATATAGGGATTATAATAGAACAGAAAGACTCTCACTCTCTCAAAGAAGTTTGAGTGCACACGCATTGAACCATAGGCTTGCCCGTCATATAATTCGCCACTAATAGAGAGTTACCAAGTTTGGAATTACTAAGGACTTACAGGAAATGATGTTGGCTAGGGTTAAGGTGAGCATTGCATTTGGATCAAGTGACTAAGTTGCCCTAACACTATTCAAAATCATTCAATGCACTTCTCACATTTTCAAACATTAACTTCACCTTATCTCTCTCCCTCACAACCTAAGCTTCCCTATCAACTTATTTATTCAACATCCTTTTGCTAAACTCATTTGGTAGCACCAACTTATTCCTTTCTTTTCATCTTGCTCACTTTATTTAACATTTTGGAGAAATTTTCATTGTAAGCATAAGGTGCTACCTTACATTGAAGCACAACTTCTTTTCTTCTATATATTTTATGCATACACTCTCAAACTTAGGCTTTTGCCTATGTCAATAAATCATTCCCCCTCCCCCAAACTTAGGATTTTAACCTACATTTCACTTTTTAGCTATTAGGGAGGATGGGTGCAAAGATAGAGGATCCAAAAAGGGTTAAGGTGTCTAACAAGGTGCCAAAGAAAAGTTACAAGCTCAAAAGGGCTTACTAGGATCAATGTTAAGGGAAGTCAATTAGGGTAAAATGGCTATTCAAAAAGGGCCTAAGGTAATCTTTCAAGCTTGGTAACGTCTAGGATTTTACCTTGAACCATATCCGGGACAAGTTTTAGACAATACACATACACAAGAACAAAGTAAAACCTTACCACACAAGGCATCACAATAAAAGAATTTCACAACTAGTCTCAAAAATCAATTGGGACAAATTACTTTTGACAAGATATTTTGAGTTCTACACACTTGTTTGTGAATCGATCAAGACAAATAGAGAATTTTCAAGTCATAACAAGAGAATACTTTAGAAAAAATCATTTTCCCCTATTTCCTTCAATTTGCAAATTTCTTGCCAAGAAAATTTTTGGTGGGCCCATTTTGAGACAAGCAACATACGGACTCAATTAAACACTAAACTTGGCATTTTACCTTAAGAAATTCACCTCTCAATCTATCATAGGGAAACACCAACCCAGTTTGACAAAAAAATAAACAAAAGAAAAACATTTGCTCCTTGGGAAAGAACCGTGGTATGAAGAAAACCCTCAGAGTTTATTGAACTAACTACTATTAACAAGGCAAAAAAGAGTTATGCGTTCATGGATCAATGGAAAGCAAGGCCTGGCATAGGCATTAAGTGCATTTGCAAGGCATGGATAGTAAAACAATTACGCATGTAGGACTAACTCAGTGATGTGGAAACTCATACAAAGCATAATGATAAGCCCAACAAGGGGCACAATTTAAGCATTAAGAAAAGTAAAGGCCCAACGAGGGCAATATCACAATCATCCAAAACATGCCCGACAAGGGCTAAATTGTCTAAACTTGAAAATAAAGGCCCAACAAGGGCAATAAAAACAATATCTCAAAGCCCGACAAGGGAAAGAACCAAAAATCATAAAATAAATGAACCCCTCCACCACTAAAAATAGAGCATTGCCCTTAATGCTTAAGCAAAAAATAAGTAGAGGAAGGATGTAAAGACTCCATGTACTGGATACTTCTCCTCCTCCTCCTGCTCAACTACCTCGGAACTGGTGCCTGCTCCTCTCTTGTGAGAATGTGCTGTGTGCTGAGACTCTATTAGCACCTGCTGGAGTACCAAATCCCATGCATTATCAAGCTTCTCATCATCTCTGCCCAAGGCAGCAAACAAATCATCCACAGGGCCAAAAGTGCGATGGGGTGCAGCCATGGCATCAATAAGAGCACTCAAATTTGTATTCTTCATTGGTGCCTTCCCTTTGGACTTAGCGACATCCTTCTTGATAACAGTCACAATATTTTCCATAACCTCTACCCTTTTATACAGTTTGGACACACTATCCAAAACATCTTTCATAGCATTTTTCATAGCTTTCTGAATCATATATGGGAGCTTCAGGGCCAATATGTTCAATTGGTTTTCATGGGAGTATGTCATATTGACCAGCTTTTGAAGGCCAATCGGGGCTGTGGCTGAGGAAGAAGGTGAAGGCCTGGGAGGGGCATCGACTGAAGGATTTCTTGACTCCATAGGAGTAGGAGTATCAAATACTAACCCAGCTGGGGTAGAGACACTAGGCTCAAAATCAGTCTCAGAGACATCTGCACTGGCCAAGCATTGCAACTTCCACCTTTTCATCTTAGGGGCAGCACCATCCATCTTTTTTTTATGCCAATTACTCTAGTGGCAGGGGTAGATTTTTCAAACAGAAAATATAGGATCCTAGCTCTAGCACACAACTTATTGATAAGTACATGATAGGGGAATAAAGCACCAGGTTGACGAGCTTTCCTCTTAAATTAACATGCTCCCCTGACATGATGGAAGCTACTAAAATATCCCCCTCACGTGTAACTTTTTGATCATTTTTAGAAGGTAAGAAATCAGAGAAGATGAAATCATACCACAAGTACACCTCAAAATAAGGATCCTGACGCGGAATGATACCTCCTATAGTAACCCAAAGGGGTGTCCCAGGGGCAATGATTGGAGCAGTCCAATCTAGTGGCTTTTCCTTGGGAGTGACCTTAAACCAATATTCTGGTGCTGGAGCAATCAGGGTATCACAGTAGATAGAGTTGATATCATCCGGAGTGATGTGAACTTCTTTACCTCAAACTATCACCGAGTCCAAGCAAGGAAAGTCATCGACATTTCCCATGTACTTTATTGAATCTTGCTTGTCCTTGTATGATGCATAAAATTCGTGGACCACTTTGGGGTAATAACCTCCCGACACATATTCAAATGGGAACCACTGTCGTGTAGTGAATTGGTGATAGAAGTTGGGAAAATCATCCTTGATTCTTGCAAGGTTAA
The DNA here is from genome assembly GCA_003996215.1 of Jaltomata sinuosa. Classification (NCBI taxonomy): domain Eukaryota; kingdom Viridiplantae; phylum Streptophyta; class Magnoliopsida; order Solanales; family Solanaceae; genus Jaltomata; species Jaltomata sinuosa. The sequence continues at coordinate 383,358 of QJPP01001415.1, forward strand.
AGATGCACTCAAGAGTAAAGGATCTCTTTGCTTTGTCCCTACTGTAGAGGGATTTCATGCCCTCCACACTAAAGTGGATCCTATCCTTCTCAGTGACTTGCACAGGAGGAGGTGCAATGGAAGCAATGGGGTTTTTCTTCTTTCCTTTGGATTTTCTTGTGAAGGTGGGAGGAGCCGAGGGCCTTCTTGAACTGCGGCCGGAGTTACCCCTGCTAGAAGATATTGTATGCAAAAGAAGATTATGAGTACTCAAAGGAAACAACAAAATCTTTTTGTATTTTTGCAATAATGAAAGAAGAAAATTCTATAAGAAGTTAATGAAATAAAAAAAAATTGAATGCATAGCAGAAGAAAAAGGCACCAGGTAAAATGACAGCATTTGCGAGTCACATGCAAATTGCAAGTGAAGACTTGTGCTTCACAAGTGACTTCGCCCATGCTAACAATAGACCTGGCAAGGACAGGTGTCATGGGCAAAGGCATGTGCGATTCACACATGCCAATTCACGTGTCGCATGCGCTTTTGCTCCTTACTGGTAGTAAGCTGACAACTTCAATCACCATATGCAATGCCTTCTTGCATTTCACAGGTGAAGACCTGTGATTCACATATGGAACGCATATGAAATAGTAAATTTTTTTAACTCTTTCTTTTCACTTGCATTGCATATGCAATTCGCAGGGCAACTTCTGTGGAATGCAAGTGCGAACCAGGCTATAAACATATAATTCAGTAGGGTTAAGGAATTAAAAGCATTAGTTGATAAATTTTTAAGTAATCCGGGTACTCAAACTTCAGACTCAAACATCAAGAGGCACACACTTAATGATTTCTCTTAAGAAGGACTTTACCCTATCTATCATCGGGAATATCAAGCATCACAATAAGCATTCCAGACATATTCAAATCACAAAAATTCACTCCACTCAATCAAAGTGCTCACCAAACAATTTATGATCAATCAAAATAACACAATGGCACATAGATACATAATTTTAGCCCCATGTAATAATACTCAATTAAAAACTTACAAAGACGATAATTTGCATCATCACAAGTGGATTACTCAAACTTCACCTAAAAACTCAAAATTATGGGCTAAAAATTATCACAAATTGCATGCATAACTTTGAAAACATGATCCACCAAGTTTTTCACAAGTAAAAATAACAATAGGCCCCAAAATTGAGGTTAAAAAATCAGATCTCACCCAAAACTCAATATGATAGAAATAACTAGCATGCTTCACAAATTATGTTTCTAATCTAATTAAACACAATGATTTAACTTTAGGAAACTTACCACAAGTGAAACATAGATATTGAGGAGTGAAAATTTAAAGCTTTGGAGGCTTAACAATGGTGACCCAAAATTTTCTCGTCGAAAATATAGGTGCAGCGATAGTGGTGCTCCGATGGTGAAGTGGCGGGGAAAGAGAAGGAGATTGTGGAGAAGAGTTTAGGAGATTAAGGAGGTTTTGGGAGAGAATATGGAGGTTTTATGGAGAGTTATAGAAGAAAAAGGAGTGGGGGTGACAGTTTAAAGAGAAAAGAAGAAGAAGAGGCGCGGGTCAAAAATTCCAAGTTGGATCGATTAATGGGTAGGTTAATAAAAATTCAAACATACCTGTGCTGGTGATGCGACATGCGATTCGCATATGACCATGTGTGTTTCACATACCACTTTGCAATTGACAATTTTCAGCTTTGTTGTTGGGAGTGTTCTGGTTTGAAGATGCAAAAGAATGTGCGAGACGCAAACCTGCAAGGGCATTTTTCCCCTTTGCTCACAAGTGCATTCCAATTATTCTTTTTCTCTTTAGTACACTGCCAGCAGGGGGACACCACCTGTGGCTACAAATTTCCACATGCGAAACGCATGTTGCAGCATACATGCCCTAAAAAAGTTTCTTTCAATCTCCATGCATTCCTAAAACACACCAAAAACAACAAAAGGTAAAGGAAATAAAAAAACACTTGGCTTGCCTCCCAAGAAGCACTTGATTTTACGTCATGGCATGACGATAGTACCTCATGAATCAAGCATTACCTGGGTTTATGCCAATACGATTGGCACAATTACAACCGAAACACCAAAAGTACTTCTTCATGATTGTCATCACCTCCTCTCGATGCTAAGTTGACAACATCATAGATACAGATAATTGAAGAGTACCATTAAGATCCATGCACAAGTCCACCAAATGTGGTGGCTTAGGCATGATCCTTCTTGTACCATTATTGTAGACCACAAGTTGACCTTCCACTGGTTTTCTTTCAATTGCATCTCCCTAAGGACTTCCAACCATCTCATCTGTGGTAGCAATTATGGACACCACCCTATACTCATCCAGAGGCTTCATTGATTGACAAACATTGAATGTGACCTCCTCGCTCCCTACACAAAATTTAAGTTCTTCTAACTCAATGTTGACTAAGGCTCTTTGTGTAGCTAAGAATGGATGCCCTAGAATAATAGGCACTTCGAGATGAACATCACAATCTAACACCATAAAATCAGCCGGCAAGATAAACTTGTCCACTTTCACCAATACATCAAACAATATCCCTATCGGGCACTTAATTAAATGGTCAGCCATTAGCAACCTCATCGGTGTGGGCTTAGGAGGACCTAAGCCTAAATTTCTAAAAAGCATAATGGGCATCAAATTGATGCTTGCTTTGAGGTCATACAAGGCTTTTTTGAACAAGAAAACACCAATAGTGCAAGGGATGGTGAAAGCTCCCGAATCCTCTCTCTTAGGGGATATATCGCTCATCATGATAGCACTACAACTGTGGGACACTTCAACAGTCCCCAAATCAATCATCTATTTTTTCTTTAGCTATTCCTTCATGAATTTAGCATAACCCAACATTTGGATGAGAGCGTCAACCAAAGGAATGTTGATAGATAGTTTTCTGAACATGTCAACAAACTTCTTGAATTGATTATCTTCCTTTTTCTTGATTAACCTCTGAGGATATGGGGCAGGACCTTCAGGCAACTACCTTGGCACACTAGGGGCTTCTTCATCTATGTCAATTACAACTTCAGGAGGTGACTCGATCTCATCCTTCTCTTTATTTGGGTTTTCATCATTGATCACTACATTGGGTGCACCAAGCGTCACCCCAATATCCGAACTTACATCACTACTCTTATCAATCACGATTTCTTTTGCTATCTTGTCATCCTTTTTAATCACAACTTCTTTGGTCAAATTTCTCAAACCATAAAGCATTCTCCCACTTTGAGTGACAATTGACATCATGTGACTATCATTCTTCATATTTTCAAGAGTATCACTTGGAAGGGTACCTTTCAAATGAAGGTTTATTTGAGATGAGAGATAACATTTGAGCTTCCAAATGTTTGATGGATGCCAAGTGTGAACTTACTGTTTGATGAAGAGTAGAAACTTGACTCTTTAAGTCTTTCATCCCGTTATCCATGGACTTAACCTTTTGTAGCACTTTTCACAATATACCTTCAATTTTGGAGTTCATGGGGTCACTCACACTTAGTTGAAATGGGGAAACATCAGCTTTGGGTGGAGGTACATAGAGGTTAGCACTTTAGTGATTATAGTGGTCATTGTCTCTCTCACACTCTCTCCATTAACCTTCACAGTCTTGACCTTGCTCTCTATCCCTCCATTGAGTGCCTTTATCTTAATTCCAACCTTGATTCTCATCCCTCAGATGCCAAGGGCCTTGATTAGCACCTTGATATTCGAGTCGAGAATCCTCTAGTAGAAAACAAGCTTCTTCATCCATAAAAGAGTAAGCACCTTCCTCATGACCCTTTGAACCATAAGTAACCACAACATTGAACTTTTAGTCCCAGCTCCTCTCATATACTTGGCCAACAAGTCAATCTAGGTCATTATTTTGGCCATGGTCTCATCTCTTTCCTCCTCATTTCTCCTCATCTCATTAGTTATTATGGAGAAAGTAACACCCGATGAAACTTCAGCCTCTCTAGTATGCCATGCTCTAGTGGTTTTTGTCATTCGATCTAAGAGAGACAAAGTAATGCGCCCAAATTACACCTCTAAAAGAAGCGCAAGCGGTCGCTGTTCAAATATAGTACCCAACTAAAGGTTTGGGTTGATCTCACATGGAATATGGTAGGACTAGGGTCAATCAGTGTTTACTCGTGCTTTTAGTCATTTATTTCCCGCAAAGGGGTTTTTTAAATTAACAAGTAACGATTGTAAATCAAAAGTAAACTAGGTGAATTTTGTAACCCTAGTCAAAAGTCATCTCATCCATTGCTAATTTCAAGAGTTGTAACCAATGGATGAGATGGCTAGGGTAGTGTTCCCCATGAGATCATAACTTAGTAAGGCGTTGTACTTAGGAAACTAGTTTGGTGCTTAGCATGCAGAATTGGTAAGTTAGGTTCACCTAATTCCTTGGTCCAACAACTAGGTGAATTTCACCACACGCCTTGGTCCAGCTGCGGGTGTATGCTTAACTAACCCTTACCCTGGATCCCAGATTAGCTATTCCCGGACAAGGTCAAGCTATTAGATGAGGGTTGGTAGCCTCAAATCTCCGTTGTTAAGCAACCCTTTTCCCATCCGTTACCTCCTTGGTCCGACAAGTAAGGATAAGGTGAGTTCTAATGTTGCGCACAATTAAAAAGCAATCAAAACAAAGGAAAGAACAATACATGCATAAACACCGCCCTAGATTACCTAAGTACTTTGCCTTCTTCGTTAATCCTTCATGGTTCCCACAACCCTAGTTGTGGATTTAGCTACTCATGTTCATAAGTTCACAATTAATGTTTGTTTGGGCAATCATCAATAGATACTTACAATTGAGAATAAAGAAATCCAGAATCTTGAAGAGAAATCTCAATAACACTTTAATTAATCAAGAACTTGTGTTTGAAATCAATACCCAAGAACAATGTAATAAATATCCATAAGTATCCTCAAAATAATGTGTAACCACTCGTGAACAACCGAAAATAAATCCTAAGGAAAAGTATTTATAGACAAAGAAACCAAATCCTAATAAAACTGGGAGAATCTGGACGCGGCAGATCCGACGGGATGCCTCACGGGCTGTCGCTGGTGCGACGGGAGTCGAGGTGCCCGTCAACTTTCTTTACTTCTTCAGGAAATCTCACTGCCATGATCTCACGGGCTGAGGTGATGGGACATCACAACTGCGATTACCATTGCAATCCTCACATTGCCTGACTAAGCTCTTCTCCAGCTCTCCTGTCTAGTTTCTACGGGCATCAGCAACGGGACATTGGGGTTGTCACGGGCGTCGTGGTGCCCGTCGCCCTTCCTTGGCCTTTTGCACATATCCCTGGAGCATATCAACGGGCAAGGTGACATCCCATCATGGCTTCCACGGGTGTCGTGCCAGCCCGTCGGAGCCCGTTGCCTTAGCAAATTCTTGTTGTCTCAATCTAACGGCCTGCCCCACGGGCCGTCGTGGGTCTGACGCCCATGGTGGCCTATCTTTATCCTAGAAACTGCAACTTTTTGGTACTTTTATCTATTTCATACTTTGTCCCTGCACACTTAACAAACGACTTCAAATCTAACAAAATGTACTCAAGAACTCCCAAAAATCCATTGTTTTAAGCGTCGAAAGTGCCGTAATCCCGACACATCAACACCCTAAAATTAGAATCTTTGCTTGTCCTCAAGCAACAGACCAAAATAAAACTAAACGATGCTTAAGCAAAAGAAAACTAGGAACTTTGGCAGTCATATGATTTAGTAATTCAATACACAATAAGTACCCCCCTCTTTTTTAAATACAAAACCAGTGCATATGTTCCGTTCACCAAGACAACACAATAGGGATCCATGGATGTCATTATGTTATCAACAGACGATTTAGCATACACATGTGAGATTCACACCAACAAGTAGCAGTCAACGTCGCTCTAGTGCCCTCACCACAAGGAAGTCCCATTCGCACACTAACACAATTATATTTCCGGGACTGAGCTAAGCACTAACACTCACACTCACAAAGAAATTCAAGCAATGTGTGCACAATACCATAGGCTTGCCCTTATTTTCTATGCCTCGACTTTTGGACAATTGGATTAGGATCACTATAGGACTTTACTTGGCTTGTAACGTAGGCTCAGGGATGGGTATGGTAGATATAGGACAATAGTGACTAAGCCCTCCTTGACACTACGCTATGTTACTTCCACTTATCATACCAACTCTACTCCTTTCCTCCCTTTTTATTTCAACAAGTGACGGGTGCGGCTTTTGTTTCAAACTCAACTATTTTCTCATATTTTCTTTTTCTTTCTTTTCTTTTTTCTTTCTTTTCTTTATCTTTCTTTTCATTTCTTTTCTTTAACATAGCCACCGCACCCGTTATTTCTCCTTTTTATCTCTAACCTGTTCTATTCATACCCTCACTTATTACTCGCCTCTACAGTAGCCACCTTCAACTTAGGAGATTTGCCTGAGTTGAGGTACACAATGTCCAAGGAGGGACCAGGGCCAAACTAAAGGTTCATACAAGAAATAGGGAAGGTGATTAGGCTAAACAACAAAAAGGGTCAACGTAGGCACAAAATCCGGGATCAAAGGATATTTACTTCATTTGGTCGGTCATTTGGGATAAAGTGGATTGTTTCAAAAATGGCCTATGATTTTTTACTAACCAACTATCCTACGACCTAGGCAAGACTAATCGGGAAAGTTCTAGATTGGCATCCAAAGCAAGAATAAATCAAATTAAGCTCACACACACATGGCACATAGTCATACATTAACATGCTACCTATTAGATTCGTACTCTAGCTTAAGCCATTCATCAGATCGATAAACACAATGTCATGAAAGGATCCACGAGGGTTAGTCTATCAAAATAGATACTATTACGTCACACAAATTTTTTGGTGGGGTCTCCATTTCTCAATCAAAGTTCAGTTCAAAATCACATCATTGACCGCACTAAGTTCCTTTTCTTCTTTTACTATATACAACCTATCCTAAAAGTGCCGGTTCAACAGAAATTAAAAATCCTTAGGGAAAGAACACAGGCAAGAAAACCCTAAGGATTCAGGTACCTTGTGAGTACCCTCATAGGTTGCCTCCCATGCAGTTCCTGATTTAACATCGTGGCACGACCCAGGTCCCTTGGCTATTCAGACTTTGCCAAGGTGACCATAAAAAACATACTCACCCGATATTACCCCCACCCCACCAAAAAGAAATGGGCATTGTCCTCAATGCATAAATAAATACAAAACAAACGGGGGTGAGAACATACCTGTGGCGCCTAAGCGCTGGTATCGGGTGTCACATCCTTCGAGCCCTCAGGAATGGTGCTCGTAGTGCTTTCCTCAATAGAGGCTGCCTCCGCAGACCTCTCACCAACTGTAACAGCTGCTCGAGCAGCTCCAACAACATCCTCTAACACAATGGGGTCTAAAGAAGGTACATCAACTTGTTCAACAATAACACTCACCTAACCACCTCGACCAACACCATCAACCTCAATCTGTTGCATATCCAAAGACTTTTTTGATGCTCTATTCAGCTCTTTTCCGGCCCTCTTCTCAGCTCTCTCTGCTTCTTCTTTTGAGACTTCGAGCTAAGAGAAGCATCACCTTCTTGAACCTGCTTGTCCTTTCTATTTCTTTTTCTCTTATGTGTAGCAGGCTCATGTAGTGGCTCATCAACTTTTTCGAGCTCTTTTTCCACAGCCGAGTCCAAGTGTGCCATACGAAGTTCGGGATCTACAAAATCCCATAGGTTGAGCATGGGCTCTAGTGTGATCCGTGGCAGGACTATTGGTGAACTGGATTGGGTAGGAGGATTCTTCAATTTGTCGACTTCAACCCTCAACTCCGTGATCTCCTTTTTCATGTCCAATAGCTCCAGTACACCCATATCTTTTACTCTCTCATCTACCTGGTCCTCCAATGTATCAATCCGGGCATTGACATTTAGAAAGGGTGCTATGGCCCTTTGGATGGAAGCATTCACTATCAGCTGGAACTGTTTGGCGAACACATCCATCTGCTTCCTCAACTCAATAGTCCTCTGGATGGTGTCTGCGAAGTTTGCCAGATGGAAAGCATAGATGGATTCTGAATCATCCTCTGATGGTGCTGCCAGAGTGGATAGACTAGCTGCAGTAGTGGATGTGGCAGTAGTGATGTGCTTAGCCTGACTACCCTGTGGGGTAGGTCTAGCTGACTAGGATGCTGACCCTTCTGGTGTCAGTACGTGGGCCTCAAGTGTAAGAGCCAAGGGCTCAGAAGTACCACTCAGACCGAGCACACGCGTCTCATCTTTGGACCTCTCTGGATGGTGGGTCCTTGCAGCTCTGACAGAGAGATATATCCCTATATACTTCGAGACTTGGGCCTCCTCACATAGTTCTGTAATCAAGCAAGGGAATGGGTATGAAGAGCTAATCTTGGTGACTCTGTCCCTAATCTCCTCTGCGATAATTTTCCCGAAGTTGAGGTTATACTTGGACATTAGAGAGGCCATTAGAATAGCCCTTTACAGAGTGAGCTGATTATCGACACCCATAGGCATCAGTCTAAGTCACACCAGTGCCCACCAAAACTTAGCCTCAAAATATAACGAGGCCTTCTGAATTACAGGCATGTCTTATTTTAGCCACGTAGGTGTCCCGGTTGTAGTCAAGCGCTTTGCCAACCACTGTGTCCTCTTATCCTCATGCTTCACCTGGTACTCATACTCATAGAGGAACTGGGTGCCTCATACCCTGGCCCGAATAGGAATATGTTGATGGTTTTAGCCGAGATATTGATTTGGACACCCCTTACTGGGACGCTCTCAAAAGCGGGAAATTCATTGATTTTTTGACCCTTTTAACACAACCCCTCCTGGATGGCTTGATAGTTGGCATAGAACTCTCTCACGAGAGTCATCTGAAAATCTAGAAGGGGCTTGCTATTCCAACCCAACCTGTAGTGACAAAAGTAAGCATCCAATTTTAGGAATTTTGCTAGTTTGAACGGGTCTATCTTCCATTCCTCAGCAATAGGCCTCCTCAGATGTCCCGTTCCTGTTACCTCAAGGCCGTAATCACATATAGCCTTTGACCCTTTTACATTCTATCTTTGGGTCTCTCGATCTCATCCCAATGCAGCTCCAACGCCAGATGGAGAAGATGAAGGAGTGCCCTTTTCTAGTGTGGTAGTTTCTGTGTCGGAGTTAGCATATCCTCTTTCATCTTTGTCAGAACTATGCTCCGAGCCTTTCTCACCTTCAGACTCATCTGTTGTGCCACTCGAAACCTGAGTATCTAATTCTTTTCTCGTAGGTGCCTGTTCATTCTCGGCACTGGATTCGGATGAGCCAGAGGATGATCCTTGTGGGTCTGAATGTGGGTTAGATTCCTCCTCTTCGGAGTGAGAGAAAGACACAACCAGCTTCCGCCTTATATTCCGGACGAGAGGGGTGTTGTCAGAGTCGCTCTTCTCGACCTCGAAATCAGTTGGCTGATCCTTTAGTCGAGATGGTCTGGATACATCTTTAGCTTTCCGAGCCCCCCCCCATCTGAGTTGTGGTTTTGGAGCCATTTAGTACCTGCAGGAAACCAACATTAGTAATCAGGACCATATATGCAAACCCAGAAAAATTTCACACTTAGAAAAATTTGGCACAAAAATTACCCTCCCACGGGCGTGGGAGGGCCGACGGCCCGTGACCTTGGGTGTTGAAATGGGCCAGTGGGGTTTTTAAGGTCAGTTGTCCTCCCACGGGATCCTGCCATAGGAATGGGAGGTCCGATGTCCCATCGTCTTGGGCATAGGATCCGTCCAGAAACTTTTTCAAGTTTTAGGCCAGTCCCACGCCCTGACCGACGCCCGTAGTACCTCCAACATCCCGTGTGCCGGCCCGTAGGATTCAATCAGGTGCATAAATCTCTCTCCCTACCTTATTCTTTCACACATAAAAATTTCTCATCACCCATAAAACAAACAATACACCAAAGATGCATTGCACTCATAAAAACTTTCTACCAAACCCCAATTTCCCAACTTAATGGCATGCATTTACCCAATCATCAAGAAAAAATGTTACAACTAGGGTTGTGATTCTCAAACTTGATGGTCAAATTCCAACCCAACAAAACCCTTTCTTGTAAACCCTTTAACTATTGTTGACCAACTACTAGGAAGAAGACTTACTTTGTTGGTCTTTGTTCAAAAGCTTCGTGAAACAACCTTGATGAATGGGTGCTGTTGATTGTGAGTAGGAAAAATGGGGTCGTGAAGTGAGATTTGGTGTGGGGGTCAATTTTGTGTGAGAGGGTTTGAGAGAGGAGAGTGTTGGAAGAATTTTACCTCAAGTGAATGAGGTCAAAGTATATTAGGCGCAGGGAAAGGGAGAAAAGAAAACTAGGTTGGGTCGGGTCCCAAAAGAAAATCTAAAATTATTGACCCTTTGTTTGACCGACTCAGATGATGGGCCATGCGATACCCGTTGGACATGCAATGGCCCATCGAGGGTACTTACCTGTCGAGGGTACTTACTTGGGAGCTTTCCCACGCCTATCCCCACGCCCGTCGGAGCCGTGATGGCCCATTTCATTGGATGTGGGAATGTGGCAGGGCCTTCATTTTTCACACTTAGAAAAATTTTCTCTTCTTGAGGGGCTTCACGCCAAATCCTACGCCCGTCAGAGCCGCGAAGGCCTGTCACGCGGGACATGGGAATGAGATAGACCACCAATTTCTGACACTTAGAAAATTTTCCGATGGAAGTCTCCTGTCCCACAAGCGTGGCATCTGTGACGTACCGTCTGCTGGCCCGTGGGGTCTGTTTTTGCCTATAATTTTAGCCCTTGTTTTCATCTCCCCTCTTCCTTCAAAATGAACACACATTAATCCATGGGTTGCCTTGCATGCAGTGCTTGATTTAATGTCGCGGCATGATGCAAGTGTTTTGGTTACTCAGACTTCACCAAAACACTCTACAACCATTAAAACAAAAATAACGTAAAGTAAAATACAATTTCATGGGTTGCCTCCCATGCAGCACCTGATTTAATGTCGCGGCACGACGCATACTGCTTCACTACTCAGACTTCATAAAGCTCCTTGGGTGGTACAAACTAATCAATGCTCCATGCCTCAATAATTTTGATATCCTCCGTTGTGCTGAAATAAGCTTTTATCCGCTGCCCATTTGCCTTGAACCGTTTTCCCTCATGGTTTTCAAGTTTAACAACTCCATGAGGAAAAACTTGTACCACCATGAAGGGTCCAATCCACTTGGACTTCAACTTGTCAGGAAACAAGCGAAGTCTAGAATTGAAGAGCAGGACCAAGTCGCCCGACTGAAAATCTCTTTTCTCTATCTTCCGGTCATGGTACATTTTCATCCTTTCTTTGTACAGTGCTGAACTCTCATATGCATTTAGACGAAATTCATCTAATTCATTCAACTGCCCAAGCCGCTGCAACGATGCTTCCAACCAATCTAAATTCAGCTTCTTCAATGCCCACATGGCCTTATGCTCCAACTCAACAGGAAGGTGGCATGCCTTACCAAACACAAGCTGATATGGTGACATGGCTATTGGAGCCTTGTATGCCATCCGGTATGCCCACAAAGCATCATCTAGCTTTCGTGACTAATCCTTTCTATTTTCATTGACAGTTTTGGACATGATTGATTTTATCTCTCTATTGGAAACCTCCATTTGCCCACTCGTCTGAGGATGATAAGGGGTTGCAACTCTAGGTTTCACTCCATATTTCTCAAGCAAAGCACGAAACAACTTATTGCAAAAGTGAGAGCCTTCATCACTAATAATGGCCCTTGGCGTACTGAACCTGTAGAAGATGTTCTTTTTCAAGAATGCTGTGACATATTTACCCTCATTACTGGGAAGCATTACTGCCTCCACCCAACTAGATACATAGTCCACATCCACCAATATGTACCGATTCCCATCGGACAGCAACAGACCCATGAAGTCTATACCCCAAACATCAAATAGCTCAATTGCAAGGATGGGATTTAGAGGAAGCTCATGCCTCCTTGATATGCCTCCTTCCCTTTGACATCTGCTGCAGGCCTTAGAAAATTCATGGGCGTCTTTGTGAATAGTCGGCCAATAGTAGCCGCATTTCAAAATCTTGTGCGCAGTTCGAATACCACTATGATGACCTCCAATAGGGGATGAATGGCAATCTTCTAGTATCTCCATCATCTTAACTTCCATCACACATCTCTGGATCACTGTATTAGCACACACGTGGAACAAGAATGGGCTCTTTCTATAAGTACTTCTTCATATCTGACATAAACTTTCTTCTTTGGTGGACGGACATATCATCAGGCACTAGATCACTTTCCAAATAGTTGGCAATGTCAGCAAACCATGGGATCAAATCTTGAGAAGATGCCAATACTTGTTCGTCTGGAAACCAGTCATCAATCTCTTGCTCATTATTCAGCTTCAACATAGCCTCTTCTTCCAGCAAAGACAAATGGTCTTCCACTTGATTCTTTGTACCCTTTCGGTCTTTGACTTCAAAATCAAACTCTTGTAGCAGCAACACCCATCTAATCAACCTTGGTTTTGCATCCTTCTTCTCCATGAGATAACGAAGAGCTGCATGGTCAGTGTGCACCACCACCTTGGTGCCAAGCAAATAAGATCTGAACTTTTCAAACGCAAAAACCATAGCAAGCAGCTCCTATTCTATCACAGTATAATTCTTCTGAGTGGGGTTTAGTGCTTTGCTAGCATAGTATATTGGATGGAGGATCTTTTCATGACTCTGGCCTAGGACTGCTCCTAGCGCCACTTCACTAGCATCGCACATAACCTCAAATGGTTGACACCAATCAAGAGAGATAATGATAGGAGCTGAGACCAACTTCTCTTTAAGTCACTCGAATGCCTTCAAACATGCCTCATCAAACACGAACTTTACCTCTTTCTCCAACAGCTTGCACAATGGATTAGCAATTTTGGAGAAGTCCTTGATAAACCTCCTATAAAAGCCAGCATGCCCCAAGAAACTCCGAATTCCCTTCACAGAAACTGGTGGAGGCAATTTTTCAATCACCTCAATCTTCGCTCTATCAACTTCTATATCCTTTTTCGAAATCCGGTGACCAAGCACTATCCCCTCTTTAACCATGAAGTGACACTTTTCCCAATTTATCACTAGGTTGCACTCTTCACAACATTTCAACACATAGCCCAGATGATCCAGGCAATCTTCAAAAGAGTCACCTACCACTAAAAAGTCATCCATAAATACCTCTATAGTATCCTCCACCATGTCTGAGAAAATGGACATCATACACCTCTGAAATGTAGCTGAAGCATTACACAGACCAAACGACATCCTCTTGAAAGCAAAAGTCCCATACAAACAAGTGAAAGTGGTTTTCTCTTGGTCTTGGGGGGTAATAGAGATCTGATTGTACCCCGAATAACCATTAAGAAAGCAGTACCAACCTCTACCCGTAAGACAGTCTAGCATCTGATCCATGAACGACATTGGGAAATGGTCGTTCTCAGTTCACACATTCAGTTTCCTGTAGTCCATACATATGCACCAGCCTATGACTGGCCTCATCGGAATTAACTCATTCTTTGCATTTGGGACCATAGTAATCCCTCATTTATTTGGTACACATTGGACCGGGCTCACCCACTTGCTGTCTGAAATCGAATAAACCACACTTGCATCCAACCACTTAATAATCTCCTTCTTGATGACTTCTTGCATAGTATGATTCAACCTACGCTGATGCTTAATAGATGGAACACAATCAAGCTCGAGTTGGATTTTGTGTGTACAAATTCTGAGCGGAATACCAATGATGTCTGCGATGGTCCAACCAATGGCTCTCTTAAACTTCTTCAAGACTGAAACCAGGGCTTCAACTTGCAATTCACCTAGATTTGCAATAATGATTACCGGTAAAGTCTGATTAGCTCCCAAGAATACATACCGAAGATGTGCTGGAAGTACTTTGAGCTCCAGGACTAGAGGCTCCTTAATGGATGGGTGGGCAGGTGGTGTCTGCCTATTCTTCAAGTCCAAGTCCAGCTTCATTGGTGCATAACTATAAGATCCCAAACCTGTGAGTGCTGCTACAATTTCATCGTACTCCTCAGTGTCGTCACCATCAAAGTTCATAATTACGGTTCCAAGGGCTTTGACACCAAGTCTCTCCTCAATAGGTATGACCAGCTGGTCCTCATCAATAACATCAATAACTAACACCACTCGCATATCATCACAGTGCTTCATAGACTTGCACACATTGAAAGTCACCTCCTCATCATTCAGCCTGAATTTTATCTGACCTATTTCCAAGTCAACCAAAGCGCGCCCAGTATCCAAGAATGGTCATACCAAGATAATGGGCACCTCAAAGTCAACCTCGCATTCCAAAATAACAAAATCTACGAGAAAGATAAACGTGTCAACCTTTACCAGTACATCATACAGAATTCCCACAAGCCTCCTTACCGTGCGATCAGCCATAAGAAGTCGCATTGTAGTCAAAGAGGGGGCTCCCAAGCCCAGTTGATTATAAACTGCTAGCGGCATCAGATTTATACTAGCACCCAGATCACACAGAGCTTTGACGAAGTAGAATGCTTCAATCGTGCAAGAAATGGTGAAGGCTCCAGGATCTTCCTTCTTCTGTACCATAGAACGGGATGCTATTGCATTGCAGTGGTGCAAATTATTTGCTGGTTCAAAACTGATTGTTCTCTTCCTAGTTACCAAATCCTTCATGAATTTCGCATAGCCAAGCATTTGCTCCAAAGCTTCGACCAAAGAGATATTGACTGATAGTTGCTTCAGCATGGAGATGAACTTGTGGAATTTTCCATCCTCAACTTTCTTCTTTAACCTCTGGGGATAAGGTGGAGGAGGTAATGTCATAGGTTTCAGGACTGGTGCAACCTCTTTGCTCTTCGCCTTTAACTCAGAAGGCCATCTCTTAGATGAACCTTCACCACTAGCTTTCTCTTCAGAATCGGCTACAATCTCAGCATCATCCTTCTCAGCTTCGGCTTGCTCATCAATAAAAATAGGCATGGGAGGATCAACAATCGTCTTTCTGCTCTAAGTGGTCACTGCCTTAACCTGTCTATCATTTTTTGGATTCTTAATGGTGTCACTTGGGAGAGTACCTTTTTGGCGTGGATTCATGCTGGTTGACAACTGGTGCATCTGTGTTTCAAGATACTTTATGGAGACAGAGTGAGACTCTACCTTCTGACTAATACCTAAAAGTTTAGCTTTTATCTCCTTCATACTTGCATCCATGGAGTCAACCTTTTGGAACACCTTGTTGATCAATTCCCTCATGGTGCGTTGTCCAGCCCACTTTTCACGAGTCACAAGCAAAACGTACAGGCCAGTTCTATCATTCTTATACCTATCTTTTTTCTTCCTGTCACCATCTCTGTAACCAAACAGATTGTAGAAATCATCTCTGTCTCTATTCCGACCTTGATTTCCTTGGCCTGAAGCTCTAAAACCCATCCCTTGATCATTCAAATAACTGACTTCTTCTTCGGATGAGTAAC
Source organism: Jaltomata sinuosa (assembly GCA_003996215.1). Classification (NCBI taxonomy): domain Eukaryota; kingdom Viridiplantae; phylum Streptophyta; class Magnoliopsida; order Solanales; family Solanaceae; genus Jaltomata; species Jaltomata sinuosa. The sequence continues at coordinate 398,931 of QJPP01001415.1, forward strand.
CGTCTGGGCTAAGTGCCTTGCCTTGAGAACCGATAGATTTTACCTTCTCTACTCCCTCAGCCAGGAATTTCATTGCAAGCAACCCAAGTGTCGTGTTCATCTCAACAACTTCCTGTTTAATGTCTTTCAATTCATTCGGATCCACTAACTTACCAACTGCATAAGTACCTGCTAGAGTCTCAGCCTCTCTAGTATGCCATGCTCGGTTAGTCTTAGCAACACTATCCAGCATCTTCACAGCCTCATAATATGTATTCTCCATGAATGCTCCTCCAGTTACACTATCAACTACTACTTTAGTGTTGGCATTCAATGCCTTGTAGAAGATCTCCATAAAATGCCTCGAAGGAATTCCGTGTCTCAAAACTTGTTTCAGCTTCTTCTTGAACCTCAGCCAAGACTCATACAATCCTTCTGCAGGCAGTTGCTTGAAATTGTAGATCTCCTGCTTTAGCTGTAACATCCTCGATGGAGGAAAGAGCTGCTCCAGAAATTGATTCTTCAGCTCGTGCCATGTGTATATGGAATTATCAGGCAGTTCTAAGAGCCATGCAGTCGCCTCACCAGTCAATGAAAATGGAAATAGCCTTAGTCTAATAGCCTCTTTCCCCACTCCTGGCATATTATACGACTTGCTAATCCCCATAAAATTCTGCACATGTAAGATTGCATCCTCCGTGGTCTATTCTGAATAAAGTCCTTTCAGGTTCAGCAGTTGGATCATGGCGCTGGTGATATCAAACTATGTTCCTTCAGCCAATGGTGGCAGAACTATGGGTCCAATTGTGCCAAATTCCTCCTCCTCATCATCCTCATCATCATAATGCTGAGAGATATGACTTGGCTGTTACATCTATCGACCCGTATTAAGTGGTAGACATCTAGTTGTTGCCTCGTCTCGGATAGAATGTTGTCTTCCTTACCTTACTAGCTCAGCTGCAGCTTTTCGAGCTGTGAGATCTTTTGAAATTTGAGCATCTTCAGCAGCAATGGCATCTTTGCCTTCCTTTTGGTGTGCTGCATCATCTTTTTTCTGCTTCTCGGCTTTATCCAGTAGTCGAGAAGTAATCTACTCTTGCATTTCATGCTCTCCATCCTTACCCATATTTCGTAGAGTTTTGGAGAGCTCCGGATCATAAGGGATCAAGGGATTGACTTGACTCCTTGTGGTTGGCATGCACAAGTGTGCAACCTGTAGATCAAAACAAAACCAACAAAAAAAGTCAAATCAGCAAATAAGGACTAATAGTGAAATAAACACAATCTCTCTTAATCCTAAACCGTATTCCCCGTACAAGGTCAAGCTATTAGATGAGGGTTGGTAGCCTCAAATCTCCGTTGTTAAGCAACCCTTTTCCCATCCATTACCTCCTTGGTTCGGCAAGTAAGGATAAGGCGAGTTCTAATGTTGCGCACCATTAAAAAGCAATCAAAACGAAGGGAAGAATAATACATGCATAAACACCGCCCTAGATTACCTAAGTACTTTGCCTTCTTCGTTAATCCTTCATGGTTCCCACAACCCTAGTTGTGGATTTAGCTACTCATGTTCATAAGTGCACAATTAATGTTTGTTTGAGCAATCATCAATAGATACTTACAATTGAGAATAAAGAAATCTGGAATCTTGAAGAGAAATCTCAAGAACACTTTAATTAATCAAGAACTTGTGTTTGAAATCAATACCCAAGAACAATGTAATAACTATCCGAATGTATCCTCAAAATAATGTGTAACCACTCGTGAATAACTAAAAATAAAACCTAAGGGAAAGTATATAGACAAAGAAACCAAATCCTAATAAAACTGGGAGAATCTGGACGCGACAGATTCGATGGGACACCTCACGGGCCGTCGCTGGTGCGACGAGCATCGAGGTGCCCATCGGCTTTCTTTACTTCTTCAGGAAATCTCGCTACCACAATCTCACGGGCTGAGGCAATGGGATGTCGTAGCTGTGATGCCCGTCGCGATCCTCACATCGCTTGACTTAGCTCTTCTCCAACTCTCCTGCCTGGTTTCCATGGGAATCAACAACGGGCCATCTGGGTTGTCACGAGCGTTGTGGTGCCCGTTGCCCTTCCTTGGCCTTTTGCACATATCCATAGAGCATATCAACGGGCAAGGTGACATTCCATCATGGTTTCCACGGGCGTTATGCCAGCCCATGGGAGCCTATTGCCTTGGAAAATTCTTGCTGTCTCAATCTAACGGCCTGCCCCACGGGCCATCATGGGTGTGATGCCCGTGGTGGCCTATCTTTTGCGCAGAAAATGCAACTTTTTGGTACTTTTATCTATTTCATACTTTTTCCCTGCACACTTAACAAACGACATCAAATCTAATAAAATGTACTCAAGAAATCCCAAAAATCCCTTGTTTTAAGCATCGAAAGTGCCGTCAAATCCTGGCACATCATAAATCAAGACCATAATTTTGGTTCATGAGAGTACCACCTGCAATGTTGTTAGCCACCGATTTGTTCATAGAGTCTAGTGCTCGATAAAAGCTTTAGAGAAGAACCCCTTCTAACAAACCATGGTTCAGACATAACAATAGCTTCTTCTTGAATCTTAGCCATACTTCATGCAATGGCTCATCCGGCAGTTGTCAAAAATTGGTGATCTGATCTCTTCACTGTATCATACGAGAAGCTGGAAAAAATCTAACCAAGAAGGCTTCAACTAATCCATTCTACGTCATAATGGAGCCCTCCAGGAGCTCTTCAAGCTACGCGGTTGCTTCTCCCATAAGAGAGAATGGGAACAACCGAATTCGGATCAACTCTTGAGAAATATTTTATATGTTGAAGTCTAACAAATTTTGACAAAATTTTAGATATGTCAATTAGCATCTTCATGGGCCAACCCTCCAAATAGTCCCTTCATTTGTATCAAATTCAACATTGTACTCGTTACATGGAATACAACATTGCCAATGGTTGGGGGTAGTCAGATGACACCCACACCACCATGAATAATGGGTCTCTCTTCCATGTCTATGAATTCGTCCACACTTTCTTGATCACCTACTTGGCTCATGAGCCACCTATTCAAAAGCAACAAAAACAATGAAAAAGTTAAAGAGAACAAATACATAACAAAAGTGAATTAAATGACAATCAAATGGTGAATCAAAACCCATTCCTCAGCAATGGCACCATTTTTGATGGAATTCGAAAACACTCTTCCAAATGAGGTGGTAACGATCACCAAACAAAACAATAAGTAACCCAACAGATGTCGAGGTTGAATCCACGAATACTAGGAGGATGACTTGCCACTAAGCGTCGAGTATTAATTCACTAGAGTAAGCAATTATCCAAACAAGTAAAAGTAAAAATGGGGGAAAAGGTTGGGAAATCAAATTTTGAATTATAACAATTAAACAAAGTAAACACAAGAGTGTTCAATCAAGAGAAGAAGCCTAGGGGTGTGCTTTCAATGGGGTCATACATTGGGATATGGGTTGATTACTCAAACAAACTTTCGATCAATAGTATGGGTAGCTTGGTTTAAGCTATACTTAGTAGTTTTTGGACCTACCAAATATATTTACTATGGCCTTAATTCAAGCCCCATAGTTGTGACATCAAACCAACCAATAAATGCTTAGGTGAATCAACCTATCTCTAGATTTGACTCTTAGATGGGAATTCCCTATAATCAAGCTATTTCTAGCCTCAATTTATGGTGGAAATCCCAAATACCCACTATTAAATTCTTACTTAATTGAAGAACTCCTCTTCCAAGAAAGAACATAATTAGTAAATTAAATCAATATTTGTAACCGTCAATTTTATAATTAAAACATATAGAATTCAATAGACCCATATTTAATAATTAATTATAAGCATAAATAATCAACAATCATTCCCAATTTCAAACACCCATCATGGACACACCCATAGAGATGAGTTTAGCTACTCACAGTAAAAGAATACGAGAAGATACCAAATAGGTTTCCCGAAAGTCCATTCATTGTTTAAGCTAAATTCAAAATCCAAGCTCCAAATTGTCTACAATGGTGTTTTTCTTAAGGAAGAAAAAGAGGAAAATTGTACTCTCTACTCTATCTCCCTTGGGAAAATGAAAACTGCTGAATAATCGATGCTACAGATCCCAAAATGATTCTTAGAACCTTCCCAAATGCATCATACACAATTTGACAATTTACCTTTAAGCCAGGTGCAAAATAAAGGTTGAAGGAACCTGCGATCGCCCCTGGTGTTGTATGGCTCGCAGGTGCCAAACTTCCCAGGTAGTGATGTCCTTGTGGGGTGAAACGTCGGGTGTAAAGGGAGGGGTAATCGCCCCTAGCATTGTGCGGCTCACATGCAACTAAATGCTCAAGCAGTCTCTGATCCTTCATATGCATTAACACATGTGAAACACAGGTGTCCCTTTGCAGCTCGCATATCAGTTCACCCCTCATTGCAGATTCTTCCCTTTCTGACCATCTTTGTACTTTAACTCCATTTTAAGCTCTTTTGGGTTCAAATCCTTTTCTTTCTTCATTTGACTACAAATACCTGCATATACGACAAATAAGGCAATAAGTACCTCTAATTCTCATCAAAACATGAAAATAATTCATGAATAAAGGCTCAATAAGTTAGTAGATTTCCAACTTATCAAAGTGTCCCACAATATTAGTGCAGTCACGATAAGTAACTTGGCCCCCAAGATAGAAGATCCAAGAGCTTTTACCATTCCTTGCACTATTGGTGTTTATTTGTTCAAAAAGGCCTTGTGCGACCTTGGGGCAAGCATCAACTTGATGCCCCTTATGATCTTTATGAAGGTAGGTTTGGGGTCTCCTAAACCAACACCAATGAGGTTGCTAATGGCCGATCGTTGGATAAAATGACTAGTAGGTATCTTATTTGATGTATTGGTAAAGGTGGAAAAATTTATACTCCCAATGGATTTTGTGGTGTTAGAATGTGACGTGGACTTAGAGGTGCCTATAATTTTGGGGCACCCATTTTTGGCCACCAGAGGAGCTCGCATTGATATCGAGTTAGGAGAACTCAAATTTTGGATTGGGAATAAAGAAGTCACGTTTAATGTATGTAAACCTATGAAGTCCTCAGATGAATATTGGGTCGTGTCAGTGATTGCCACTAAGGAGGAGTTGGTTGAAAGTCCTCGAGAAGATGAGATTAGAGGTGAACCACCGAATGATCAGCTTGTTATTTATGATGGTCGAGGGAAGAAGGACCCCAAAGAATTTATCATGCCTAGTCCACCAAATTGGGTGGATTTGTACATGGGTCCTAATGACACTCTCCCATTACCCACATCTAAAATGTTGCTAGTTTGGGAAAAGGAGGGATCTTGAGGAAGTACTTTTGGAGTTTCAGATGGGATTGTGCCAATCGTATTGGCATGAACCCAAGAAATGATTGATCCTTGAGGTATTGTCATTGTGCCGCGATGTAAAATCAAGCGCTTCTTGGGAGAAAATCCAAGTGTTTTTGATTTATTTACTTCACCTTTTTGTTGTTTTTGGTTTGTTTTAGGAATGCATGGAGATTAGAAATATGGCTAAATATGAAAAATCCCGGAAAGCATGTGTGCCCTCACCTACGGCTCATAGGTACAAACTTGCGAATGCAGGTGGCATCGCACCCCATAGGCACTGAGCTAAAGAGAAAGAAAATAATTGAAAGGCACATGCAAATAAAAAGAAGAAATGCATATAAGGACCCATGGTAGGCATGTGCCATCGCAGGTCCCAACCAGTGCAGTGGTACCAAATTGGTTGAAAAACATCATATGCGAAACCATATGCAAAACACAAGTGGTCACATGTGAAACGCATGTGGCACCACAGGCGTATGTATGGCTTTTAAATTGTTTAACAACGTATTGACTTGACCCCACCCGCATCTCTTACACTTCTCCTAAGGCTAAAAATTTCCCCTTCCTTCTTCTCACACCATTACAACTCCTCACAACCTTCAAACTATCTCCCAAAACTCCCTCAACTCTCCAAACTCTCCCCACACTCTCATCCTTTCTTCTCCATCACTCCACCACCAGTGAACCACCGACACCTAATACAAGAGATAAAACATAAGAAAGTTGCCTCATAATCTATCATAGGGAAATGTCACCCAGTTCGACACAAAAAAAAGAAAAGAAAATTTTTCCTCCTTGGAGAAGAACTGTTGTATGAAGAAAACCCTCGTAGTTTATTCAAAACTAACTATTATTAACAGTGGTGAAATTTGAGTTATGTGCTCATGGATCAATGGAGAACTAGGCCCATCGTAGGTACTAAGTGCATTTTAAAAGCACGGGTAGTAAATAATTTAGTGTGTAGGATTAACCCAACAATTAATGCAACTCACATTTACAAGAATATCAAAAAGATGGAGCCCAAAAAGGGCGCAATACAGAAATGGTGCCATTTTTTATGACATCCAAAACAACTCTACCAAAGGAGGTGGCAACGGTCGTCGAGCAAAACAATAAGTAACCTAACATGGAGTCGAGGTCGAATCCATGGAGATTGGTATGGAGATTCACCATTAATGGTCAAGTTGATTCACAAGAGGAAGCAAAGTGTTCAAACAAGTAAATAAAAGTGGGGGAAATGGTTTGGTAACTAAAATTTGAATTGTAACAAAATAACGATGCAAACATGATTATTCTTATCAAGATTGGAAGGCTATGGGTGTGCTTTCGATGGGGGTCATGCAATGGGATAGGGGTTGATTATTCAAGCTAATTCTCAATTAAAGTATGGGTAGCCTTGGTTGCAATCATGCTTAGTTATCTTTAAACCCACTAAACATATATACACTATGGGCTTTTCTTAACCCCATAGTTGAGCAATAAATCAACCAATTGGCTTAGGTGAGTCAAGCTATTTCTATCCCCAACTCTTAGGTGGGAATTTCCTAAATCAATCTATTTCAGCCTCAATTTATGATAGAAATCCCAAATCCCCACTATTGAATCCTTACCAAATTAATGAACTTCTTCTTCAAGTAAGCACACAATTAGTAAGCTAAATTAACGTTTGCAACTATCAATTTTATAATGAAAATATGAAGGATTCAATAGACTCACACATAATAATCAATAATAAACCCAAATAATCAACACCCATTCCCAAATTCAAACACCTATCATACACACACCTCTAAAATTGGACTAAGCTACTAATAATGAAGGAATAAGAGAATATACCAAGTGGGTTTTAAAAAAATCCATTCATTCTTCAATAACTAGCTTCAAATTCCAAGCTGAAGTATATACAATGGTGTTTATCAATACAAAGAAGAAGAAAACTTGTAATCTAAGGTGTACTATACTCAATCCTTAATTGGAAATTGAAAACTGATGTATATTCCTTGCACAAATCCCAAAAAGGGTCTTAGAAGATTTCCAATTATGCCACAAAAAATCTAGATTGTTTCACCCTTCGGGGCACTTGCAAAGCCACCTGCAAAGGCACCTGCGGTCGCCCATGGTGACTTGTGGCATACAGGTGCCAAGTCTTCAAAGCAGTGAGTTGCCTGCCGCCTGCAACCCCTTCTGCGCGTGCACCTACAATTGCCCTTAGCGACTTGTGGCGCGCAGGTTCCTTAATGTTAAGAAGTGCCTCAACCTCCTTGTGCGCTGTTACCTGCGAAATGCAGGTGCCCTCATGCGATTGGTGTTGACATCCAATTTTTACCCTCCACATTAAAAATTAATTTTGAGCTTTTTCAATTTTAAAGCAATTTTAAAATAATTATTCTTATAAAATCAAAATATTTTCAAAATTAGTTTCCATGATAATTTTATCATTTTAAAGTAAGAATATATATTCTGTATTTAACTATATAGAATTATATAAATTTTACTTAAGAAAAATACTTTTTGAAATTATTTTCGGATGAAAATCTTATTTAAATTGAGAATGATTTATTTTTCTCAAAATTGACTTAAATTTGGAGATTAATTGAATATATAGTCTCTTCTGCTTTAAATAAAATAATTATTTTTATCTTATTTAAATTAAAGAAGCTCAAATTATTAATTTGGATAAATTTATCTATTCCAATTTTAGCCTAACTTCTCTAATCAAGCCAACATGGTTATTTCTTAAACCAAATCTGGCCACATTTGCAAGAAATATGGCCAGCCTTTAAACCCTTTTAATCCTCCAATTCTCAGCCAATTTAGCCCAAAATTAACCCATCAGCCCAACTTTAATTCCCTGACCCATCCAACCCACCTTATCCCCTTAGTTATACTCTTTCTTTTCCCCTTATACACCAACAGAAACCAAAACAACCCATGGAGCTTCTTCTTCATCATCCAAATTACAACACCAGAGAACCCTAGCACCACCTTTGATTTTTCACGCATCTTCCCATTTATTCATCCTCACATTCGTACAGACTCGCGTGCGTGGCACGAGGTTCATACCTCAAGAAGCTTCCAAATCGTTTCTTTCAGAATTAGCCTCTTAATTCTTTGATTTTCCATTCGAAAATTCTCAAAATAGTATGAATTCATACACTTTCACAGCTGCAAACCTTATGCCCAATTAAAATTTCAAATATCCTAGTGATTTCCCTAAAAAAACCCCTAGAAATTCAATTCTCCCACATCGAAAATCACCTCCAAAAATCTCAAATCTTCACCTGTAACACCCTAGAAATTTCAAGCTAAGATTTGAGCCATTCTTCATATATGGTTAGGTCTAAATTGATGAATTTTCTATGAATACAAGTATTAAGATAAATTTTTAAGTTTGGAGGTGTATTAGATATGAATTAAAGTCATAAAGAATCTCTAGCTCAAAGTTAAGTTAAAACCCTTTCTACCCATTAAGTTTTCATGTAAATTCTAACTAGGGTCAACTTCAGATGACTATTTCACTAGAATATAAAGAGTTAGGTGGCTTAGTACCCATCAAATTAAATGTATTTGAATTATCTTTCAAACTCCACCAATCACTCATTAATCAGAGTCCGGAGTAAAAGGTTATAGGCATATTAGTGGAGCAATGTCAGCTGTCAAAAATCCGACAGGCGTGGGAATTCTGACAGGCATCCCCGATGCCCGTGGTGACCACGAAGGCTCATGGTAGCAGGGTGTGGGAACTGTCCAGTGAGACCATTTGTCCCCTATGAGTCCGAGGGTTGGGTATGATGGCCCGTGGGAGCCACGATGGCCCGTGGAAAGCATCGTCCGATGACTTTTTTGTATTTTTTCAGCATTTAAGTTGGGGGTAGTTTGGTCCTTTTCTTACCTCAAGCCTTTCCCCATGTATTTTAAACACCCAAAGGGGGTTATTCCTCAGAGTAACATCGATCAATCTCATAGAAAATCTCTCAATACTCTAAGGCAATATACCTAGGGTTTCAAGCAAGCAAGAGCATAGAAGATCAAACAAGAAAGTCTCTCAAGGGTTTTCCTCCAGATTTATTCTCCAAGTTTTCATCCCCAGTTCCAGCCCTAGAAACTCTTCAGTAATCAGGTATGTCGGTATTGAATGGGGATCTCCTTTCACCCTCATGCCCAAAGATAAGTTTTCAGTTATGATTTCTACAAATCTATGATTCTAGGGTTCATACCCAACTATGCATGTTTTACAGAATTGAACTCCTTATGATTTAATATGTTCCCGTACATGTTTTAAGAGATATTTCATGAAGTTTTACAAATATTTTCTTAAAATCCTTAGAGTTCAGATAAAACAGGCTTAGCCTAAATTTACAAAATCTTCTGCATGAATTAGCTTTCTTTTCAATTACATAGCATGAAATTGTAGTGTTTTCACATGAAGTAGCAGCCTTGTTAGTCTTCATTCGAGTACAAATGATCCCAAGGGGAAGATATTGTAACACCCTAGAAATTCTAAGCTAAGATCTGAACCGTTCTTCAGGTTAGGTCCAAACTGATGAATTTTCTATGAATACAAGTATTAAGATCAATTCTTAATTTTAGAGGTGTCTTAGATATGAATTAAAGTCATCAAGAACCTCTAGCTCAAAGTTAAGTTGAAAGTCTTTCTACCGATTAAGTTTTCATGTAGGTTCTAACTAGGGTCAATTTCAGATGACCATTTCTCCTAGAATATAAAGATTTAGGTGGCCTAGTATCCATCAAATTAAAGTTATTTGAATTATCTTTTCAATTCCACCAACCTCTCATTAATCAGAGTCCAAAATAAAAGGTTATGGGCATTTTAGTGGAGCACTGTCAGCTGTCAAAAATTCGGTGGGCTGGCCGACGGGTGGGGGAATTCTGACGGGCGTCCTCGATGCCCGTGGTGACCATGATGACCCATGGTGGTAGGGCGTGGGAACTGTCTAGTTAGCCCATTTGACCCTCGTGAGGCCGACGGGTGGGTCCTACGGCCTGTGGGAGCCATGATGGCCTGTGGGAAGCATCATCCGGTGACTTTTCTGTATTTTTTTCAGTATTTAAGTTGGGGGTAGTTTGGTCCTTTTCTTACCTCAGGCCTTTCCCCATTTCTTTCAAACACCCAAAGGGGGTTATTCATCAGAGTAACATCGATACATATCATAGAAAAGCTTTCAAGACTCTAAGGCAAGACACCTAGGGTTTCGAGCAAGCAAGAGCATAGAAGCTCAAACAAGAAAGTCTCTCAAGGGTTTTCCTTCAGATTTCTTCTCCAAGTTTTCATCCCCAAATCCATCCCTAGAAACTCTTCAGTAATCAGGTATGTCAGTATTGAATGAGGATCTCCTTTCACCCTCATGCCCAAAGATCAGTTTTCAGTTATGATTTCTACAAATCTATGATTCTAGGGTTCATACCCAATATGCTTGTTTTACAGAATTGAACTCCTTATGATTTAATATGTTCCCGTACATGTTTTAAGAGATATTTCATGAAGTTTTACAGATATTTTCTTAAAATCCTTAGAGTTCAGATAAAATAGGCTTAGCCTGAATTTACAAAATCTTCTGCATGAATTAGCTTCCTTTTCAAGAACATAACATGAAATTGTAGTGTTTTCACATGAAGTAGCTTTTCTTCAGAATTCATCCTAGTCTACTAGTACTTAGTTTTAAAGCACAAAATCATTCAGTTATCAACCTACAACTTTTCAGAAGAATAGAATGCTTTCAGTCTAAGCATTATGTTGTATTCTCAAATGATTATCAGTATTTAAGCTATCCAGTATTTCAGTTTGCGTTCATTGCTTTGACATTCAGTTCGGAGTAGGCTTAGTACCAAGCGAACAAAGGGATGAAGGCTCTGCTGTCAGATTAGGCTAAGACCTTTAGTAGCAGTCCCTAAGTCCAGAACTACGATGCCACCATAGGTATAAAGGGGGTCAAGTGTCAGCTTTTGGCTGGTCACCCTTGTCCCTTGTGGACATCAGTTTAGTGGATCCACGCCAGATTTGTTTCAGCCTTTATACCCTGGCAAGGTATATTGGGCCCTTTTCGATAGGGATTATACATCGAACTCCATGTTTAGCTCACATGGTTATATATCGGTCAACAGTATCTCCCACAGTCCCACAGTCCCATAGTCGATATTCATTATTGCATGACCTTGTATTCAGTTATCAAGTTTAGTTCAATATTATACAGTTACATGTTTATATACTTGGTCATTGCATCCACTTATATCATTCAGCTTGCATTCAATACAATATATCAGTATTTTCAGCATGTTCAGTGGAAGAAACTCCCTATGAATGTACTTTAAACATGACTTTTAGCATGACTCATGTCTTTCAGCTCAGTTGCACTATTTCATAATTTTCAGAAATCATTCATCCTTTTAGTCTATGTGTCAGGACCTGATTTCTCAGTCATGATGGTACTTACAATCCCTCAGTAGGCAAACCAATCCCCATAGCTTGGAATGGTTAGCAATGGGCTACCATCTAAAACTTTAGCAGAGGAACAATATAAATAAGCAGAAGCAAGGGAAATAAGCTAAAGAAAGTAGATACATGAATATATATATATATATATATATGTGAGAGCTAAACCAAAACCCCAGAACCTGGTATCACGTATAGAGCCAGAACTTCATATAATGAGTACAAAGGATCCAAAACAATATATACAGATGCCTCTGAGTAGTAATATAGTACATGATATAAAAGCATAACTAAAATCGAAGCTCCGATCGCCAAGAGCTCACCCTCAGTCTGAAATATCTCAAAAATAGATCCTCGCATGAGTCTCCAATGAGCTAACGACGATGGCCCACACTAGGATCTGCACCATAAGATGCAGAGTGTAGTATGAGCACCAATTACAAAGCAACCGGTACCCAATAGGTATCATAGGCCGACTGGGCACATATAAGATAAAAGAGCAGTAATAAGTAGAATAGAAAACAACTAGTCACAGAAGGCAATTAAGAAGTACACGGAAGCTAGCACAGAAGGAATACAAGCAGGAACAATACATATGGCTAGCTAAAAGAATACACATCACAGGCAAAAGAAAGAAACATGTACTCGGGATCCTCGCAACAACAAGTATACAAAAAAGAGTTTAGAAAACAGGCGGTATACCAGTAACCTCAACGAATAGAGAAGGAGAGGAAGAAAATAGTAAGCATATTCGAATACAATGAACGATAACCTAACTAAGCATGTAATATCTAGTCAAGAATTTAACAACTGGAAGCCCAAGTTTAACCTTAACAATATCCAAATTCATAAGAACCACAACAGGAACTAATAGAGCAAAATAGTAACAATAAGTCTACCTACAGTAATACGGGAGCCCATATACCCAAGGAACACAAACAAGTGAAGACAAACCCTCCGGCATCCCATACTATCGGAGCGTACAATCAACAAATAGCAAACAAGGGTGGAACCTCATACAAATGAGTGGTATGAAATGCCATGCTAAGCTAAGATTGATAGTAGTACCGTAGGTTACCCGCTTCCGGCGTCCTATAAGGCCCAGAAGATGGGATCCATGGAAGGTCACACCCATATACCTCTACTATGCCGTATACCCCTCCCTTTGGCACTCATAGCATGTAGCCCCTGGTACAGAATGGTAAGGTCCATGGAGGCCCCGACAAACATACTAGATGCCCCACAATCTCAAAAATCCCCAAGTAAAGCTGCCCGGAGAGTATCCAGGTCTAAATCTGAAAGTTAAATAGTCCTAGCGCACGGCCCAACTGTGTCTAGCATCACCCTGGAAGTTGTAGTAAAACAAGTCTAGCGCTTAACCCAACCGAGTCTATTAAAAGTGAAAATAGTGATAAACATCCTTTAATTCCCCCTTAAACCAAGAAGATCCATTAAGACAATACCAAACCTTTTTTTAATCATTTTTATTGAAAATAGGCCCCACGAGCCATGTAAGGTTTAGAAATTTAGCAATAGTAGGCCCAAATCCAAAGTCAAAGTGAAATCATGAAGAAATTCCCTCCATATGCATGATGAATGGTATACACAATCACAACAGTGGCCCCGACCCATAATCAACCTATCAGCCCTGCACAGGCTCTAATCATTCTACATCACAGATAGCCAGCTCTACAATAATAATAATGATGCCCAGGACTCACGAACATTCCCATATAATCCACCATCTATGTTCCATAGTCAAACAAGGCCACACAGGACCACAAGGATGATAATATCATATATAGCAAATACTACAATCATCGGAGAAAGAACAAGAATCAGACATGAATAAAGCAATCAAGGTCTGTGGTACCAACTAGTAAACCTAACCCAAGGATGCCCATTAGTACAATTTTGTTCTATATATGCGAAGTCTAAGGAGTTTAAATCGTAACCTACCTCGGGGTCGAATTGCAAACACGAACCTTCACTCATGTACCTTCCCTTTTCGAACAGCCTCAGAAAACTGCCATGCTATCAAGAACATAATCTAGGTATCAAAACTAGAAGAACGATACCCATATTGCTATACAGAAAATCAGGCTAAAAATCGGGTCAAAAAATGACGCTCGGGGCTCGCACAGAAAAATAGAAAATACAATTCACAATTATGTGCTTGGTAAATTTAAAAAACCATGCTCAAAATTTGAGCACAAACGGAGTTCATTTTGGGGCTCAAAACACCCCCAAAGTACTACTAATTCATGAGAACAAAAGTGGAGAATTGAAATTTTCAAGGGAGGAAACATACAATTTTGGAAGCAAGAATCAACCATGGACCGGAACTACAGCTACCACGAACAATCAATCTCTCCCACATCCTTAACCCAAAAAAAATCAAGCTTGTAAGAGCCTCAACCATGGAGGTATTTGAGCTTGAATAGAAGGACAAGGCTTGAAGAAGAAGAGGCTTACCAACGATAAAGGATCGAGATTAATGATAATTCGGAGAATTCCCATGAGACCACACCGTTCTTGAGTAATTAGAGTTGAGAAAAATGAAGTTGGAGTTGAAAGAAGCAAAAGAAATAAGCTAAAAATCGTGAAAAACAAGAACTTAAAGAATGAAATTTGTGGAAATTAACAAAAGATTTTACCTATTTACGAGGCCAAGAAACACACCCGGATTAGCAACAATTATTCTTCCAAGTTATGGGTAAGAACAGGTGAAGATTTGAAGGAATTTGGTGTAAAAATGGTGGATAAAACGAGTTGGGAAGATGAGAGAAAAGCTGAAAATAAAGCTGCCAACAACTATTTAAAGCTGGCCCGGAACAGAAAAATCTGCAATTTTCTAAACTTCTACGGGGTATTCCGGGCATAATCGAAACCCGATATTCACAAGCCAATAGAGCTATTTGAGTGGAAACGAAATTCTCGACTTAATGGAATCAACAAATTTACTAACGGAGATCGTTTTAAGAAAAAGTGGGCCCCATGCCCAAAACTAACTCAGAACTCAATACTCCAAAATAAGTCAGAAATCCCTAGGACCCAAACCAAAGGTTCCTTTAGCCCAAAGTTGATATTCCAGAGCTAATAGTGCAGACGGAATTTCCATCCGAGGCCGTCTTCTCTTAATGTTGACCAAAGTCAAACTTTCAAGTTCAACTTGGCTAAAACATAAAAACTCAGACAAAACTAAACCGAAAGCTCACAGAACCCGACCCAAGGTCCACCTAGACCAAAATCCATGCTCTGGAGCTAACGAAACTGTCAAAATTCAATTTCGAGCATGTTTACCAAGAAAGTTGACTAAAGTCAATGATATTCTAAGTTAAGGCTCTAAAACAGGCAAATGGCCAAAATGATCAAACGAACGACCAAGGCACCAAACCACCGGTCTGAGCAAGTCATAAATGACTTGGGGCCATTACAGGAAAGCTCTAGCAGTACAAAAAAGGAATAAACACAAAAATAACCGAAAGGGTTATTACACTATGGATCCCCTAGTAACAGTTTTACTTATCTTAAAATATCATGATCTAACAGTTATGGTTCAGAAATATGATTTATACTCTTTTCAACAAAAGATATTATATTCTACAGTTTGACTTATGCATTCTCAGACATCTATGCTTAGTCCAGTTTTCAGCTATACTTTTAGTATATATATGTTTTCTCATGATTTTGAATTAGTGCATTATCTCACATGCTCAGTACATTCCATAATACTGACCGCATACATTCCTTTGCTGTATTGTTTTATGATGTAGGTCTCAGTGCTAGCTCTCAGGATCATGATCAGACAGATCGCAACTTCCAGTCATTAATTGAGGATGAGTTCTCCTTATTCGGGAACTCCAGTCAGTAGTAGTCATAGCAGTTTATTCACAGTTTGATATATTGATTAGAGATAGTTGGGGGTCATGTCCTGGCTAACTATAGTCAGTGTTAATAGAGGCTTCATAGATAGTTAGATAGTCAGTCAGTTAATTGTATCAATTTTCAAATGCTCTTGTATCTCAATTATGAAAGTTTATTTTGTTATAATATTTTTAAAGAGCTCAGCATATTTCAGCTTCCGCATTATCTTTCAGTCTATATTTCAGCAGTATGCCAGGCCATGGGTTAGCTTGGGGTCACTTGTGACTCTAAGAACTGTGTCGCATTTAGAATGTAGGCTCGGGGCATAACATCACCTATATAAAGGCCCCTTATTCTCACTGTTCATCTCAGCGGTTTTCACACCCAAAAAGGGGAAAGACCCTTTATTCTTTGTTAAGTTTTAGAGAGTCATTTTCTCTAACTCTTATGAATAAGAGATTTTTATTTAAGTTTTCTTTTGATTTTAGCAAAATCAAGCTGAAATCATATGGTGGAAGCAATGTCAAAAGCTCATCTTCTCAGTATCACTGCTCGACAAAAGGGAATTTCTTTTCACTTCTTAGTTTCTCTGTATGTTTAAACTTTTGCATTTTCTTTTAGTTCCTTTGTGTGTATAAATTTTTGTAACTAGATTTGTTTAGTAGCTAATTTTGTAGTTTACTTCCCTTAATGTAATTATCTCGTCTAATTTAGTAATCCATTTCCCTCGGCTCAAAATGTGAGGTTGCTTGTTTACAAGGCATAAACATATCTTACTGAATAAGATTGAGTTTGTTTGCCTATGTTTAGTTTTGGTGCGTCTGATATTTTTCTATGGTTGGTTGATTAATATCTTAAAGTCTTGGGTTGTCACGACCTAATTTCTCAATCATGATGGCACCTACAACCCCCCAGTAGGTAAACCAATCCCCATAGCCCAGAATGGTTAGTAATGGGCTACTACCTAACCAATACGCACAATAAGAAGAAATGAGCAGAAGCAGAATATAAATATAGACAAAGCGGAAGCAAAACCCTGGATATATACATAATGAAACTACACCAATCCAAAGACTTGGTATCGATAATACAGAAGCTTTTAATAGAATACAAGTGCTAGAAGTAACAAAATGATAAGTACAATTGTCTCCAAATATACAAAGAGTAATAGTACAAAAGATGAGATGTGGTCAAGCCCCGGTGGTCAGGCGCTCACCTTAGTCTCGGATATCCAAAAGTTGCACGAGTCTCCAATATGATCAACGGTAAAAGCTCAACTAATATCTACACCATAAAGATGCAAAAGTGTAGTATGAGCACCAATTGCTAAGCAACGGGTACCCAGTAGGCATTATCAACCGACTGAGCATATATAAGATATAAAAACAATAATATATCAGATAGTAAGAAAGTAGTCACAGAAAACAATAGAGGAAGCACAAGGAACTAGCACAGAGAATAGACAACCAAGAGTTATAAACAAATAATGCTAGCACAAGAAATAAATATACATAGAACACAGGTGAGAGAAAGAAAAATGCACATGGAGTCCTTACACACCAATACAACTAAAGAGAGAGAGTTTAGAAGTATGGAGGTATACCGGTAACCTCAAATAAAAGGGGAAGAAGGAAAGCAATTTAACCTACTCAAGATATGATCAACATACATAAGGAAATCATAATACACATTCAACTTCAAGAAGCAAAGACGGAGGTCAACCTTACAGGTACAAATCTAAGATGGGATAACTAAGCTATAATAACCGAGAGTTACCACTCAAAATCATGCTAAAGAATAGAATCAGGAACCCTCAATCCTCACAGAAGACCACCCAATAGTGCCTCAACAATATAGGACTCACTATCCCCCTCAATACTCAAGCCCAAACTCGGAGCCTTTACAGGCTAGAACTTACCAATTCACAAGAACCAAGGACCATAACTAGCTCTATGAAATGGCAGGAGTAATATAATCTACCTACAGTCCCAACGGTCGCCCATATAATCAAGGAATGCAATCAAATGAAAACAAACCCTCCGACCGCCTATACAACTGAAGCGTACACTGAACACACAACAAATAAGGGTTTGAATCTGAGTGAAATATGCATGATGATGAATCTAGTGTAATAGTGCCCGTATATTACCCCCTCCGATACCTATAAAGCCCAATAGAGGCAGGATCCATGGAAGGCCCTTTCCCATGTACCTCTCCTACATCATACACCCCCCTCCTAGCATGCTGCATCAGCCCCTAGCCTGTGGCCCAGGAATGACAGGGGTCCATGGATGTCTACTCATAGACCACATACCAAAATCGCGAACCTCAATATGTAACTCAATAATCGAAACCTCATAGTACATGCCCGGCTTTGACCTAAGACTAAATCAGTAGTCAAATCTCAATAACCTTTATAAAAGGGTGCCCGTAGTATTTCCGAGTCTAAATCAGTAATCAAGTCACAAAATCCCTAAACAGGGTGCCCAACATGTATCCGGGTCAAAATTCATAGAAAACAACATCTAGCGCTATGGTCTAGCCGAGCCTAGTATCAGGATGAAAACTAGTGATAAAAATCCTCGTAATATCCCTTCTACTCCGAGAAGTTTCATAAAAGTCAATTTCAAACCCATTTCATAATTCCTTTACCAAAAATATCCCCTTGGGGCCATGCAAGTTTAGAAACTCATTTACAGTCGGCCCGAAGCCAAATCAATAGTAAAACATGCGGGGAAAACCTTTTTGATGTATGATATGCTTACAAATAATGGAGTAGCCCAAAATGGCTCACAAACATTCATATCGGTCCTGCACAGGCTCAACGGCTCTACAACATATAATAACTAGTCTAAAAGGATATCTCTATGTCTGAGACTCGCGGACATTCTGAAATAACCCACCATCTATGTTCCAGAGTCAATACAAGGCCATATAGGACCACAAGGGTAATATATAATACTACATGAATACTACAATAAACGTATGAAATAAATGGACAGAAAAGACGAACAAGGTCTATGGGTACCAACCTAATACAACCCACCCAAGGATACTAATTAATGCAGTTATTGCCAATATACGCAACGTCTAGGTAGGGAACGTCATAACCTACCTGTCGTCCAATGAATAGCTACAGGGATGATGTCGTACATGCTCGAACTACTTCGAGAAGCTCCAAATTATGAAACCACTATCAATACAATAATCTATACATCAAAACAAGACTAACGATACCATATTTCTATGATAATAGACGGGTCAAAATTTGGGTGACAAACGAGCCCGTGGACCCAATGACCCGAAATCAGAAACAAAAAACACACATGTTTTCCTTACCATCCCGGGAGAACATGCCCAATATTTGAGCGCAAATGGACAACAATTGGGGCTCAAAATAGCCCACTCAAGTCAAGAATTAAAGGTGGAATTTCAAGGAATAAATCCGAAAATTAATCAGAAAATACTTACCACAATGAGAAGACAAGATAAGGAGGTGAAAAACTCCGAACCCACGATCATGCAAAGCTCAAGAGGGCAGATCCTTTAAGGAGTTTCCAAGCTTTGAGAAATAGCAACAATGGTGGTCCTTCAACAATGGAGGAAGCAACTTGGGGAAGAAAGGACTTACCAAATAATCAAGGGAGCAAGTTTTTTCCCACAATACTATGAATTCCCCAAGCTTAGGACAAAATAGAACACTTTGGTAGAGAGGATTTACAATTTAGAGTTGGGAAAATGGGGAAAACAACGCTGGAAAATCAAAGGCCCAAGAATTATATAGCTGCTAGTCGTTGGTCAGCGATATCGCGCTAAAGGAGCGTGATCACGCTGAAAGAAGGATACCAGACCAGTGCGATCATGCTACGGAAGAGCTATCACATTAAAGGGAATAACACATACTAGCGCTATCACTCTACAGGAGCGCGATCGCGCTGAAGGCTACCAGAAGCAGAAAAAACCAGCAACAACCAAAACTTCTACGGGGCATTCTGGGCATAATAGGAACCTGATACTCAAAAAACAATAGTTCTATTAGAGTAGAAACAACGTTCCAGACTCAACAAAATCAATGAAACTTCCATACGAGGTCGTCTCAGAGGAATGTTGACCCAAGTCAACACTAACTAATGTCAACCAAATATTTAAAATGAGCCTGGCTCACTTGGAACCCAAACTAACCAACAACCTAACACAAACTCGACATTCTGGAGCTAACAGCGCTGACGAAATTTCCATCTAAGGTCATCTTTTTTGAATATTGACCAAAGTCAACCAAACTGTGATGACCCTTTTGGTCATCTATGCGTTTTCACATTCATTGCTATTAGAGCTTTCCTGTAGCGACCCCAAGTCATTTATGACTT
This sequence comes from Jaltomata sinuosa, assembly GCA_003996215.1. Lineage (NCBI taxonomy): Eukaryota > Viridiplantae > Streptophyta > Magnoliopsida > Solanales > Solanaceae > Jaltomata > Jaltomata sinuosa. The sequence continues at coordinate 418,982 of QJPP01001415.1, forward strand.
ACTGGGGCCAGTGGTTCGGTGCTCTGGTCGTTCGTTTGGTTGTATTGGCCGTTTGACTATCTTTAGAGCATTAACTTAGAATATCGTTGACTTTAGTCAACATTCTTAGCTAACATGCTCGGAATTGAATTCTGACAGTTTTGTTAGCTCCATAGTGTTGAGTTTATCTAGTTGGACCTTTAGTTGAGGCCTAAGAACTTCCGATGTGGGTTTTGTGTTGTTTTCTCTATTTATAGGCCATTTGGAGTTGAAAGTGTAACTTTGGGTGACTTTCGATGATCGGAGCGTTAGATTCAAAATATGACGATTCCATTAGCTCTGGAATGTTGAGTTCGGGTTAGGTAGGTGGTTGGTTCAGGTTTTAGGTGTGCTGGGCTCATTTGGAGCCTTCAAGTTCTTATTAGTTAGTGTTGACTTGGGTCAACATTTCTCCGAAACGACCTCGTATGGAAGTGTCATCAATTTCGTTAAGTCCGGAATGTTGTTTCCATATTATTAGCATTATTTAATTTTTGAATATCAGTTTCTGATTTTGCCCGGAATACCCCATAGATTTTTCAAGAGTTGGAGAAAAATGTTGCAGGCTAGGCCTTCAGCGCCATCGGCGCTGGCCTAGCGCGATCATAATCATGCGCATTTTGGCTAGCCAGCGCGATAGCGTGGCCTGGGTCCGTTAGCGCTGGCCAATTCTCTGCAACTACTTATTTCCATGTTTTTATTTTTCTAGCATTTTAACTCAACTTTTCCCAACTCCAACCACTTAAACACTCTCCCAAATTGCTCCCATACCAGTTCTAACCTTGGGGAAATTGTTGTTCATCATAAATCCGTGTTTCTTCATCTCTTGGTAAGTCATCTTCCCCAACGTGCTTCCTTTTGGTTTTCTCTAAAATCCACCATTGTTGCTAAATTCCAAAGGCTTGAAAATTGATGTAGTGGCTGCCTCATAGCTCTTGCATGTTCATGGTTTGGAGAATTATCCATCTTGGCTTAAATTCTATCTTTGGGGTAAGTAATCCTTGCCTAATTTCCAATTATTGTTCTTAACTTTCCATCTTTAGGCCTTCTCTTGAGTGGGCTGTTTTGAATCCCTCCTCTTGGCCAATTGTGCTCATTTTTGGAGCATATCTTCTTAGCATCGTTTTGGTCATCGTTCTCCTTTCTATTTTTGGTTTTGGGTTGTGGGCCCCGCGGGCCCACTTTTGATCCGGATTTTGACCCAGCTATAATTGTAGAGATATGGGTATTCTTAGACTCATTTTAATATTTTACTCATGTTTTTGATAGTTTGATTATTGTTCGGGGTTTCTCAGAGCAATTTGGGCTTGGATTTTGTTGTCCCAGTAGTTTGTCGTAGGACGACAGGTAGGTTACGGTCTAAACTCCCTAGACTTAGCATATATTGGATAAAATTGTACTAGCTGGCATAATTGGGATAGGTTGTTAGGTTGGTACCACAAACCTTGACCGCTTTCCATGCTTTGCCTCATTTATTTCCTCCGTTGTGTGTAGTATTATCCGTAGTTTAAATCTGGACCACAGATGATGCGTTATTCGGGGGTGCCCGTGAGTCCCGAGCATCGTTATCATGATATTATGCTGGCTATTTGTGCTGTAGAGTGATTGGAGCCTGTGCAGGGCCCAAAGGTTGATTGTGACCTGTTGGGCAGCTATTTGTGTTTAAGCATATCATTTCCATGCATATAAAGAGGTTTTATCCACATTTTACTAAGGTTTTGGCTTCAGTCCTACTGAAACTAATTTTCTAAACTTTGCATGGCCCTGGGGGCCCATTTTTTATGGAAATGGATTGGAAATGGTTTGACTTATCATGTGGATCTTCTTGGGGTAAAAGAAAGTTAAATTATGATTTCTATCACCAGTTTTACTATTAACGCTAGACTTAGCAGTTGAATTTTCTAACCAAATTGGGATGATTTTAGCCTCGGTCGGACCTAGCACCTGAGAGGACTTTCTACTGTTTAGACCCGGTTATGCCCAGGCACCTTTGGAGGGGTTTTTGACATATTTTTCCCACTACTTTAGTCCTTGACAGGGTCTGGGCATGCATATTCGAGACTGGGTCTCTATCTTGAACCGAACTTACTTCCGGATGACATGTTTCGAAACTAAGTTTTAGTATGGGTATTGACACCCAATTTTTACCCGCCACATTATGAATTAATTTGGAGCTTTTTAAATTTTAGACAATTTTTAAAATAATTGTTTTGACAAAAAAAGGGTAAAATATTTTTCAAATCAGCTCTACTAATGGTTCTGAGTAATGATTATATATTTTTCATAATTAATATGGCAAATTTATATAAATCAATTAAAAGAATTATTTTAAAATTGATTTCATAAGAAAATCTCTTTGAAAGGCTAAACCCAAAATATTTCCCCAAAAAATTAATTTAAAGAAAAGTTAATTGAAAATTTGATTTTATAATTAATTAAATAATTGATTATATGTCAAATATGATAACTATTTTAAATTGTTTCAGTTTATTAAAGCTCTAAATTAATTTAAATTAATTCATCCCTAAACCTGTTATTTCAATTTTAGCCAAAATCCTACCTAATTCTACTCATTCTTTACCAATTTGGCTATAGCGTTAAATTGAAATGGCCATATTTCACAAAATATGGCCAAATAATAAACACCCCCTCACCAGCCCTTTGTTTCATCCTCCTATTGGGCCAATTTTGACCGCAACCATTTGGCCCAACACCCAAATTCGCCCCAGCCCAATACCAAAATTCCCTTAACCCGCCTAAGACCTGCTCTGACCCGGCCCAAACCCTTCTATCCGCCTTATCACACCCCTATTCTCATCTTTCACTCAACAACACCAAACACTCCCTTCTCTCACCTTCTTCTTTGTCCAACTCCTCTCTCAAACCATAGCCGCCCTTCTTCTCTCCTCCATTTTCTATCACGCGTCTACTCTCCCTTGTTGTACGAAGCAACGCGCTTCGTACAACACCTCAGCAATCCAGTACGCCCCCATCCCCCCTTGTCCTTCCCCTTTCATCTTTCTAAAAAATGACAACCCTAACCCCATTAACAGCTTCAATGTCACTCACATCCTCACCATCCCTAAACCCCTCTAACGTTTCCATTTTTTTGTCCATTTTTCTCTGTCAAAGGTGTGCTGGCATGGTCTAGAAGATTCTAGAACCCACCAAGTGTCACCCTCCTCTGTTAATCCGCGAAAATTTGTACAACTTCGTACAAGGTTGATGCTGGAAGGTTATCCAGCAAAAGGAATTTGAAATTCCTTCAACCAAAATCCCTAAAAAGCCCTTTATTTTCCCCCCTTTTTCCACCCCGACTTCTCCTATAAATCCCCCCTAGCTGCATGTTAACGAGCTGATTTTGGGGAAAGATTGGGGGTTCTGGATAATCATTTCTCTAACCTCACAAAACCAGTCAGCTATTGGGGAAGAAAGCACTAAAAAAAATTGAATTCTAATTGGGGTTGATATTAATCTGGTGGTGGTAAGGTTTTTCGGTGAAGTTCAAGGTCCAAGTTGCTGCCCTAAAAAAAGTTAAACCCCCTTGCCCTCTTCCCTTTACTGTTTTAGTTTCATTTTTTACATTATGAAATGTCTAAATCTTGGTAAAAATCTGGGTTCTGGTCTTGTTTGTTAGTTTTAAAGACATATGTTTCAATTTTAGACTGTTATAGTTTTTGTGATTTTGAGTGATGATTTCGTGTTGGAGGCATGAGGTCTCACTATTCATGTATAATTTGTGAACACAGTGGATATGAGAGTGAAATCATAGTTATATCTGTTGCTATCTGATGTAAATGATATGATGTGAATGCTATCCTATTTTGTTCTTGAAATGATTGATTTTTCTATTGTTTGTTCCCCAACCCCCGTTTGTTATAATCATGCTCCTATCTTGTTGATTGAGCCTGTCTAAATATTGTTATTTCATGTATGTATTGGTTAAGTATTAGTGTTGTTTATTCATGTCTAAATCGATGTCTGTAATCATCTTGTAACACTATTTCCTTTTCCCTGTAGAAACCCCATAGTTACACTAGTCTATGTTCGACCCATGTGATATGCAAATGTTATGAACTTGAGTATGAATCTGTTATTAAGATTTAGAATTGGTTTCATGAAATGCTTGACCCCTCCTGTTATTCTTAATCCCTTTGATCTTACCCTTTACCTATTTTCTTCTCTTCTTTATTGTTTCTTGCTATGTATGATATCAACCTGAGTACCTCAACTGTTAGTGTTATTCTCTTACATTTAGGGTGATGTTTTAGGTTAATTTTGAGTGCTGATAAGTTGTATTGATTCTTGTTTGGATTTATATGACATGTATATGAATGTTATACTTGTTTATTAATATTCAACCCCTTCACGTTTCCCCTATTTTCCTCAATTTGATAGAGATCCTATTTTCCTCTTCCTTTTTCCCGTTTACTGCCTTGTTAATGTCAAAATGGTTATAGGATGATGTTAACTTGTGTGTATGAATTGGTTAAATTCTGTTGTCATTCTCTCATGTTTAAGTTAGTATGAATAGCAATATCTTAACACTGTGACCTTTTTAAAGCTTCATGACTGCTATTGATTCTTTGTTTGTCATGTGAAAATGCTATAAGCTTTAGACTTGCTGTTAGAATGGTTATTGTTGTTCAACTCCCATTTCTCTATCTTCTACCCTGTTCTCTTCCCCTTTACCTTTAATGATTTGATCATGCTAGATGACTGTATGTGAGCCTATTAACCATGGATTAGAATTAGCTTAAGTTTAAAAATCTGAACTCTGTGTTGTTGTGTGTCAAAGTTTTGTTATGATTAGGAGCTAGAGGTAAGGCATATCCACTCATGACATGCTCCTCACCCCTGTAGGTTCCTCTGTTTTATCTTCCCTAAAGATGCTAACTTTATTATCTACTTTGTATGTTACATGTATGAACTGTGAAATGACTTTGGTATTTATCATGATAACAACCTGCTTATATATCCCTCTCCTGTATTCTCATGTGATTTTCAACTAGTGATTGATGTTTTAAAAGGAAAAAACTTGTCCAGCCTGCTTGACTTATCTGTGGTTAATGTGTGATGTCTAGATTATGTGATGTCTAGATTAGGCTCTTTAACTAGTCTTTCTTGCTTAGATGATCTGTGTTAGAGCTGTTCAAAGGCCCCTTGTGTAACTCAAAATCAGCATGCTCCCTATGTTTCAATGTTTAAAAGTTTAAGTGTTAAGAGTGACTAAGTATGATTAAGTTTGCTAAGTATATTTTAGACTGATTTGTGTCTCCATGCCATGCTCCTTTTCTTTTCAAACATGTGTATATGTGTATATCTGAGTCAATCTCTTGCCCTTTTGATTTCTGGAAAAATGATCAACCTTTATGAATATTTGAAAGATTTGAAGTCTTGTAATTGAGATAATATAATCCCTAGGTGATGAATTTGTGACTTGGTATCTTGTTTCACATATCTTAAACTTTGTATGAATTCCTGTGTATTGGTAAATTGGTCGTCAAGAAATATTCTTAAAGTATGAAATTTATACATTGTTTAAATTACTCTTGCTTAATTTAGTTAAAATATGTACTAATCTTTATCTATTTTTACTCTTTCTATGCATAAAATCTGGTAGAATCCAATTGGTCTTCCAAAATTCCCCGGCATCATCTAGTTGGGCTTAGACTAACACTGTCCGTTGGTCCAGCATGAATAAGCCCCAAAAGGGCTGAGTTATTAAAGACAGAAGCAACAACAGCCGAAGGAAAATGGGCCAAGCCCAAGTGAGACCAGCGGAAAAGTCCAAGTGGACTAAATAGATAAAAAATGGGCCAAGCCCATGAGATTCAGCAGCAGCAATAGCCCAAAGGGCTAAAAGATGAAAAAGTGGACTATGTCCAAAGTGAATGGCGGTGGGCCTAAATAGGGCCCACACACTAGAATTAGGACAAGATTAGCTTAATTTCCTATGTTTTATGCCTTTGAATTGCTAATTAGTTTTAATTATATAATATGGACTAACTTTGCAAAACTTAGTTAAATTATCCCTAAACAAAATCAAAATTTCTGTTCAAACATTTCTTTTATATATGTTAATTACTGTTTTACTCGAATTATTCATAAAAACCATTTTAAAATGTCAACTCTTTTCCCCCATGTGTATAAAATCAATCTTTCATATATCATCTTTTAAAATCATTTCTTTCTAAAAACAAGATGTTTTCATAACAAATGAAACCCGTTTTCAAAAGTTAGTCAACGAGTTAGTTTTTCAAACAAGCCCGGGCAACTGCAAGTTAGCGGATACTCTTGGTGCCTTAACACTCTTCCAAGAGTATTAACCCTTACCCTTACCCTTAATCTCTCGATTTTTGAAACCTTTATCTGTTTTGGGGTTTTGAAAATCCTTATTAGTTTTTTCTTGGTTTTTAATTTATAAAAACTAAGTGACGACTCTTGATTTAAATTAAAGACATTTTGGAAACTTTAATTAGATTTTCAAAACAATTTTCAATAAACAAAGCCATGTTTTTCCGTCCTTACCAAAAAAGGATCAAAACAATGGGGTCCGGGACCTCCATGGACTTTGCCATTCCAGACCTGGTGCCTAGGGCTGCGTTTGCCAAAGGGAGGGTATAAGACAAAGTAGAGGTATACATGCAGTGTCCTTCCATAGAACCTACCTGCTAGGCCAGATCGACACCTGAGGAGGTACATATAGAGTTACCATTTCCCCCTGAGATTTTCATGCATCATATCAATCATTGTTTGAGGCTCCACCCTTGGTTGCTATTTGTTGAGTGTACGCTCCGGTTGTATGGGTGGTTGGAGGGTTTGTTTTCACCTATTTGCATTCCTCGGTTGTATGGGCTGCCGGGGGACTGTAGGTAGACTCTTGTTACTTTATTGCGGTGTTATCCCCTATTATGGTTATACTTATAAGATTATATATGGCTAAGTTATTACTTGTTGGATTTGAGATTGGTATGATTAGTTGGGTTATTGATTCCTGTTTTCGAGCTTGTCTATCTTTACTCTCCTCTTCCTTTCCTTGTACCTGAGGTTACTGGTATACCGTCCATTTCTAAAACCTATCATGTATATATTGTTATTGCAAGGATCTCAGGTGTGTCATTTCTTACTTTCACCTGTGCCTGTTGTGTATATATTCTACTTGCTAGCCTTGTATGTTGTTTCTGTTGTCTTCCCACGGGATAGTTCCTGTGTACTTTTTATTGATTTCTGTGACTACTTGCTTCTATTCTGTCTGTTATTATGCTTTTATCTGATATATGCCCAGTCAGCCTATAATACCTACTGGGTACCTCATGCTTCGCATTTGTTGCTCATACTACACTCTATATATTCTGGTGCAGATCCTAGTGTGGGCCATCGCCGCTAGCTCGTAAGAGACTTGTGCTTGGAGATTTTTGACTATCCCAGACTGAGGGTGAGCTATTGGCGATCAGAGCTTGACTTTTGTTTGTCTTTTGTACATGTTGTACTCTCGTAGTTCAGAGACATGATGTTTATGTTATTTTGGACCCTTTGTACTCCTTATGTAGATCCGGCTCTTATACGCTATGATACCAGGTTTTGGGTTTGTTTAGCTTCCGCAGTGTGTTTATATTGCTCCTATTATCTATTTTATTCATTTTGTTCCTTTGTTTCTTCTTATTAAACTATTCTTCCATTTGAGTTGATAGTATGTGGCCTATTACTAATCATTCTGGGATATGGGGATTGGTTCACCAACTGGAGGGTTTAGGTGCCATCATGACCGAGAAATTGGTTTGTGATAGCTTGGTATCAGAGCTCTAGGTTCACCGGTATCATTGTTATAGGAGCCAATGTCTAGTAAAGTCCTGCGGATCGGGGCGGAGACGCCCGTACTCAATATTTAGGAGGCTATGGTGACATCTTAGGAAAATGGACTTTTTTTGTTTCTCTCTCATGCATAGTATACTTGAAAGTTTCTGGAAATCTCACTTATTCTAGTTCACTCTTCCGTAGATGGTTCGTACGAGATCTTTAGCTTCTGGCAGAGGAGAGCCTCTTTCCCCTACACCTCCGACTCCAGCTAGGGGTAGGGGTGGTCGCAAGGGTAGAGGTAGAGGTTATCCCAGGGCAGCAACACTAGCTAGAGATGCTAGAGTTGAGATATAGCCCGAGTTTGAAAATGAGCCATAGTTTTCTCCAGAGTAGCAGCATGTGGGCCCGAGGATAGCACATGTACCACAAGTTTTTGTGCCATATTCAGCCCCAGCTCAGTCTTCGGATATTAGGGGTTTACTTGTTCAGCTTCTGGGTATGATTGGGGAGAGACCTTCTGAGGTAGTACCTACTTCCGCTCAGGGGGAAGCCTTGGGTGTTCAAAGTTCAGGAGCGCAACTTGCTACTGCGGCTCCTTGTGTCGAGGTTGTTCCGATTCCATTAGATGCACATCCTCTTGCTCCTCGCCCAGCTATGATGGATGGGGAGCAGAAGGCCTTGGGTAGATTTTTGAGGTTGGCACCACCGAGATTTGCTAGTACGCTGGGTCAGGACCCACACAATTGTATTACTACCTGTGAGGAGATGTTGCATCATTTGTGGTTATCAGCCACAATAGCACCAGGGTCAGTCCAGCCGACCAGTTTAGGCCTCACTTCAGACTTCCGATAGTACCTAGTTTGAGCAGGGCCAGAGCAGCCATCATGGCTATAACAGTCAGTCTTTGAGGGGTACAACTTCTAGGGCATCAAGCCGTGGTGGCCATACGGGTTCTGCTGGTTCATCCCGACTAAGTAGGTCGTCAGGGGATTGTTTCACCTTTGGTATTTTTAGTCATTTTGCTAGAGATTTCCCCCAGTAGGGTGCAGTTTAGCTAGCCGTTCCACTGGCTCAACCTATTCGCTCTGTTCAGCCAGCGGCTCAAGGAGATGGTGCTCTACGTGGCAGTAGGTGGTTGGGATGATGGTCGAGTAGGTGGAGGTTATCGTCAATTCTATGCAGTCCCTGAGAGATGGGAGGTAGAGGCCTCAGATACCGTGATTACAAGTACAATTTTTGTATGCCATCAGTCTGCTATGGCTTTATTTGATCCTGGATCCACTTGTTCATATGTATTTGCCTACTTTCTGCCTTGTTTGGGGTTGTCTAGTGAGCCATTATCTGTTCCTATTTCTATTTCAACCCCAGTAGGAGATTCTTTAGTAGTGGATCAGATTGTGAGATCTTGTGTGATATCTGTTGGTGATTTGGAGACTTAGGGTGATTTGATGATCCTTGACATGTTAGATTTTTATGTAATACTGGGCATGGACTGGTTATCCCCTCACCGTGCAGTTTTGGATTGTTATGCCAAGACAGTTACCATAGCCATGCCCGGTGTATCCCCGGTTATGTGGCAGGGTTCTGTTAGTCATGCACCATCTGGGATCATCTCTTGTCTTCGAGCTAGGAAGTTGATTTCTCGTGGGTGTTTAGCTTATCTAGCATATGTTCGAGATGCTAGTGCTAACCCTTCATTTCCTGAGTCTGTCCCTGTGGTTAGAGACTTTCTAAATGTGTTCCCTACTGACCTTCCAGGACTTCCACCTGAGGGAGATATTGATTTTGCCATTGAGTTAGAGCCGGGCACCAGGCCTATTACTATTTCTTCCTACCGTATGGCTTCTACTGAGTTGAGAGAGCTTAAGGTGCAGCTCCAGGATTTGTTAGCTAAGGGGTTTATTAGACCGAGTGTGTCTCCTTATGGTGCTCCTATTCTCTTCGTGAAGAAGAAGGATGGGTCGATGCAAATGTGTATTAATTACCGGTAGCTGAATAAGGTGACGGTGAAGAATAGGTATCCGATGTCAAGGATTGATGACTTATTTGATTAGCTTGAGGGTTCAGTCGTGTTTTCGAAGATTGATTTGAGGTCCGACTACCATCAGTTGAGGATTAGGGAAAAGGACATCCCTAAGACAGTATTCAGGACACGTTATGGCCACTATGAGTTTCTGGTGATGTCTTTTGGGTTGACTAATGCCCCCGCAACCTTTATGGATTTGATGCATAGGGTTCTTAGCCCGTTCTTGGATATGTTCATGATAGTATTTATTGATGACATTCTGATATACTCGACGAGTAGGGATGAGTATGAGCAACACTTGAAGACTGTACTTCAGACTTTGAGAGATCATTGGCTTTATGCCAAGTTCTCAAAGTGTGAGTTTTGGCTTGAGTCAGTTGCATTCCTAGGACACGTGGTGTCTAAGGATAGGATTAGAGTTGATCCAGGTATGATTTCTGCGGTTTGTGATTGTCCTAGACCTACTACTCCTACCAAGGTTCGCAACTTTGTTGGTTTAGCCAAGACATTTCGTTAAGGGATTTTATTACATAGAAGCACCCTTGACTATGCTGACTAGGAATGATGTTCCATTTTAGTTGTCAGATCAGTGCGAGGATAGCTTCCAGAGGCTTAAGGCCTTATTGACTTTACCTCTAAGTTTTACCTTGCTGGTCGAGGGTCATAGTTTCACCGTTTATTGTGATGCTTCCAGGGTTGGTCTTGGTTGTGTGTTGATGCAGCAGGGTCGAGTGATAGCATTTGCTTTGAGACAACTAAAGGTTCACGAGCGCAACTCCCCACTTATGACTTAGAGTTGGCTGTGGTAGTCTGGAGGCACTATTTATATGGAGTTCATTGTGAGACATTCATCGACCACCGTAGTCTTCAGTACATTACGAGTCATTGAGAGCTAAACTCGACGCAGCGAAGATGGATTGAGCTACTAAAGGACTATGATTTCACCATTCAATATAATCCGAGCAAGGCAAACGTGGTAGCGGATGCCTTGAGTCGGAAGGCGGTGAGTATGGGTAGCCTAGCTTCACTCTCAGTTTCTGAGTGACCGTTGGCCTTGGACATCCAGTCCTTGGCTAACTGATTGGTTAGGCTTGACTTGTTGAATCCTAGCAGGGTTCTTGCCAGTGTTGAGGTCCGTTCTACACTAGTTGATTAGATTCAGAGCCAACAGTTTGAGGATCACAGTTTGTGTTACCTTCATGATCAGGTAGTTTTGGGTGAGACCAGCCGGGCTACTTTGGGTTTTGATGGTATTCTGAGGTTTGATCATCGTCTTTGTGTTTTTAGGGTTGGAGATTTGATTCAGCTGATACTTTGTGAGGCACATTGTTCTAGATACTCCATTCATTCTGGCACGGTGAATATGTATAGTGATTTGAGACAGCTTTACTGGTGGTACGGTATGAAGCGGGAGCAGTGGAGTTTGTATCTCAGTGCAGGTTAAGTTCGAGCATATGAGACCGGGTGGCTTAATGCAGTGACTTCCCATTCCTGAGTGGAAGTGGGAAGGTATTACTATGGAATTCATTGTTGGTTTGCCTCGTACTTCTTGGGGTTTGATTCCATTTGGGCGATCATTGATAGGCTGACCAAGTCAGCAAATTTCTTGCTGGTTCATACTTCTTATGGTGCAGAGAGGTTAGCCCAGATCTACATTTGTTTGGTTGTTCGGTTGCACGGGGTCCCAGCTTCTATCATTTCAGACCGCGGCACTCAGTTCACATCTCAGTTCTAGAGGGCTTACAGAGGGATTTGTGTATAGAGGGTCAGCTTAGTACTGCCTTCCACCCTCAGACAGATGGCCAGTCCAAGAGGACTATCCAGGTCCTGGAGGACATGCTTCAGGATTGTGTTCTTAACTTTGGAGGTTCATGGGATCAGTTTGTGCCTTTGGCCGAGTTTTCTTATAAGAATAGCTTCTATTCGAGCACCACCATGGCACCTTTTGAGGCATTGTATGGTAGGCATTGCAGATCGCTGATTGGATGGTTTGGAGTCCAGACAGCAGAGTACAAATTTGCTTAGAGATTATTTGGATCGAGTCCGTTTGATTCAGAATAGACTTAGAGCGGCCCAGAGTAGGCAAAAAAGTTATACTGATCGTAAACTTCATTCATTGGAGTTCAGTGTTGGTGACTTGGTTTTCCTTCGAGTATCGCCCGTGAAGGGCGTGATGAGATTTGGTCGGCAGGGTAAGTTTAGCGCCAAGTTTATTGGGCCGTTTGAGATTCTACAGAGGGTTGGTAGTGTTGCCTACATGCTAGCTTTGCCTCTGATGTTTGCATCTGTTCATCCAGTTTTTCATGTCTCAATGTTGCACCGGTATATGCCAGATGAGTCTCATATATTGCATTGGGATTCGGTTTAGTTAGATGAGAGTTTGTCATTTGTTGAGGAGCCGATAACTATTCTGGACAGAGATATCAGAAGATTGAGATCTAGGGAGATTTTGGTTGTGAAAGTTCAGTGGAGGCATCATTCGATTGAGGAGGCTACTTGGGAGACCGAGAGTGAGTTACGTGCGCAGTATCCGCAGTTGTTCGAGCCTTCAAGTACTCCTTTGTTCTTGACTTTCGAGGACAAAAGTCTTTTTAGTAGTGGATGTTGTGATGACCCTTTCGGTAATCTTCGCATTTTCACATTTGTTGTATTTTTAGAGCCTTCCTGTAGTGACCCCAAGTCATTTATGACTTGCTGGGACCAGTGGTTCGGTGCCCTGGTCGTTCGTTTGGTTGTTTTGGCTGTTTGCCTATCTTTAGAGGATTAACTTAGAATATCGTTGACTTTAGTCAACATTCTTAGCTAACATGCTCGGAATTGAATTTTGACAGTTCCGATAGATCCGTAGTGTTGAGTTTGATCTAGCTCGACCTTCAGTTGAGGCCTGAGAACTTCCGGTGTTAGTTTTGTGTTATATTCTTTGTTTTTAGGCCATTTGGAGTTGAAAGTGTAACTTTTGGTGACTTTCGATGATCGGAGCGTCATATTCAAAATCCGATGATTTCATCAGCTTTGGAATGTTGAGTTTGGGTTAGGTAGGTAGTTTTTTAAGGTTTCGGGTGAGCCGGGCTCATTTCGAGCCTTTGAGTTCTTATTAATTATTGTTTACTTGGGTCAAAATTTCTCCAAAACGACCTCGTATGCAAGTTTCGTCGATTCCGTTGAGTCCAAAATGTCATTTCCACTCTATCAGTATTATTGATTTTTGAATATCGGTTTCCAATTTTTCTGGGAATGCCCTGTAGAGTTTACAAGAGTTGTAGAAAAATATTGCAGGCCAGGCCTTCAGCGCCATCGACGCTGGCCTAGAGCGATCGCGCTCATACGCATTTCGGCTGGCCAGCGTGATAGCTTTGCCTGAGCATCGTTGGCGCTGGCCAATTCCCTGCATTTAATTATTTCCTTGTTTTCATTTTTCCAACATTTTAACTAAGCTTTTCCCAACTCCAAACACTTAAACACTCTCCCAAATTGCTCCCATACCAGTTCTAACCTTGGGGAAATTGTTGTTCATCATAAATCCATGTTTCTTGGTCTCATGGTAAGTCATCTTGTCCAACTTGCTTCCTTTTGGTTTTCTCTAAAATCCACCAATGTTGCTAAATTCCAAAGGCTTGAAAATTGTTGCAGTGGCTGCCTCACAGCTCTTGCATGTTCGTGGGTTTGGAGAATTATCCGTCTTGGCTTAAATTCTATCTTTGGGGTAAGTAATCCTTGCCTAATTTCTGATTGTTATTCTTAAATTTCCATCTTTAGGCTGTCACACCCCGAGGTTATCCCCTAGAAGTAACACAGGACTTAGGACCACAAGGATACCAAGCTAACCCTTGGTCATAGCATTCTCAAGAAAACATAAAGGAAACATAGTGGAAGCATCATATATAAAGATAGAATAGCATAAGATAGATGGTCGAATCAAAGAGATATGACACCCCCGAAGAGTTACATATGGTCTATGTCTGAAAGCCTCTAATCATAACATAATGAGTTGCTAGGACAAGACCCTAGCTAACTCGAAGTACGGAAATAAAGTCAACATAAGCTAAGAACATGACTAGTCCTCAACCTAAGAGGACTCAACCACAACTGGCGGAGTAAGTGGCCTGGGAACTCTAGCCACGAACCTGAGAAGGGACACCTGAATCTGCATCATTAAAGGATGCAGCGCAAAATATGCATCAGTACTATGGAATGTACTGAATATACGACAATGCATAAATAGGATGGAAACATGCTTTAAAACGTACTTAGACAAAATCCATACATACTTATAATAGGGTATCATGAGTAAATAGAATACTGGAAAGATGAAACATGAAGTAAAAGCCAAACCTTAAGGTAAGAGTTCATAAAGCTTAGAAAACTTGAAAACATACATAAGGGAGTTTCTTATAACCGACATGAGACCATGTGAGCTTACATGGAATCTAACTATATAACCCTAGTTAGCAAAGCTGACTTGAACCTTGCCAAGGAATGAGTCACCATACCCAACTATATAACGCTAGTTGGCAAAGCTTCCCTAATACCCGTTAGGACACATGACACCATTCGTAAAGACGTGGATCCACTCTCATAAGCCTATAACGCACATATCATTACATAACCTACGCTGGCAACACAGTTTCTGGATTTGGGTAATTGAACCCTCATCGCTCGGTGCTAAATACTACTCTCAAAACATGCACATGTAGCTCACTATTTCATTGTGGCACCATATCATGCCAAATCTTATTCATAAAGCATGAAAACACATCGGGCATCATGCAAATTTTCATGTCATAGTTCATAAAGCTAGGAATAGCCATAATTCAAAATATTCTTTTCTTTCTAAATTCATACTTGAAGAATTAGGCATGCAATTTTGTTAATACATAAAGGCCATGATATCTAATCATGCCAAGTTTCTCTTGAAAACATGCAATTTCATAGTTTCATGCTAGAAATCAATTCTCATACCTGGGATTTTAAAACCAATGAAGGAGGCATGAACAAATCATGTAAACTCAATAAGAAACCATGAAATTAAACATAGAAACTGATTTCATAAATTTTCCCCAAATTTAGATCAAAACCCTAATTTCATAAGTTCATAATTCAACATAAGAATTGAGGATTTTGGGCACAAGGGTGAAAGGAACCCATTTCTGAATACCCACATACCTTAGAAGAAGATGACCCACTTCAATGGAAAAGACTTAGGAGGCTTGACTTGGAGCTTGGAGACTTGAAGCTTGAGGAAGAACTTTTCTTCTTTTTGGAGGGGAATGAATTATTTAGGAGGAACTTAGGGTAATAAGGGTGAAAACCCTACTTGAAATAGTCAAAATGACCTCACTTAGTAGTTAAAAGGGTGGGAAAAGACCAAAATACCTCTGGGACCTGTCTTAGAAAAATCAGGAAGTTTGGTCGGCTTCAGGTTCTACGGTTTGATTCCACGGATCATCGTTTGAACCATGACTCGTGGTTCCAACTCATGGAACCTGGTCGTCTAGAGAGTCTGAAGGAACATTTCTACGGGCCAATAATATGGACTCGTAGAACAAATAATGGGTCATCATTTAAAGTCATCGTTGCTGGGAATACAGTTGACCGTTGGTCAAACCACGACTCAAGATGACGGGTTGTCGTCTGGATGATGGGTCGTTGAACCCAGTCGTCATTTCAGATGGACCTATCACTCCTCTGATCTGAGTTCCACGAGTGGATAGGATGGACCCGTGGTTTGAACCACAGTCCATAGAACCCACTCATGGTTCCAGACCAAAGGCTGAACCAGCATAAGGCCGACCATGGCTCCATTCCACGACCCGTGGTTTGAACGATGGTCCGTGGTTTGGACCCCGTAGTTCCTGGAACATGAATTTTTTGAGGTTTTTAACTTAAATAGCTTGATATGTTTCCGGGGTGTTACAATATCTCCCCCTTGGGATCATTCGTCCTTGAATGAAGACTAAACAAAGAAAACTGAGGAGAAAACATCCCAACAAAACATCAAAATATGGGAATCAAAGAGTAAACACAAAACCTGAACTTTTCAACTTGAAAACATGATAAACTAACTTCGTAAAACATGGATGCATGCTAGAATCATGAGAGTAACTGGTGGAATAGAATCGGAGGGACATACTAAGGAGGAAACTAGTACCTCAAGCTGAAATTGAATTGGAAGGAAAGAGATGAGGATATTTGGCCTTCATAGCCTCTTCCGCTTCCCAAGTAGCTCCTTCAACAAACTGATTCCTCCAAAGAACCTTTACCGAAGCAACTTCTTTATTCCTCAACCTCCGAATCTGACGATCAAGGATCTCCATGGGAACCTCCTCATAGGTGATACTATCCTTCACTCTCACATCCTCCAAAGGGACAATCAAGCTCGGATCACCAACACACTTCTACAATAATGAAACATGGAAAACGTGATGAACCGCTGCCAACTCCGTTGGCCACTCCAACTCATATGCAACGCTACCAACTCTCCTCAAAATATAATAAGGACCTACAAAAAATAGGGACTAAGTTTTCCTTTCTTGCTAAACCTCATCACACCCTTCATGGGTGACACCTTAAGAAAACCCAATCATCAACCTCAAATTACAACTCCCTTCTCCTCACATCCGTATAATCTTTATGTTGACTCTGTGCAGTCTTCAACCTTTCCTTAATAAGCTGAACCTTGTCCATAGTCTCATGCACAGAATCTAGACCAATCAAGGCTACCTCACCAACCTCGAACCAACCAATAGGAGATCTACACCTCTGACCATAAAGTGCCTCATACGGAGCCATCTGGATGCTAGATTGAAAACTGTTGTTGTAGGCAAATTCAATAAGAGGTAAGTGATCATCCCAGTTGTATTTGAAGTCAATCATGCACGCTGTCAACATATCCTCCAAAGTCTGATTAGTGCACTCTGCCTGACTGCCTGTCTGAGGGTGAAAATATGTGCTAAGCTTCACTCGAGTATCAAGACCTTTCAGAAACGATCTCCAAAACTGAGATGTAAACTGAGGACCTCTATCAGAAATGGTAGACAAGGGAACACCATGCAATCGAACTATCTCCCGAATGTAGAGTCTGGCATAATCATCCATTGTATCCGTAGTCTTAACAGCCAAGAAGTGGGATGATTTGGTCATCCGCTCGACAATCACCCAAATGGAATCATGTTGCCTTCGAGTATGAGGCAAACTAGTAATGAAGTCCATATTGATCGCTTCCCATTTCCAATTGGGAAGGTCAATATCTTGAAGCATACCACCCGGCCTTTGATGTTCCACTTTGACTTTTTGATTGTTGGGACACTTAGCCACAAACCCGGCTATGTCCTTCTTCATACCGTTCCACCAAAAGACTTCCCGTAGATCATGGTACATCTTAGTGGCACCCGGATGGATGAAATATCTAGAACTGTAAGAAAACCTCCACCCGCTGCTGGTGAACTGCACCCTTAATCTAAAGTAGAATAGGATCCTCGTCTTTCTTTTCCTTCACCTCAGCTACCAAAGATGATTCTACACTATTTTGTACAATCACACCACCTTCTTTCGAGTCCATAAGGTGAACTCCCAACCGAGCTAGCCTATGAACCTCCTTAACCAATTCCTTTTTCCCGTCATCAACAGAAGACACACTTCCATGGACAATCTACTCAAGGCATCCACCACGATATTGGCCTTACCCGAATTGTAAAGCACACTTATCATAATCCTTAAGGAGTTTGAGCCATCTCCTTTGTCGCAAATTCAACTCCTTCTGAGTGACAATATACTGGAGACTCTTATGATCGGTAAATGCATCCACATGCATACCGTACAAGTAGTGTCTCCAAATCTTCAAAGCAAAGACCACAGCTGCCAACTCAAGATCATGAGTTGGATAGTTCTTCTCGTGAGTCTTAAGTTGTCCCAAAGAATAAGCAATCACCTTACCACGATGCATCAAACCACAACCCTAACAATTCCTAGAAGTATCACAATACACCACAAAATCATCTAAGCCCCCGGGTAGAGCTAACACTGGTCAATCTAGTCTTCAGTTCCTGGAAGTTCTTGTCACACAAGTCGGACCACTGAAATTTTACCTTCTTCTGAGTCAATCGGGTCAAAGGGGCAGCAATGGAAGAAAAGCCTTCCATAAACCTCTTGTAGTAACCAGCCAAACCCAAAAAGCTCCTAATATCAGACGGAGAAGTAGGTCTAGGCCAGTTCTTTACTACCTCTATCTTTTGAGAATCAACCCGAATACCATCTTTAGTCACAATATGACCCAGAAAAGCAACAGACTGCATCCAAAACTCACACTTGCTAAACATAGCAAACAACTGTGTATCCTTAAGGGTTTGCAACACAACCCTTAGGTGACTGCATGCTCCTCCTCACTCCGAGAGTAAATGAAGATATCATCAATGAAAACAATCACAAACATATCCAAATACTATTTGAACACAGTTCATCAAATCCATAAAAGCTGTAGGAGCATTTTTTAGACCAAAAGACATCATAACAAATTTATAATGACCATACCGAGTTCTGAAGGCTGTCTTCAGAATATTACACTCTCTAACACGAAGCTGATGATAACCGGATCTAAGGTCGATCTTGGAGAAGAAACTAGCACCCTGAAGCTGATCAAACAAGTCATCAATCCTAGGAATGGGATACTTATTCTTGATTGTGACCTTGTTCAACTGACGGTAATCAATACACATTCTAAGGGAACCATCCTTCTTTCGAACAAAAAAAACTGGGGCACCCCATGGAAAAAATGCTAGGCCTAATGAACCCTTTATCAAGAAGGTCCTTCAACTGATCCTTCAACTCTTTAAGTTCCATGGGAGCCATCCTATAAGGAGGAATAGAGATAGGATTCGTATCCGGAAGAAGATCTATCCAAAAGTCAATCTCCTGCTCGGGAAGGACATCGGGCAAGTCATCGGGAAACACTTCTGAGAATTTATTCACAATAGGGACAAACTGAATAGATGGGGTCTCAGACTCTGTGTCCATAACCCAAACTATATGATAGACATAGCCTTTAGAAATCATCTTCTTAGCCTTAGGATAGAATATGAAGTGACCTTTCAAAGAAGAGGGGCTACCTTGCCATTCTAGGGCGGGTTCATTAGGGAACTTGAAACTAACAACATGAGTACGACGGTAAACCAAGGCATAACAAGCATACAACCAGTCCATACTAAGAATAACATCAAAATCAATCATCTCCAACTCTACTAGATCCGCTGAAGTGACTCTATAAAGGACTCAGATAAGGCAATTTTGGTAGATCCTTTCGGCTAGGACTGACTCACCAACAAGAGTAGAAACATGAAAAGGTTCTCAAAGCATTTCAGGATGAATCTTGAACTTGCAAGCAACATAAGGGGTTACAAAAGATAAGGAGGCACCGGGGTCCAACAAAGCATACACATCAAGAGATAAGACTTTCAACATACCAGTAACCACATCTGGGGAACCCTCCTAATCCTGATGGGAGGACATAGCATAAAGACAGTTCTAGCACTGACCACCAAAACTAGAAGTTGCTCCCTGCTGGGCTGGTCTACCCCCTGAAGCTGCTGGGGCAGACTGAGTCCTACCACCTCCCTGCCCCTTCCTAGCTGAAGGGCAATCTCGGATATGATGTCCAGCCTGACCACATCCGTAGCAACTACCTAAACCAGCCAAACACTCACTATAATGACTCTTACCACACTTAGCACAAGCAGGATATGAAGGGCCCTTAGCAACACTACCCTGAGACTGGGAATAGAAACCATATCCTCTACCACCCTGATCATGAAGAGGCTTCTGAGCCTGGGTAGGAGCACTAGCAGAAGAATGAACGGATCATGATGACTTCTTCTGGAAAGAAGAGCGATGTCCACCTCCGAACCTATGATGACCAAAACCTTATTCCTCGAATCTAACTCTCTTGTTCTCCCTTGCCATCTCCCTAAGCTTGTCACCCTCAATCTGATGGGCATGAGTCATGAGTCGTGAAATGTTCATATAACTCAACAACAAAGCAGAACTACACTCTGTCTTCACCACATCATAAACCCCATACATAAACTTGCTCATTTGATCATGTGGGTCCACTATTATGGAGGGAGCATATCTGAGTGAACTTTAGACTATACTCTTGCACCGACATCGAACCTTTTCTCAAGTTCACAAATTCCTCCACCTTCGCTTGCCTCAACTCTCGGGGAAAGAACCTATCAAGGAAGCCCTTCTCAAAACACTCCCAAGTAATGGGGACCACGTCCCTCACCCTAGTATCCTTCCATTGTGTGAACCAAATATGAGCCACATCCTTGAGTTGATAAGATGCAAGCTCAACATAATCAACCCCAACCACTTGCATAACTTCAAAGATCTTCTTCACTTCATCAATAAATTTGAGCAGGTCCTCACTCACTTTTGAACCCCAAAATTTAGGTGGGCTCATCCGGACAAGGTCACGAACTCGGGCCGCTACCCCACCTTGAGGATAGACTGGGGCAGGAGCTGGCTGATTCGCCTGAGTGGCCTGAGTCTGGTCTAGCAAATGGATGGAGTTCCTGAACTCCTCATTCGTGATATCGAGAACTGGAACGGGAGGAACAACATTCCGAGTGGCTCACGGAGGCATAGAACGTCGAGGAGGCATAATTTGAAATGTACAAGATGAGGATTAGAGGAACATAAGAGTTAAGCTCTATCGCACAAAATGATCATAAAAGGAGTGAAGTTTTCTAAGACATCTCATAACTTCCCTCTCATATGTGTGGTGTGCTTCACACACATGAACAAGATTCTACTCGATGCGATTTTCAGACATCCTAGGACTCTTGAACCTAGCTCTAATACCATGTTTGTCACACCCCGAGGTTACCCCCTAGACGTAACATGGGACTTAGGACCACAAGTATCCCAAACTAACCCTTGGTCATGGCATTCTCATGCAAACATAAAGGAAACATAGCGGAATCATTATATATAAAGACAGAATAGAATAATATAGATGGTCAAATCAAAGGGACATGACGCTCTCGAAGGGTTACATATGGTCTATGTTTGAAAGGCTCTAATCATAACATAATAAGTTTCTAGGACAAGACCCTAGCTAACTCAAAGTATAGAAATGAAGTCAACATAAGCTAAGAACATGACTTGTCCTCGACCTAAGAGGACTCACCCACAACTGGCAGAGTAAGTGGCCTGGGAACTTTAGCCACGAATCTGAGAAGGGACACCTAAATCTGCATCATTAAAGGATGCATCACAAAATATGCGTCAGTACTATGGAATGTATAGAATATACGGGAAATACATAAATAGGATGGAAACATGCTTTAAAACGTACTTAGACAAAATTCATACATACTTATAATAGGGTATCATGAGTAAATAGCATACTGGAAAGATGAAACATGATGTAAAATCCAAACCTTAAGGTAAGAATTCATAAAGCATAGAAAACTTGAAAACATACATAAGGGAGGTTTTTATAACCGACATGAGACCATGTGAGCTTACATGGAATCTAACTATATAACCCTAGTTAGCAAAGCTGAATTGAACCTTGCCAAGGAAAAAGTCACCATGCCCAACTATATAACCCTAGTTGGCAAAGCTGCCCTAATGCCTGTTAGGACACAAGACACCATTTGTAAAGACGTGGATCCACTCTCATAAGCCTATAAGGCACATATCATTTCATAACATATGCTGGAAATGTAGTTTCTGGATTTGGGTAATCGAACCCTCATCGCTCGGTGCTAAATACTACTCCCAAAACATGCACATATAGCTCATCATTTCATAGTGGCACCATCTCATGCCAAATCTTATTCATAAAGCATGAAAACACATCGGGCATCATGCAAATTTTCATGTCATAGTTCATAAAGCTAGGCATAGCCATAATTCAAATAATGCTTTTCTTTCTAAATTCATACTTGAAGAATTAGGCATGCAATTTCGTAAATTCATAAAGGCCATAATATCTAATCATGCCAAGTTTCTCTTGAAAATAAGAAATTTCATAGTTTCATGCTAGTAATCAATTCTCATACTTGGTCTTTTAAAACCAATGAAGGAGTCATGAAAAATTCATGTAAAATTAATAAGAAACCATGAAATTAAACATAGAAACTGATTTCATAAATTTTCCCCAAATTTAGATCAAAATGCTAATTTCATAAGTTCATAATTCAACATAAGAATTGGAGATTTTGGACACAAGGGTGAAAGGAACTCATTGCTGCATACCCACATACCATAGAAGAAGATGACCCACTTCAATGGAAAAGACTTAGGAGGCTTGACTTGGAGCTTGGAGACTTGAGTTTGAGGAAGAACTTTTCTTTTTTTGGAGGCGAATGAATGATTTAGGAGGAACTTAGGGTAATAAGGGTGAAAACCCGACTTGAAATAGCCAAAATCACCTCACTTAGTAGTTAAAAGAGTGGGAAAAGACCAAAATACCCCTGGTACCTATCTTAGAAAAATCAGGAAGTTTGGTCGGCTTCAGGTTCTATGGTTTGATTCCACGGATCGTCGTTTGAACCATTATTCGTGGTTCCAACTCATGGAACCTGGTCGTCTAGACAGTCTGCAGGAACATTTCTATGGGTCAAGAGGATGGACCCATAGAACAAACGATGGGTCATCATTTAGAGTCATCATTGCTGGGAATACAGTTGACCCTTGGTCAAACCATGACTCAAGACGATGGGTCATCGTCTGGATGGCGGGTTGTCAAACCCAGTCGTCATTTCAGAGGGACCTATCACTCCTCTGATCTGAGTTACATGAGTGGATAGGACAGACCTGTGGTTTGAACCACGGTCCATAGAACCCACTTGTGGTTCCAGACCAGAGGCTGAACCAGCATAAGACTGACCACGACTCCATTCCATGACCTTTGGTTTGGACTCGTAGTTCCTGGAGCATGAATTTTTTTGAGGTTTTTAACTTAGATAGTTGGATATGTTTTCGGGGTGTTACATAGGCCTTATCTTGAGTGGGCTATTTTGACGCCCTCCTCTTGGCCAATTATGCTCATTTTTGGAGCATGTCTTCTTGGCATCGTTGTGGTCATTGTTCTCTTTTTGTTTTTGGTTTCGGGTTGTGGGCCCCGTGGGCCCACTTTTGACCTGGATTTTGACCCGGCTACAATTGTAGTGATATGGGTATCGTTAGACTCATTTTAATATTTTACTCATGTTTTTGATAGTTTGATTATCATTTAGGGTTTCTCAGAGCGATTCGGGCTAGGATTTCGTTGTCCCAACAACTTGTCATCGGACGACAGGTAGGTTACGATCTAAACTCCCTAGAATTAGCATATATTCGATAAAATTGTACTAGCTGACATCCTCGGGTTGGGTTGTTAGGTTGGTACCACATACCTTAACCACTTTCCATGATTTGCCTAATTTATTTTCTCCGTTGTGTGTAGTATTCTCCGTAGTTGATATTATCACCCTTATGGTCCTGTGTGGCCTTGTTCTGACTCTGTACTATATATGGTGGGTTATTCGGGGGTGTCCGTGAGTCTCGGGCATCATTATCGTGATATTATGCTGGCTATCTATGATGTAGAGCGATTGGAGCCTGTGCAGGGCCAATAGGTTGATTGTGAGCTGCTGGGCAGCTATTTATATTTAAGCATATCATTTCCATACATATAAATAGGTTTTATCCATGCTTTACTAAGGTTTTGGATTTGGGCCTACTGGAACTGATTTTCTAAACTTTGCATGGCTCTAAAGGACCATTTTCGACAGAAATGGATTGGAAATGGTTTGAATTATCATATGGATCTTCTTGGGGTAAAAGAAAGTAATGATTTCTATCACTAGTTTTACTATTAATGCTAGACTCGGCAGGGTCGGGGTGCAAGTTGAGTTTTCTTACAGAATTGGGATGATTTTAGCCTTGGTCAAACCGAGCACCTGAGATGACTTTCTACTGTTTAGACCCGGTTATGCCCGGGAACCTTTGAAGGGGTTTTTGAGACATTTTCCCACTACTTTAGTCCTGGACAGGGTCTGGGCATGCATATTCAAGATGGGGTATCTATCTTGAACTTGGAATTTCTTCCAGATGATATGTTTCGATACTGAGTTTTAGTATGGGATCCGGGACCTCCATGGACCTTGCCATTCCAGACCTGGGGCCTAGGGCTGCGTATGCCAGAGGGATGGTATATGGTGGAGTAGAGGTATACGGGCAGTGTCCTTCCATGGAACCTAACTGCTAGTCCTGATCGGCACTGGAAGGGATACATACAGAGTTACCATTTCACCTTGAGATCTTCATGCATCATATCATTCATTGTTTGAGGCTCCACCCTTGTTTGCTATTTGTTGAGTGTACACTCCGGTTGTATGGGCGGTCGGAGGGTTTGTTTTAACCTATTTGCATTCCTCGGTTGTATGGGCGACTGAGGGACTGTAAGTAGACTCTTGTTACTTTATTGTGGTGTTATCCCTTGTTACCCATATATTTATAAGATTATATATAGCTAAGTTGTTACTTGTTGGATTTGAGATTGGTATGATTAGTTGGGTTATTGAATCCTGTTTCCGAGCATGTCTATGTTTAGATAACATGATCTTATGTATCCATGAAATTGCATGCCAAATTCTTCAAGTTATAAATTTAGAAAGAAAAGTATATTTGAATTATGGCTATGCTAAGTTTTAAGATTTACGAACTGAAAGTGCATAACATCAGATATGTCTCTATGCTTTTCGAACAGATATGACATCAGATATGTCATAAGTTATGATTAGTTTTGGCAACAGATATGCTACAAGTATAATATGAGCTATATGTATTATTTTGGGAGTAGTATATAGAACCGAGCGATGAGGGTTCAAATAATCCAAGTCCAAAACTATGTGCCACTGTAGGTTGCCCTCTATGGCTCATGACAGGATCCTATTCACATGGTTCTAACCTTGTCAAGTTAGGATAACCTTTTTTCAGTGTGGGTGCATAACAATGGACTCCATGTAGCTCACCATGGTTAATGTCGATTCTTAGAAACTCTTGTATGAAAGTTTTAAGATTTATGCTCTTCTATTTCATGTTTTCAGCTTTAACTATGATCTTGACTTATGATATCTCTCATGATGCATGAAATCAGTTTTAACTATTCTCTAAGTGTGTTTTATCACATTCCTGCATGTCTCACATATTCAGTACATCCTATAGTACTGACGCATATTTTGTGCTGCATCCTATTACAATGCAGATTCATGTTTTACTCCCCAGGCGCATGGCTAGTCAATGTCAACTATCCGGACTATCATTGTGAGTCCTCATTATCTGAGGACCATAGTTATGAGTAGTGTTTTTATTTCTTTTTACTATTGGATTTCTGAGTTAGTTGGGGTTTTGTCCCATCAACTCCTATTTCAGATATTAGAGGCTTCAAACATATCTAGTTTGTATTCCAGTTTGGTATTTTGTAGACTTTATCCCATGTCAGTTTGTAGATTTATATCTTCATTATGTATGCTTCTTCTTTGTTTTCTTAAATATATCTGAGTATGCTATGACCAAGGGTTATCTTGGGACTCTTGTGGTCTCGGGTCCCGTGTTACGTCTAGGGGGTAGCCTTGAGTCGTGAAATACTTGGTATCAGAACCTCAGGTTCAAGAGTTCTAGGGTGTCTAAAGCCGCATGGAGTAGAGTCTCTTTCATGTGTGTGAAGTGCGCCACAGTTATAAGAGGGGAGCTATGAGATATCTTAGGATAAGTTCACTTCTTTCATGATCAGTATCATGCAATAGAGTTTAACTCTAGTACTCCTCTAATCCATTCTTGTTACATTTTAGATTATGCCTCCTCACCATGCTATGCCTCACCGGGCCAATGCTCAAAATGCAAATCCCCTGATTCCAGACCTCGAGGTCATGAATGTTGAGTTTTGAAATGCTATTCATATGTTGGCCCGGACTATGGCTACCCAAGACAATCAGTAGGCTTATAACCCCATTCACCCTCAAGGTGGGGTAGCAGCCTGAGTTAGAAATTTTATCTATATGAACCTACCAGAATTTTGGGGTTCAAAAGTTGGTGAGGATTCCCTTAACTTTATGGATGAGGTGAAGAGGATCCTCAAGGTGATGTAGGTTTTTGGAGTTGAGGGTGATGAGCTAGCTTTCTACCAGCTAAAGGATGTGGCTCATATCTGGTTTACTCAGTGGAAGAAGGCTAGAGCTAGGGATGTGGTCCCTATTAAATGAGAGTGTTTTGAGAGGGCTTTCCTCAATCGGTTCTTTCCCCGAGAGTTGAGGCAAGCTAAGGCTGAGGAGTTTGTGAACTTGAGGCAGGGATCGATGTCATTCCAAGAGTACAGTTTGAGGTTCACTCAGTTTTCTAGGTATGATCCATCTATGGTAGCGGACCTGCAGGTTCAGATGAGTAAGTACATCTATGGAGTATCATATTTGGTAAATAAAGAGTGTAGGTCCTCTATGCTGTTGAGTGATATGAACATTTCTTGACTCATGACTCATACTCATCAGATCGAGAGAGACAAGTTGAGGGAGATGTCTAGGGAGAACAAGAGGGTTAGATTCGAGGCTTCAGGTTTTGGCCATAATAGGTCAGAAGGCGGGCATTGCTCTTTATTTTAGAAGAAGTCATTGGGACACGTGCATTCTTCAGCCAGTGCTCCTACACAGGCCTCCAAGCCTCATCATGATCAGTTTGGTAGAGGTTCAGCTTCGCAGTCTCAGGGTAGTGTTGCAAGAGGGCCTTCTCACTCTATTTGCAACAAGGGTGTAATGAATCATCCCGGGGAGTGTCGGTTGGGCACAGGTGGTTGCTATGGGTGTGGGCAAGTTAGACAAATGATCAAGGATTGCCCTTTAACTAAGAAAGGATAGGGAGGTAGTAGGACTCAGACTGCCCCAGCAGCATCAGGGAGTCGACCAGCCCATCAGGGTGTTGCTTCTAGTTTTGGTGGTCATTACCAGAACTGCCTTTATGCCATGTCCTCTCGTCAGGACTAGGAGAGTTCACCGGATGTTGTTACTGGTATGTTGAAAGTCTTTTCTATAGATGTGTATGCTTTATTGGATCTTAGTGCCTCCTTATCATTTGTGACCTCTTATGTTACTTGTAAGTTTGAGATTTGTCCTGATCATCTTTTAGAACCCTTTTGTGATTTTACTCCCATCAGTGAGTTAGTCCTAGCCAAAAGAATCTACCAAAATTACCCTATCTTAGTCCTTCATAGAGTCACTTCAGCAGATCTAGTAGAGTTTGAGATGACTGATTTTGACATCATTCTTGGTATGGATTGGTTGTATGCATGTTATACCTCGGTCGATTGTCATACCCGAGTTATCAGTTTTAAGTTTCCAAATGAGCCTGTCTTAGAATGGAAAGGTAGTCCTCCATCCTCAAAGGGTCATTTCATAACTTACCTCAAGGCTAGAAAGATGATCTCTAAGGGTTATGTTTATCAGATAGTTTGGGTTGTGGAAACGGAGTCTGGAATCCTATCCCTCCAGTTAGTTCCTGTTGTAAAGGAGTTTTCGAAGTGTTTCCTAAAGATTTTCCCAGAGTCCCTCCCGAGCGGGAGATCGACTTTGGAACAGATCTTCTTACAGCTACAAATGCTATCTCCATTCCTCCCTACAGAATGGCTGCCATGGAGCTCAAGGAATTGAAAGATCAGTTGAAAAACCTTCTTGACAATAGTTTTATTCGACCCAGCATCTCTCCATGGGGTGCTCCAGTCTTATTCCTGCAAAAGAAAGATGGTTCCCTCAGAATGTGTATCGACTACCATTAGTTGAACAAGGTCACAATAAAGAATAAGGATCCCATTCCTAGGAATGATGACTTGCTCGATCAGCTTCAGGGTGCTAGTTTCTTCTCCAAGGTCGACCTTAGATTCAGTTATCATCAGCTTCGTGTTAGAGAGTGTGATATTCCAAAGACAGCCTTCACAACTAGGTATGGTCATTATGAGTTTGTAGTTATGTCCTTTGGTTTAACAAATGCTCCCGTAAATTTTATAGATTTGATGGAACGTGTGTTCAAGAAGTACTTGGATATGTTTGTGATTGTTTTCATTGATGATATTATTATCTATTCTCGGAGTAAGGAGGAGAATGCAGTCCATTTGAGAGTGGTGTTGCAAACTCTCAAGGATCGGTAGTTATTTGCTAAGTTTAGCAAGTGCAAGTTTTGGATGTAATCTGTTTCCTTTCTGGGTCATATTGTGAATAGAGATGGTATTTGAGTTGATTCTCAAAATATTGAGGCAGTAAAGAACTGGCCTAGACCCACTTCCCCGTCTCATTTTAGGAGCTTTTTGGGTTTGGCTGGTTACTACAGGAGATTTGTGGAAAGTTTTTCTTCCATTGCTTCCCCTTTGACTCGGTTGACTTAGAAGTAAGTTAAATTTCAGTGGTCAGATCTATGTGAGAAGAACTTTCAGGAATCAAAGACTAGATTGACCACAGCTCAAGTGTTAGCTCTACCCGAGGGCCTAGATGACTTCATTGTGTACTGTGATGCTTCTAGGATTGGTTTGGGTTATGTGTTGATATAGCATGGAAGGGTGATTGCTTCTGCTTTGAGACAACTTAAGATTCATGAGAAAAACTAACCTACTCATGATCTTGAGTTAGCAGCCCTGGTTTTTTCTTTGAAGATTTGGAGGCATTACTTGTATGGTGTTCATGTGGACGTATTCACGGATCATAAGAGTCTTCAATATGTGTTCACTCAAAGGGAATTGAATCTTCGTCAAAGGAGATAGCTTGAGCTTCTTAAGGATTATGATATGAGTGTTCTTTACCATCCGGGTAAGGCCAACATTGTGGCGGATGCACTTAGTAGATTTTCCATGGGTAGTGTGTCTTAGGTTGAAGACGGAAAGAAGGAATTTGCCAAGGATGTTCATTGACTTGCTCGATTGGGAGTTTGCCTTATGGATTTGACAGAAGGTGGTGTTATTATTCAGAATGGTTCCAAATCATCTTTAGTAGCTGAAGTGAAAGAAAAGAAAGACTATGATCCTATTTTTCACCAGTTGAAGGGTTCAGTCCATCAACAAAGGGTAGACGTTTTCTCCCAAAGGGGAGATAGTGTGCTTCGATATCAGGATTTATTGTGCATTCCTGATGTAGATGGGTTGAGACAATGGATTTTAACAGAGGCTCATAGCTCTAGGTACTCTATTCACCCCGGTGCTACCAAGATGTACCCTGACCTATGAAAAGTCCATTGGTGGAATGGCATGAAAAAGGATATAGCAAGCTTTGTGGCTAAGTGTCCAACTGTCAATAAGTGAAAGTAGAGCATCAACGATCGGGCGGTATGACTCAGGATATTGATCTTCCTACTTGGAAATGGGAAGAAATCAATATGGATTTCATTACTGGTTTTCCTTGTATGCAAAGGCAATATGATTCTATTTAGGTGATTGTTGACAGGATGACTAAGTCATCCCACTTCTTGGCTATTAAGACTATGGGTTTAGCAGATGATTATGCCAGACTCTACATTTGGGAGATAGCCGATTGAATGGTGTTCTATTGTCTATCATTTTTGATAGGGGTACTCAGTTTACATCTCAGTTTTGGAAGTCATTTTAGAGAGGTCTTAGTACCTAGGTTAAGCTTAGCACAACTTTTCACCCTCAGACGGATGGGCAGGCAGAGCGTACTATCGAGACTTTGGAAGATATGTTGAGAGCTTGTGTGATTGATTTCAAGGGTAATTAGGATGATCACTTACCTTTTATCGTGTTTGCCTACAACAATAGCTTTCATTCTAGCATCTAGATTGCTCCTTATGAGGCACTTTATGAGCGGAGGTGTAGATCTCCTATTGATTGGTTTGAGGTAGGTAAGACAACTTTGATTGGCCCAGATTCGATTCATGAGACTATGGAGAAGGTTCAAATCATTAGGGAGAGTTAAAAGACCACTCAGAGTCGACAGAAATCATATGCAGATGTGAGGAGGAGAGAATTGGAGTTTGAGGTTGATGATTGGGTATTTTTGAAGGTGTCACCATGAAGGGTGTGATGAGATTTGGTAAGAAAGGAAAACTTAGTCCTCGCTATGTGGGTCCTTATCGGATTCTGAAGAGAGTTGGTAGTGTTGCTTATGAGCTGGATTTACCAACAGAATTAGAAATGGTTCATCCAGTTTTCTATATTTCCTTGTTGAAGAAGTGTGTTGGTGATCCAACCTTGATTGTTCCTTTGGAGGATGTGGGTGTGAAGGATAGCCTTACTTATGAGGAATTTCCCATGGATATTCTTGATCGTCCAATTTGGAGGTTGAGAAACAAAAAAGTCACTTAGGTAAAGGTCCTTTAGAGAAATTAGCTAGTTGAGAGAGCTACTTGGGAAGCAGAAGCAGCCATCCTCAGTGTATTCCTCCGGTCCTATTCCATTAGTTTCTCTTATGATCCTAGTATGCATTCATGTTTTTCGAAGTTAGTTCTATAATATTTTAAGTTGAAAAGCTCAGTTTTCATGTTTGACCTTGAAGTTCATGTTTTTGTTGTTGGGATGGGCTATTTTCTCTCCAGATTTTTATTGCTTAGTCTTCATTCGAGGATGAATGATCCCAAGGGGGAGATATTGTAACACCTCGGAATTCAAATCAGCTAACAAACATTGAATCCAGAAAATCCCGCAGCTATTGGACACCATGGGAAGCTTTCACAGGCATCAAAGCTCTGACGGGCCATGGGGCGCACCATGGGAAGCGTCCAGTGACCCTTGTCCATAGTTCCTCCCAGCCCAACAGATGGTCAAGATGGGCATCACAGATGCGATGGCCTGTGGGAACTTTCCATCATAATGCTCCAGTGATTTCCCCCCGCCTTCCTTTATCAGACGAGTGTCACCACGAGTGTCACCACGAGCATCGTGGCTGTGATGGCCCATGGGACCACATCGTCAGAACCCTCCAGCGCCCCAAGATTTCAAACCTTCCCTCAGGTGCCTTGGTCAATGGGCTGTTATGGGTACGACACCCATCGAGCTGCCCGTGAGGTGGCATTCTTCCTGTAGCTTTTTGTTTGAAGTCAGGGGTATTTTGGTCTTTTCCCCTATTATTAAACTCCTAAGTGAGGTCGGTTTGACAATTTTTAGTAGGGTTCTATTTCCTAATACCCTAAACTCTTATCATTCTAAGTCATTCTATTCCAAAAGAAGAAAGAGTTCCTCTTCTCCAAGGCTCAAGCTTCAAGTTCAAGCCTCCTTTTCTTTTGAATTTCAATTGGGTTATCCTCAATTAAGGTATGTGGGTATTCAACAATGGATTCCTTTCACCCTTGTTACCAAAACCCTGAATTATTATTTTGATTTATGAACTTGTGAAATTAGGGTTTTGATTCAAATTGGGGAAAACTTATGAAATCAACTTTTGAGCATCAATTTATGATTTCTCATTACTAATCTATGATTTATTTAAAGTCCTTTAATTGATTTCAAAAGCCCATGCATTAAACTTGATTTCTAGCATGATTCCATTAAATTGCATGTTTTCAAGCAGAAATTTGACATGTTTAGATAACATGATCTTATGTATTCATGAAATTGCATGCCTAATTCTTAAAGTTATGAATTTAGAAAGAAAAGTATATTTTGAATTATGGCTATGCTAAGTTTTAAGATTTATGAACTGAAAGTGCATAACATCAGATATGTCTCTATGCTTTTCGAACAAATATGACATCAGATATGTCATTAGTTATGATAAGTTTTGGCATCAGATATGCTACAAGTATAATATGAGCTATATGTATTATTTTGGGAGTAGTATATCGAACCGAGCGATGAGGGTTCAAATAATCCAAGTCCAAAACTACGTGCCACCGTAGGTTGCCCTCTATGGCTCATGACAGGATCCTATTCACATGATTCTTACCTTGTTCAGTTAGGATAACCTTTTTTCAGTGTGGGTGCATGACACTGGACTCCATGTATCTCACCATGGTTAATGTCAATTATTAGAAACTCTCGTATGAAAGTTTTAAGCTTTATGCTCTTCTATTTCATGTTTTCAACTTTAACTATGATCTTGACTTATGATTTTTCTCATGATGCATGAACTCAGTTTTAACTATTCCCTAAGTGTGTTTTATCAGATTTTTGCATGTCTCACATATTCAGTACATCCTATAGTACTGACGCATATTTTGTGATTCATCCTATTATAATGCAGATTCAGGTTCTACTCCCCAGGCGTGTGGCTAGTCGTTGTCAGCTATCCAGACTAGTGTGTTGAGTCCTCATCATCCGAGGACCATAGTAATGGGTAGTGTTTTTATGTATTTTTCCTATTGGATTTATGAGTTATTTGGGATTTTGTCCCATCAACTCCTATTTCAGATTTAGAGGCTTCAGACATAGCTAGTTTGTATTCTGGTTTGGTTTTTTGTAGACTTTATCCCATTTCAATTTGTGGATTTCTATCTTCAATATGTATGCTTCTGCTTTGTTTTCATAAATATATCTGAGAATGCTATGACCATGGGTTAACTTGGGATACTTGTGATCCCGAGCCTCGTGTTACATTTGAGGGGTAGCCTCGGATCGTGACACAAAGCTTTTCCAAATTTTGACTGTAGTCGCTAGAAGAAGTGATGCTATTTCTACTAATCATTTACCCTGAGCGCAGGTACACACAAGAAAGTCAGCATGACAACATAGTGATCAAAGAGATCATCGTATAAGGGAAGAATAATGACATCCTTCTCAAATCTCCAGCAAATCATGGATCACAATGAACATATGATATTCGAAGGCAGTATTTATAACTGCCCCCAGAGATGGGGTTCAATCATTCACTTATATGACCTCTTATGTGTCTACCACCTCAAAAAAAAGGATGATATTTGCAAGCAAGGTCATCATTTTTTACTTTAAATTCTTTATTTTAGCCTTCCTTGATGTTTTGACTTTAGTCGCTAGCAAGAGCGACACTTTGTCTACTGATCATTTACTTTGAATGCAGATACAGGTGAAAGTCATCAACAGGACCAACACCATACTAAAGGTAATATTTTCTTCAACTGTCATGAGGGATGTTGTATGGTTATGCTTGCTGTTAAGACCACGCATGAGGGCTATAAGATATCAATTTAAGTCAAATAAAAGAGGCTAGCGTTCATCAAAACTGAAAGAGAATGACATATAAATGGATGTCTATAAGTCATGTCAATAACGAATGGGGATTATATGCATCTAGGCAAAATATATCTGTTTAAGTCAAAACTGAAAGAGGATGACGTATAGATGGATGTCTATAAGTCATGTTAATACCGAATGAGAATGATATGCATCTAGGCCAAAGATATCCGTTCAAGTCAAAACTAAAAAAATATGGCATTCGTTAAAATTAAAAGAGGATGACATATAGATGAATGTCTAGAAGTCATGTCAATACCAAATGGGATGATATGTATCTAGGCCAAAGATATCCATGTAATGACCCTCCAGATCATTTTCTGCTTTTTGTCCTTTTACTGTATTTTAAGCTTTCCCTCAGAAGTTACAGGTCATTTATGACTTCCTGGGACTAAAGGTTCTGTGCCCGAGCCATTTGTTAGGTCGTTATGACCATTTCCCTGTTTTAGAACTTGAACTTAAAAAATCTTTGACTTTGGTCAACTTTCTTGGTTAACATTCTCAAAATCAAATTCTGATGATTTTGTTGGCTCCGAAACAGGGATTTTGGTCTAGTGGGACCATTGGTCTGGGTCTGAGTTCTTTCAATTGGATTTTGTATTATTTTCTGTGTTTTCAAGTCAATTTGGCTGGTAGGGTTGACTTTGGTCAACATCTGGAGAAGACGACCTCAGATGGAAAATCCATTAGCGCTGTTAGCTCCAGAATGTTGACTTTGGGCTAGGGGGACCTTTGGCTTGGGTCCCGGCGCTTCCGAACTTGTTTTTGGGTTTTGAGTTCTGAGTTGGTTTTTGGCGTGGGGACCACTTTTAATTAAAACAATCTCTGTTGGGAGTTTCATTGATTCCATTTAGTTAGGAATGCCATTTCTGGTAGGGTAGCATGGTTGGTTTGTGTTCACGGGGTTCCGAATGAATCCCGAGGGTCCATCAAAAGTTTTTTTGGCCTTTGTGTTATTGCTAGTTGCTGCATTAAGTTACAAACCTTTTTGGTCTTCACGATTGCGAGGCTCCCATCGCATTTGTGATGGTCTAGTTTCTTGACCATCGCATTCACGAAGGTTTCTCTTTGCATTCGCGATAAATCTGGTTGGGACCTGGCTCAACTTTCCTCTTCGCGAACGCGGGCTAGATAATCGCGATCACAATGGTCAGGCCAGCTCTTCTCCGCGAATACGGGGGTCCTGCCATGATCGCGATGAAGAACCCCTAGCATCTATTTAAAAGTCCAACTTCATTTTCTCCTCCACATTTTCGAGAAACTCCATAGCTGAGCTCCCAAGCTCAAATTTCCATCTCCCTTGCTTCAGTATTCTTCACCCGGTAAGTTCCCTCCTCACCCCTCTCCTTCTTTCGTGTTAATTCTCGTAGTTCTCCTGCTAAAACTCCATTGTTGTTAATTCTTAAAGTTTGGCCATCCCTTGTAGAAATCTGATTCTTAGGGCTGCATGTTCTTCAGTTCGTGCAACTCACCTCCACGGCGTATTTCTCTTGGTTGGGGTAATCTTCCACCCTTAATTCCAAGGTTTTCCCATTTTGATCCCGTGAATCAGTAGCACTTCGGGGCCATTTTAGGTCTTGAAACGAGCTTCATTTGTGCCCAAACTTTGGGCATGGGTTCCTTAACCCACCACGAGCTTAATTGTGAAATTTGTTTTCTGATTTATTGCGCGGGCCTTGAGGGTCATTTTTCCCAACCGATTCCTGGTCCAATCTTTTGTATAGTAATATGGGTGTCATTCTTTTCGTCTTGATACCTTGATTGCATTCTTGATAGCATGGCAACTTTTTGAAGTTACTCGGAAGCTGTTCTAGACTGAGTTTAGTTAGATTATTTATATTTATGTGTTACTGAAATGTTAGGTTGGATATTAGGTAAAATTTAGGCTTAAATCCTATTTATCACTTGAATTGGCCATTTCAGATTTTAGTTTAGAATTGTTATGTTATCCTTAGCCTAGGGGCCTGTAGAATCTTTATGGATAGTATATAATTCTTAGTATGCTCTTAGGAGGCTTTAGAGGTAGAGTAGAGATTCTCGGTGCTTTTCGCTTTATTTTTTGTATCTTTTTGCTTTATTCTACCATTATATGTAACTGTGGGCCTGAGGACATAATTTGGATTTGGAAAGAGTTCCAAGTTAGTTCTCTTAGTTTGGAGGGTGCTTTGCCCTGTTTTCCTGGTTGTATGTGTTTTCTCTAGACAGGGAAATTTATATGCTTATACTGCATTGTCATGATTATCAGTACGGAGGAGAATGATTTTATGGCTTTTTGGTCCTACACTTAGCAACTTTGGGTTTTCATGATCTTTGGGCTTTTAAAAGGGTTGCTTTGGAATTGTTATTGATTTTGGAAGGAAAAGGGAAAATACTACTTTTTATGCATACGTTGATGAGTCCGAGGTTAAATTCTGGGCGCCTAATGTGTTATATTTAGTTTTACTTTTATTCATATGTTGATGAGTCCGAGGTCATTTTTGGGTGCCCCGATGCTCTATTTCCAGTTTTTCCTTCCTGCACTCATTTGATAAGATCGATGTTTCCATCTTGGAAGCCCGAGTACTAGATACAAAGTTTGACTTGTATATATTCATACATTACATCATTGTTGCACCGCATTGCATCGACTTTGGGTGCGTTTGGTTTGTTGGCTGATTTGAGTTGATCTTGTTATTACTTCACCCTTTTATTGTTTTGGTTGTTTTGATTTTTGGCTTTATAACTAGATTTAGGTGGATCAATGTATTTTAACTGCTCTTATGTATCTTATTATTTATATATTATCTTTCTGCGATCGGTCGGCCTATGATGCCTACTGAGTACCCATTGTCTTGCTACCCTTACTGATCTTCCTATCATTCAAGGCCTATTGCAGTTCAGATCACGGTGAGCTCCCGACGCTTTTGGAGACTTGACATGCTTTCCATTTTGTACATTTTGTCTATATTTTGTATTTTGGATAAACAGAGTATGTTGTTTAGCTACTCCTTACTTTAGTCTCTCTTGTATTAGTGACACCAGGTTCGGATTTGTTCTCGTGAATGTTTTGCCTATTCGGTAACTTTAGGGCCATCTTTTATATATTTTATACGTTGGTATGTATAAATGCTATTGGTCCTGTCTTTTTTTTTATATCTTTCGCTTTTCCTTAGTTTTATTGTTATTTTTTGTCTTTTGCATCGTGTGTTTGGCTTTCCTATCGGGGGGTTTATGTAGGCGCCATCATGGCTCAGTTTTGGGTTGTGATAGAGTGGTATCATAGCACTAGGTTCACTAGTCTCACCACTACAAGAGCAAAGTGTCTAGTAAAGTCTCGTTGATCAGTACGATGACGTCCGTATCCAATCTATGAGAGGCTATAGGACATTCCTAGGAAATATGTTGTCTTGTTTGATTACCTGTCATGCGTTCTTGACTTGATCAACTTCTAAGTACCTTTGTTTCAATCCTTCTCAGATAGTTCGGACGAGATCTGCAGTGGGTGAGGATGAGGCCCCTTCACCTGCAGTTAGAGCCCCAGTTAGGGGACGGGGTAGAGGTCGACCTAGAGGTTGGGGTAGGGCATGGGCTGCGGTGCTAGGTCGGGCTCGGGGTAAGATACTGTCACCAGAGCCTGAGGTTAGAGTGGATGAGGTTCAGTATTGGTCAGAGCATGTGGGGCCAGCCCAGTATCTGACAGGTTTTGTGGCTACTCCAGTATTGCAGGACACCTTGGTTCAATTGTCGGGGTTCCTTGAGGGTATGAATTCACCAGTAGCTTCGCCGAGCACTCCGATTGGTTCTCAGGTTTGAGGTGAGGGTCATACTTTAGCTCAGGCAGAAACACAGGGTTCAGGAGTGCAGCCTGCTACTGCAGCTCCCAGATTGGAGGTATTACTGGTCCCTGTAGCTGCTCCCCTTCTTCCAGCCATGCCAGTTATGTCTTCTGAGGAGCAGAAAATGCTTAGTAGGTTCTTGATATTGGGTCCTCGAGGTCTCCAGGTGGTTCTAGGGAGGATGCGCACGAGTTTCTGACTAGCTTCTAGGAAAGGTTACATAATTTGGGGTTAGTTGAGTTATATGCAGCAGATAACACCGCGTTTCAGCTATATGGCCCAGCGAAATAGTGGTAGAGGTCATATGTTTCTTGCAAACCAGCCAAGACACCTTCACTTAGTTAGGATTAGTTCTCCGCAGCCTTTCTGGAGAAGTATGTACCACGTAGCATGAGGGAGCGTCTGATGGATCAGTTTGCTGGGTTGGAGCAGGGTTCTATGACTGTGTCTGTGTATGAGGTTCAGTTCCATTAGTTTTCTAGACACGCCACTATGATTCTGCCTACCGAGCATGAGAGAGTATGCAAGTTTGTTTGAGGTTTGACCTTGCATCTTTTCTTGGCCACAGAGGGTATGGTAGCATCGGGTCAGTCTTTTCTGGAGGTAGTTGATCATGCCGTAAGGGTGTACTTCACAAGGCCCAAGGGGGCAGTGATAAGAGGCCCGACCACTAGAGCAGTTTCAGTGGTTCACAGGGCCGTGGTAGAGGCTACTATGGTATAGGTTAGCACAAGCAGTGTTTCCAGCTGAGTCGGCCTATTTAGGCGGCATTACAGACTGCTGAGGGTTAAAGTATCCATAGTATCATTCCTTCTCTACGAGGTGGTCATTCAGGGTCCACAGGTTATGGTGGTTGTTCTAATTTAGTCGGGTCTTCACAATAGGGTACATATAGTCGGGGTTGTTACGACTGTGGCGAGATAGACCACTTTGCTAGAGATTGTCCGTCAGTACCACATTAGAGGAACCAAGATCAGTTGGTTTAGGCCCCCAAGGCTCCAGCACCACCAGTTAGAGGCGGTTCACAGGGTAGTAGGGGTGGTCCCCAGGGTACTAGAGGTGGTCCTCAGTCCAGTAGGTTAGGTTGTCATGGCGGTCAGGGCCACATGTATGCAGTTCTGGGCCGGATAGAGGCCGAGGCTTCAGATGCTGTGATCACAGATACGATCTCTATTTTCCATCAGTCTACTTCTGCTTTGTTTGATCCGGGGTCTATATTATCATATGTATTTGCTTATTATCCTACTCATCTGGAATCTGCTTGTGAGTCTTTGCTTGTGCCAATTCCAAGTATCTACCCCAGTAGGTGTTTCCTTAGTAGTGGTTCAGGTGTATCGGTCTTATGTGGTGACTATCTTGGGGTACGACCTGTGGGTACACTTAGTTGTTCTTGATATGGTGGATTTTGACATGATCTTGGGCATGGATTGGTTGTCTCCTTATCATGCGGTCTTGGATTTCTTCGCCAAGACTGTTACTCTTTGGATGCCTGGTATCCCTCTTATCATATAGAAGGGAGCCTATAGCCACATGTCGAGGGGATTTATATCTTTTCTGAGCACCTAGCGGTTGGTTGGGAAGGGGTACTTAGCTTATCTTGCCTACGTCCATGATACTAGTGCCACCACACCTCCTTTTGAGTCCGTCCCTGTGGTTTTCAAGTATTCAGATGTGTTTCCTTCTGATCTTCCATGTCTTTCTCCTGAGAGTGACATTGATTTTGGTATTGATGTCGAGCCGGGCACCAAGCCCATTTCCATTCTACCATATTGAATGGCACCTGCTGAGTTGAGGGAGCTTAAGGATCAACTCCAGGATCTATTGAATAGAGGGTTCATCAGGCCTAGTATGTCTCTGTGGGGTGCTCTGGTTCTGTTTGTGAAGAAGAAAGGCGGGTTTATGTGTATGTGTATCAACTACAAGCAGTTGAATAAGATGACCGTTAAGAACAGATATTTGATGCCGCATATTGATGATTTGTTTGACCAGCTACATGGTGCATTAGTGTTCTTTAAGATAGATTTGAGGTCCGGTTATAACCAATTGAGGATTAGGGCTGAGGACATCCCAAAGACTGCATTTAGGACTTTATACGGCCATTATGAGTTCCTATTATGTCTTTTGGGTTGTCTAATGCCCCAACAATATTTATGAAGTTGATGAACCGTGTATTCAGTGCCTACCGGGACTCATTTGTAATTGTGTTCATCGATGACATTCTGATTTATTCGA
Source organism: Jaltomata sinuosa (assembly GCA_003996215.1). Classification (NCBI taxonomy): domain Eukaryota; kingdom Viridiplantae; phylum Streptophyta; class Magnoliopsida; order Solanales; family Solanaceae; genus Jaltomata; species Jaltomata sinuosa. Next base: position 458,049 of record QJPP01001415.1, read on the forward strand.
GGAGTAGAGAGGAGCATGAGAAGCATCTTAGGGTTGCACTTCAGACCTTGCGAGACCACCAGTTGTATGCAAAATTTTCTAAGTGTGAGTTTTGGCTTGAGTCTATGGCATTCTTAAGGCACGTGGTGTACAAGGATGGGATTATGGTAGATTCGGCAAAGATTGCAGCAGCTTCTCCTACCGAGGTTCACAGTTTCATCGAGTTGGCAGTTATTACAGACTGTTTGTGAAGGGATTTTCTTCGATAGCAGCTTCATTGACCAGATTGACTTAGAAGAATGTTCCCTTCCGGTGGTCAGATGAGTGTGAGGCGAGCTTTCTGAAGCTCAAGGCGTTGTTGACTTCAGCTCTGATTCTTTCTCTTCTGGTGAAGGGTCAGGGTTTCACCATGTATTACGATGCATAAGGTATTGGTTTGGGTTGTGTGTTGATGAAGCAGGGCTGGGTTATTGCATATGCTTATAGATAGTTGAAGGTTCACAAGAGGAACTACCCCACACATGACTTGGAGTTAGCAGTGGTAGTCTTCGCGATGAAGATGTGGAGGCATTATCTTTATGGCATGCATTGTGAGATCTTTATTGACCATCATAGTCTTCAGTACATTTTCAGCTAGAAGGATCTAAATTTGAGGCAGCGTAGGTGGTTGGAGTTACTGAAGGACTATGATATTTCTATTCTCTGTCATCCGGGCAAGGAAAACATTATGGCGGATGCCTTGAGCCGGAAAGCAATGAGTATGGGTATCTTGGCTTTCTTGATGATAGAGGAGCGACCTTTAGCTTAGGACATCCAGTCCTTAGCTAACAGGTTGGTTAGACTTGACATTTTTGAGCCGGGCCATATTCTTGCTTGTGTTGAGGCTAGATCTTCCTTGTTGGAGAATATTTGGGTGCAACAGTTTTATGATGCGATGTTGAGGTTCATTCATGATAAAGTGTTGAGCAGTGAGACAAGGAAGGCGACTTTGGGTTTCAGAGGGTATTCTAAGGATCAAGGGTCATATAGATTTGGTGACTTGGTTAGATTGATACTGGAGGAGGCTCACTGTTCTAGCTATTACATTCAAACCGGGGCAGGAAAGATTTATCATGACTTGAGGTAGCACTACTAGTGGTATGGGATGAAAAGGGATATTTCAACTTTCATATCGAGGTGCTTGAACTGTCAGTAGGTTAAGTTTGAGCATTAGAGGCCCGTTGGCTTGTCTTAGAGGCTACCCATTCCAGAGTGGTAATGGGAGCATATTGCCATGGACTTAATAGTCAGTTTTCCATGTACCTTGTGGAGATTTGAAGCTATTTGGGTTATTGTGGATAGGTTGATGAAGTCTGCTCACTTTCTGCCAGTTCAGAATTCCTACAGTTTAGAGAGGTTGGCTCTGATATATATTTAAGAGATTGTCCATTTACATGGTGTGCTAGTTTCTATCATCTCCGACTGAGGTACTCAGTTTACCTCGCACTTTTGGCGGTCTATTCAGAGAGAGTTGGGTACTAGGGTTGAGCTTAACACCTCTTTTCATCCACAGATAGACGGTCAGTTAGAGCGTACTATTCAGGATCTTGAGATATGTTGCGAGCCTATGTTATTGATTTTAGGGGTCAGTGGGACCCGTGTTTAGCCTTGGCAGAGTTTGCATATAATAATAGTTACCATTCTAGCATTCAGATAACTCCGTTCGAGGATTTGTATGGCAGGCAGTGTAGATCTCTGGTAGGTTAGTTTGATGCCTTCGACGTTAGGCCGTGGGGTACCGACTTGCTTTGTGATTCTATGGATAGAGTTTGAGTTATTCAGGAGAGACTTCACACATCCCAGAGTAGGCAGAAGAGTTATGCTGACTGGAGAGTTCGAGATCTAGAGTACATGGTGGGTGACAGTGTGTTCCTTTGGGTATCGCCCATGAAGGGCGTGATGAGGTTCGGGAGGAAGGGTAAGCTCAGTTCGAGGTTTATTGGGCCATTTGAGATCCTTCATCATATTGGAGAGGTTGCTTATGAGTTAGCCTTGCCCCCTGCTATTTTTGGTATGCATCCTGTGTTTTATGTCTCTATGCTGCGGCGGTATATTCTGGATGAGTCGCATGTGCTTCAGTTAGATTTGGTTCAGTTGGATGAGTCCTTAGCCTTTGAGAAGGAGCCTGTTGCTATTTTGGACAGGCAGGTTAGAAAGTTGAGGTGCAAGGAGATTCCATCAGTTAAGGTTCAAAGGCAGCATCGTCCTATCGAGAAGGCTACTTGAGAGATCAAGACTGACATGCGGACCCATTATCCTCGTCTTTTCGAGTCTTTAGGTACTATCCTTCTTCTAACTTTCGTGTATGAAAGTTCTTATAGTAGTGGATGTTGTAATGACCCTCTAAGTCATTTTCTATTTTTCATCCTTTTTCTGCATTTCGAGCTTTCCCTCAGCTGCTACAGGTCATTTATGACTTGTCGGGACTAATAGTTCGGTGCCCGGGCCATTCGTTATGTCGTTATGACCATTTCCTTATTTTAGAACTTGAACTTAGAAAATCTTTGACTTTGGTCAACATTCTTGGTTAACATGCTCAAAATAGAATTCTGATAGTTCCGTTGGCTTCGAAACATGGATTTTGGTCTGGTCGGACCATTGGTCTGGGTATGAGTGTTTTCTATTGGATTTTGTGTTATTTTCTGTCAGCATTGTTAGCTCTGGAATGTCGACATTGGGCTAAGGGGACCTTTGGTTTGGGTCCCGGGGCTTCTGGACTTAGGGCCCACTTTTCATTAAACGATATCTATTAGGAGTTTGTTCGATTCCATTGAGTCCGGAATGCCATTTCTGGTAAGGTAGCATGGTTGGTTTGTGTTCACGGGGTTCCGGATGAATCCCGAGGGTCCATTGGAAGTTTTTTTTCCCTTGGTGTTATTGTTGGTTGCTGCATTAAGTTGCAGACCTTTTTGGTCTTTGCAATCACGAGGCTCTAATCGCGTTCGTGATGGTCTAGTTCCTTGACTATCGCATTCGCAAAGGTTGCTTTTCGCATCCGCAATGAAGCAAGCTTGGACCCGGCTCAACTTTCCTCTTTGCGAACGTGGGCTGGACCATCACAATAGTGATGGTATGGCTAGCTCTTCTCCGCGAATGCAGGAATTCTGTCGCGATCGCGATGAAGGACCCCTGGCAGCTATGTAAAACTCCAACTTTGTTTTCTCCTCCACATTTTTGATAAACTCCATAGCTGAGCTTCCAAGCTCAAATTTCCAGCTCCCTTGCTTCAGTATTCTTCACCCAGTAAGTTCCCTCGTCACCCCTCTCCTCCTTTAGTGTTAATTCTCATAATTCTCCCGCTAAAACTCCATTGTTGTTAATTCTTAAAGTTTGGCCATCCCTTGTATAAATCTGATTCTTGGGGCTGGAAGTTCTTGAGTTCGTGCAACTCACCTCCATGGCATATTTCTCTTGGTCAGGGTAAGCTTCCGCCTTTAATTCTGAGCTTTTACCGTTTTGATCGCGGGAATCAGTAGCACATCGGGGCTGTTTTAGGTCCCAAAACGAGCTTCATTCGCGCCCAAACTTTGGGCATGGGTTCCTAACCCACCATGAGCATAATTGTGAAATTTGTTTTTTGATTCGTTGCGCGTTCCCCAAGGGTCATTTTTCTGACCCGATTCCCAGCCCAATTTTTTGTATAGTAATATGGGTGTTGTTCTTCTCATCTTGACACCTGGATTTTTTGGGCATGGGTTCTCATTCGCTTGGCAACTTTCTGAAGCTGTTCGGAAGGGGAAGGCACACGAGTAATGGTTCATGCTTGTAGTTTGACCTCGAGGTAGGTTACGATTTACCTTCTAGACTGAGTTTAATTAGATTATATATATTTATGTGTTACTTAAACATTAGGTTGGATATTAGGTAGAATTTAGGCTTAATTCTTGTTTATCACTTTAATTGGCCATTTCGGATTTTAGTTTAGAATTGTTATGTTATTCTTAGCCTAGGGGCTTGTAGTATGTTTACGGCTAGTATAGAATCTTTAGTATGCTCTTAGTAGGCTTTAGAGGTAGAGTAGAGATTCTCGGTGCTTTTCGCTTTATTTTTGGTATCTTTTCACTTTATTCTACCATTATGTGTAACTGTGGGCCCAAGGCCATAGCTCATATTTGGACAGAGTTCCAGGTTAGTTCTCTTGGTTTGGAGGGTGCTTTGCCCTGTTTTGCCTGGTTGTTTGTGTTTTCTCTGGATAGGGAAATTTATATGCTCATACTGCATTGTCATGATTATCAGTACGGAAGAGAATGATTTTAAGGCTTTTTGGTCCTACACTTGGCAACTTTGGGTTTTCATGATCTTTAGGATTTTAAAAGGATTGCTTTGGAATTGTTACTGATTTTGGGAGGAAAAGGGAAAAATACTACTTTTTATGCATACGTTGATGAGTTCGAGGTTAAATTCCGAGCGCTCGATGTGTTATCTAGGGTTTTACTTTTATACATACGTTAATGAGTCCAAGGTCATTTTCGGGCACCTCGATGCTCTATTTTGGGTTTTTCCTTCCTGCACTCATTTGATAAGCTCGATGTTCCATCCCGGGTGCCCGAGTACTAAATACCGGGTTTGACTTGTATACATTCATACATTACATTATTGTTGCATCATATTGCATCGGCTTTAGGTGCGTTTGGGTTGTTGGCTGCTTTGAGTTGATCTTGTTATTACTTCACCCTTTTATTGTTTTGGTTATTTTGATTTTCGGCTTTATAACTAGATTTAGGCGGATCCTAGTATTTTAACTGCTTTCATGTATCTTATTATTTATATATTATCTTTATGCGCTCGGTCGGCCTATGATGCCTACTAAGTACCCATTGTATTGGTACTCATACTACACTCTGTATCTTTTTCTAATGCAACACCTAGTACGAGCCACCCTAATTGATCTTCCTATCATTCGAGGCCTGTTGCAGTTCGGATCGCGGTGAGCTCCCGATGCTTTTGGAGACTTTACATGCTTTCCATCTTGTACATTCTGTCTATATTTTTTATTTTGGATAGACATAGTCTGTTGTATAGCTACTCCTTACTTTAGTCGCTCTTGTACTAGTGACACTAGGTCCGGGTTGGTTCTCATGTATGTTTTGTCTATTCGGTCACTTTAGGGCCATCTTTGGTATATTTTGTACGTTGGTATGTATATATGCTATTGACCCTATCTTTTGTTTATATCATCTGCTTTTCCTTAGTTTTATTGTTATTTTTGTCTTCTGCATCATGGGTTTGGCTTGCCTACCGGGGGGTTATGTAGGCACCATCATGTCCCAGTTTTGGGTCGTGACAATCCGTTCAAGTCAAAACCGAAAGAGGCTGGCGTTCATCAAAACTAAAAGAGGATGATGTATAGATAGATGTCTATAAGTCATGTCAATACCAAATGGGGATGATATGCATCTAGGCCAAAGATATCCATTCAAGTCAAACCGAAAAAGGCTGGCGTTCATCAAAACTGAAAGAGGATGACGTATAGATGGATGTCTATAAGTCATGTCATTATTGAATGGGGATGATATGCATCCAGGCCAAACTTATCCATTCAAAGTCAAATCGAAAGAGGCTGGCATTCATCAAAACTTAAAGAGGATGATGTATAGATGGATGTCTATAAGTCATGTTGATATCGAATGGGGATGATATGCATCGAGACCAAAGCTATCTGTTCGAGTCAAAACCAAAAGAGGCTGGCGTTCGTCAAAACTGAAAGAAGATGACATATAGATGGATGTCTATAAGTCATGTCAGTATTAAATGGGGATGATATGCATCTAGGCCGAAGATATCCGTTCAAGTCAAAATTGGAAAAGGCTGGTGTTCGTCAAAATTGAAAGAGGATGATGTATGAAAGGATGTCTATAAGTCGTATCAATACCGAATGGGGATGATATGCACCGAGACCATGGACATCTATTTCAAGTTATAACCGAAAGAGGATGGAATTTGTCAAAAATGAAAGAGGATAACGTATGGAAGGATGTCCATAAGTCATGGCAATATGGATAACGTGAAACACTTACCTGATGTCTATGAAAAGCATCATTGGCGATAGCTAGAAAAGGCATCATATCAAAATAAAGAGATGGTGATAGAAGGTTACAAGAACCTTCATATCTAATTATCGATGAAGCATCCCATATGGCTACAAAGATCATCGAAAGGATAACATCTTCCAAGCATCAACATACGCGGAGATGAGGTGTCAATTACATAAAAAAGGACATTGCACAACGTGAATAAACTAAGACATAGTTCGAGGGATTATGGTAAATAAACTATCTCTCCAAATGAAATTATGGTGCCACTAACAATCTTGTCTTAAAATATTTTCTAGAGCATTCGAGAGGATGAAATTCTCAAATCAAAAATCACAGGTGCAGACGATGCCAAAAAGGACATGACACAACATGGAACTTTTTCTTAGCAGCAAACTGGGACATAGTCCAAAGAGGAATATCAAATTGTTTGGACACAAGCTTAATGATGACTTCCACCACAATCAAACCACACCCCTATCATAAGTCATGTGTGCATTTTCAATATTTTCAGTTTCAGTTTCGCATCCAGGGTGTTTTTTGAACTCACACCGGAAGCAATATCATTTTCTTTCAAAATTAGGTGACAATATACCTCGAGCTTTGGAAATTATGTCCATTTAATTTCTTATTTATGGGTGTGATGGATCCCATACTTATGATTGAGATGTTTGCAAGCCTCATTTTCACCCTAAACCCCTTTGTCACTCATCTTAAACAACAAAGGTTATCTTAGCATAAGAGATTACCTTTTCCACTGATTGGGTCAAACTACAAGAAGCCTGATTTCCTAAGTCTCGGGATATGTAGGCGAGCTCTATATTGAAAACTCGACTGCATTCCAAGCCTTCCCCCAATCCTCTCATTCCCAAACTTTTTGGTCTCTCCCTAATCCGAGACTATGATAGCTTTGGAATAATACTGTTTGAAATTAGTTTCGGATAAAACTCGTGTTTAAATTGAGAATAATTTGTTTTTCTCAAAATTGACTTAAATTTGGAGATTAATTGAATATGTAGTCTCTTATGCTTTAAATAAAATAATTATTTTTATCTTGTTTAAATTAAAGAAACTCAAATAATTAATTTGGATAAATTCGTTTATTCCAATTTTAGCCTTACTTCTCTAATCAAGCCAAAATGGTTATTTCTAAAACCAAATCTTGCCACATTTGCAAGAAATGTGGCCAGCCTTTAAACCCTTTTAATCCTCCAATTCTCAACCAATTTATCCCAAAATTAACCCATCAGCCCAACATTAATTCCCTGACCCATCTAACCCACCTCATCCCCTTAATTATACTCCTTCTTTTCCCCTTATACACCAAGAGAAACAAAAAACGACCCCTGGAGCTTATTCTTCATAATCTAAATGACAACACCAAAGAACCCTAGCACTGCATTTGATTTTTCACGCATCTTCCCACTTATTCATCCTCAAATTCATACAGACTCACATGCGTGGCACGAGGTTCATACCTCAAGAAGCTTCCAAAGTATTTCTTTCAGAATTAGCCTCTAAATTCTTTGATTTTCCATTCAAAAATTCTAAAAATAGTACGAATTCATACACTTTCACAGCTGCAAACCTTATCCCCAATTCAAATTTCAAATACCCTAGTGATTACCCAAAAAAACCCCTAGAAATTAAATTCTCCCACATCAAAAATCACCTCCCAAAATCTCAAATATTCACCTATATAAAGGCACCTCATTCTCATTGTTCATCTCAGCGGTTTTCATACCCAAAAAGGGGAAAGATCCTTTATTCTCTGTTGAGTTTTAGAGAGTCATTTTTTCTAACTCTTATGAATAAGAGAGTTTTAGTAAAGTTTTCTTTTGATTTTAGAAAAATCAAGCTGAAATCGTGTGGTGGAAGCGGCGTCAAAATCTCGTCGTCTCAGTCTCGCTGCTCGAAAAGAGGTATGTAATGACCCTCAGGGTCATTTTCTATTTTTCATTCTTTCTTTGTGTTCCGAGCTTTCCCTCTGTGACTACAGGTGATTTATGACTTGCCGGGACTAACGGTTCGGTGCTCGGGCCGTTCGTTAGGTCATTATGATGATTTCTCTATTTTAGAACTTGAACTTAGAAATTTTTTGACTTTGATCAACTTTCTTGGTAAATGTTCTCAGAATCAAATTCCAACAGTTTCATTGGCTTCGGAACAGAGATTTTGGTCTAGTAGGACCATTGGTCTGGGTCTGAGTGCTTTCAGTTTGGTTTTATGTTGCTTTCTATGTTTTTAAGCTAGTTTGGCTGGTAGGGTTGACTTTGGTCAACATTCCAAAAAGACGGCCTCGGATGGAAATTCCGTCTACGCAATTAGCTCCGAAATGTCGACTTTGGGCTAGGGGAACCTTTGGTTCGGGTCCTGGGGCTTCCGAACTTGTTTTGGGGTATTGGGTTCTGAGTTAGTTTTGGGCATGGGTCCCACTTTTCTTTAAAACGATCTCCGTTGGTAAATTTGTTGTTTCTATTGAGTCTGGAATGTCATTTCCACTCAAATAGCTCTATTGGTTTGTGAGTATCAGGTTCCGATCATGCCCGGAATGCCTCGGAGAAGTTTAGTAAACTGTTGGTCTTCTGTTGCTGGTATGGCCAAAATTGTTCATCACGATATCGAAGAAAAACCCTCGCGATCGTGATGAGTTGGCCAATTTGTTCATCGTGATCACGAAGGTTTTTCTTCGCGATAGCGATGAACAAATCCCTGTATGTATATATACCTTCTCCTTCGTTTTCTTCACCAAAAATTCGTTTCTTCCATTGTTTTTGAGCTCCAAGCTCCCTATTTTTTGTGTGGGCTAATTCCAAGGTGTTGGGGTGATTATTTTACTGTCCGTGATTGATTTCTCGCCTTCAATTCGTAAGTTCTAACCTTTAAATTCCGTAAATTCTCCTATTTAGTTCTAGTTCGTTCTTGGATTGTTGGGACTGTTTTGACCCGTTCCTATGGTCCGTTTCCACTCAAATTTTGAGCATGTGCTCCCAGGAAGGTAAGGAACACATGTGTGTTTTTCATTTTCGGTTTCGGATTGCGGGACCCACGGGCCCGTTTGTGGCCCAGATTTTAACCCGACTAAATTATTAGCAATATGGGTATCGTTAGCTTCGTATTGACGTATAGAACATTGTTATGATAGTGGGGCAGCTTGCGGATAATTTTCGGGGGATATAGGCTCCAATCTTATGGATTGGATTGTACACACGTGCTCGACTTTTCTGGTAGGTTATGGTTTACTATTTTCTAGACTTTGCTCGTATGAGGTATGAATATAATAACTTACTAATGGTTTGGATACAGTTATGAGTAGGCTTATTGATCCTTATAGGTGATTTAGGTTCTCTAGAGTAAGATTTTTGCTAGCAATGCTTAGTATAGGTTGTAGCTCTTCCTTAAGACTTGGTATACGCGGTGTAATATCCTTGGGATTAGGGTCAGATGCCTTAGTTTCATTTAGACTACTTGTGGTTGAGATTATTAGATTAGGGAGCCTTAGCCTAGAATTAGATAAAGGTTTGGGGTAGAGTAGATGTTATCGTTACTTTGTTATTATCACTATTATTATTCTTGTTGGTTTGGTGTTCTATTTATCATGTAATTGTGGGCCTGAGGCCATGGAGATGGGACTTGCAGGATCCAGGTCAGTATGTCTGTGCTTTGCTTAAGTTTCTATTTGTCGTACGCTTTATGTTTAGTTCCGGTTAGTTATTTTCCTTAGGTGGGTCCCTTAGGGTTTGGTAGATAGTGTAGTGTTACCTTTTAGTATTTGTACTAGAATAGTCGGACTTAGCATCCGATGGCTATAGTTCCTGGTAGGGTAGTTTCTTACTTGGTTTTCTGGTTGTTCTTATTGTGTTATATTCTTATGGTTGGATTTGGTATGCGGATCTGTGGGCCTAAGGACATGGTGTTGGGATGGCTGGAGTCCAGGTTAGTATGATATTGCTATGAAGGGTGAAATACCCTATCTTGGTTTATCTGCGTGCATCATATACATTCATATATACATTTGAATTGATTCATGTTCATCTCTTTTTCATATATAATTGGGTTATGGCATGGATTGAAGGGAACTGAATGGTATGAATTTACGGGAATTGATTGGGTCAGTGGTTTGATAAGGGAATCTTCTTTTAACAAATGGTTTTCAAATTAAGGAAAGATTTTACCGATTTAAGATGACCGCTAATGTTTAAAACCCAAAACTCTTCCTTTTTAAATGATTGGAGATCCAGGGAAAGCGTCCTAATTTTATAAGTGTTTTTGGTTGATAAAGGGGGAAAATGGTTTCTTTTCTATAAACTTGTGCAGTTAAGGAGAAATCGTACATCACAATTTTACTGACTTCGAAATGGGAAAATACTTCTATTTTGTGCACTTAGTTTGAGAGATGATTTTAACCTTGCTTTCCATTGGTTATGGGATTATATTGATAAGATCAGGCGGCCTCCTTTGTATATATATGTGGTTTTACTTATGGAAATTGTTATATTGGTAAGCTCCGGTGGCCCATGAGAATACTCTGGGTTTTCTTGATTATACGTGGATATTGTTGCATTGATGGTTATATCGATAAGCTACGGCATCCTGAAGGGACATTCCAAGTATTATGGTACTGTATTAGTTGGTAAGCTCCGACGGCCCGTGAGGTGACTCGGGGTTCTCATTCATTATTGCATTGGATGCATTTCACTTCATTTCATTTCATCCATTCCATATCGCATTTTCATGGTATTCCTTTTTTATCTTTACAATCGGAATCTGTGTGTAGTTGGCTGTCTTTATCGGGTGTATTTTCTAGACTTGGGAAGTCCGAATTGGTTGTTTCTGGTCTATTGTTTATGCTTTTCATATTGTGGTAGTTTTTTTCCCCTTTTTATTTAGGTTTGACCATTATATTTTCCTTCTGACTCATCTTTCTTACCCTTGGGTTATATTCGCTTTTTGTTATATTTATATCTTGTTTGAGCTCAGTCGGCCGATGATGCCTACTGGGTGCCGCATGTTTTGGTACTCATACTATATTTCTGCATCTTTTTGTTGATGCAGATCCCAGTACAAGTTAGCACTGTTGATTGCAATGCTCATGCAGAGTTGCTGACTGGAGATATTGGGTGAGCTCTTAGCGATCAGAGTTGATCCATCTCCCTCTACTTTTGGGCTAGTATCCTATTGTACATTTGGAGTTTGTCCATAGTTTGTTGTATCTATCTAGAACATCTAAGTTGTAGTAGCACTTGTACCGACTGACACCGGGTCTTGGGGGATTCTGATGTATTTTATTACTTTTCCTCCCTTTTTACTTATATTGGTTTATCGTATCTTCCGCTGTTAGTCCCTGACTACTATGTGCCGCTGCCTGGGCTGAAGTTTGTGTCTCAACTCTGATCTGTGAACCATCAGGTGCACTAGGTAGAGTCCTGGCCCGTGACATACTCTCCAATAAGCTAAGAATCCTTGCTAGAATAACTTGAAGGGCCGGTGAAGATACAAATCCTGCTGGAGGCTGGGCTGACCCCACATCCTTCGACTGAAATTGAACACCCTCATCCCCTAACTCTGGTAACCATGCTCCAGTGGAAGGCGTATGAGCCTCGCCCTAGCCCGTTGTCGACCTTATAATAACCATCTGAGAAGGGAAGGAAAAATTAATGTTTAGACTTTTATGGAGAGAAGAATGCATGATAAGGAATCAACAAGATGGAAATCTTCCTAAGGATGCCCAATAGCCTCCCGAAGATAGGATACAAATGTCATCATTCCTATCCGTGAGACTCTACTAGACACCTGCCCTTGTAACCAAGGTGGCCCATACTTCGATTGAGAATTATCTTGAATAATCAACCCTTATCCTATTGCATGACCCCATCGGAAGCACACCCCTAGCCTTTGGTAATCTACTAACTTATTTAGCTCTTATTCATTAAATATTTTGTCTCGATTTGATGTGATTTAGAAGAATTTTATGCCTTTATTGTCTTATATGCATGCATTCTTGGTCAATGAAGAAAGAAGATGATTTGAACCCAAATAAGCTAAAAGTAGAAACCAAGTCAAAAGATGACAGAAAGAACAAAGATCTATCCATGATATGCAAGTTGACATGCATGTTGTTTTAGGGGGAAAATGGTTTGACATTAAAAATTATTTCAAAAACTAAGTTAAATTTCAAAACAATTTTAGAAAAAGCAAGAGTCGCCACTTAATTAATTAACGAAAAATTAAGAAAACCTTTTAAGAAATTTCTAAAGTTTAAAATAGATAAATACTTTAAAAATTTAGAGATTATGGGTAAGAGGTTCATATTAATATTTTGAGAAGGATTTTAAGGCACTCAAAATATCTGCCAACTCGCAGTTATTCGATGATTTAAAACAACTCTTATTTTTGTGACTAATTTTTTAAGAAAGGAGTTTATTCATTAAGGCTTATAAAAATCTTTAACATGTTATGACTTTTAAAGGAAGAAAAACAGTGATTAGATTCCAAAACAAACTCAAATGGAGGAACTAATTTGATCAAAATCCGAGAATCCATTTTTTGAGGAAAGCAAAGGTATAACGAATTCCAAGAGTTTATTGAATCTTTCATGTTTTCATTGTAAAAAAATGGTTGCAAACATTAATTTAGCTTACTAATTATGTGCTTGTTTGAAGAAGTTCATTAATTGAGTAAGGATTCAATAGTGGGGATTTGAGATTTTCATCATAAAATGAGGCTAGAAATAGTTTGAATTTTAAGAAAATTCCCTTGTTGTTTCTTCCGCTTTTGGGTTCTTCCTTGTGTTAGCCTATTACTTGTAGTTTTGGGCTAAGGGTTGGTTTACCTACTGGTGGGTTATAGTAGGTTCCATCATGACTTAAGTTTTCTGGTCGTGACAGAGTGGTATCAGGCACCTGCAGTCACCCATGGTGACTTGCAACACGAAGGTGCCAGTCTTCAAAGTAGTTAGTTGCCTGCCGCCTGTGACCCCATCTAAGCGGGCACCTTCTATGGCCCTTGTCGACTTGTAGTGCACAGGTGCCTCTAATGTTAGGCAGTGCTTCAGCTTCCTTGTGTTCTTTTAGGTGCCCTCATGCGACACGCATGTCAACTCACATATCATTGATGGATCTTTGTTCTTCCGGTCATCTTTTGACTTGGCTTCAATTTTTAGCTCATTTAGGTTCAAATCCTCTTCTTTCTTTATTAACTAAGAATGCCTGCATATAAGACAGTAAATGCATAAAATCCTTCTAAATCACATCAAATCAAGGCAATAATTCATGAATAAAAGCTAAATAAGTTACTACATTACCAACTTATCAAACTCCCAAACTTGAACTATTGCTTGTCCTCAAGAAAAACACTCATAAGGTAAAGGACTGACAAAAACTTCTCAAGAAATGAAGGCTACACAATGGAATATACCTATTCAAAGAATCAAGAAAATAAAAAATAAAGGACTCAAAACAAAAGACTCACACAAAGGCAGTAATCTCATTTGGTATAACCACAAACTAAAGGCAAATACATATTTCAAAACTCTTATCAAAAGATTTCAATTTTCATTCAAACTTAGGGGATTTGTCATTCAAAACAAGATCGTTAAGCTTCTCAAGTAATTGACATTGACCTTCAAGGTTTGTCCAAGATTTGTCACACAACTTGTCTCATTCATTTCTCTGAATTGAGGTCAAGACTCACTATTTACTTCAAAGATGCAATGCCACTCATCACAAAAAAGAATCCCACTCACAGTCATGTAATTCACAATACAGGGATTATAAGAGAACAAGACTCTCACTCTCTTAAAGAAGTTAAAGTACACACATATCAAACCATAAGCTTTCCCTTCATGTAATTTGCCACTAATATAGAGTCACCAAGCTTAGAATCACTAAAGACTTGCGGGACACGATGTAGGCTAGGGTTAAGGTGAGGATTTCATTTAGCTCAAGTGAGTAAACCTCTCTAATTCTATCATAAGCATTCCAGTGCACCACTCATATCTTTGGTTAAACTTTACCTTATTCCTCCCTCTCACAATCCCAATTTTCCCACAAACCATTAGTCCAATCACCCTTTCTTTAGCTTATTAGGTAACACCACTCAATTCTTCATTTATCACTTCTTTTGAACCTATTCAATCAATTCTTAATACAAGCATAGGGTGCTACCTTACAATTGAAGCTCAATTCCTCCTTTTACTATCAATAGTGCATACACCCCCAAACTTAGGCTTTTGCCTATATCACATTCCATTTTATCATTCATATTCTCTCCCAAACTTAGGATTTTAGCCTACACTCTTATTGCAAGCAATTAGGAAGGAACGAGTGATAGTATTAAGGATTCAATAAGGTCAAGGTGTATAACATGGATGCCTAGGAAAGGTTAAAGGATAAAAGGGGTTTGACTAGGATCATTCCTAAGGGAAGGAACTTTTTAGGCAAAGTGACTATTCAAAAGAGGGCCTAAGGTCATCTTTCAAGCTAAGCAACGTATAGGATTTTATCTTAAATCATATTCGGGGCAAGTTCTAGATAACATGCATATACAAGAACTAAGTAGACCTTTCTACACAAGGTAACACAACACAAGAAGTTCACAATTAGTCTCAAAATCAATTGGGATGAATGACTTTTGACAAGCTATTTTGAGTCTTGCACACTTATTTTTGAATCAATCAATCCAAATAGAGAATGTGAAAGTCATGATAAGATAATGCTTTTTCAAAAATCATTTTCCTTTCTTTTCTCAACTTATCAAGTTCTTTTACCATAAATTTTTTTGGGTTGCCCCATTTGAGATAAGTAAATCACATACTCAATTTAAACACTAAAATTTGGTATTTTACTTTAAGAAAGTCACCTCTTTATCGATCATAGGGAAATATCACCTAGTTCGATACAAAAAATGAAGAAAAGAAAAAAATTTCTCTTTGAGAAAGAACCGTAGTATGAAAAAAACCCTCAGAGTTTATTCAAAACTATTTATTATTAATAAAGGCAAAATTTGAGTCATGCCCTCATAGATCAATGGAGAACTAGGCTCGGCATAGGCATGAAGTGCATTTGAAAGGCAAACCTAGTGAAATAATTTAGAGTGTAGGACTAACTCGGCAATTAAGGCAAATTCCATTCATAATAATATCAAAAAGATCAAGCCTGACAAGGGAGCAATATAAAGCATAAGGACATTCACATCAAAGAAGGCGTGGTCCAAATAAAGGTTACAGTCAATCCCAACAAGGGAACTAATAATAAAAATAATAATATCTCTCACCCAGACATAAAACATAACATTGTCCCTAATGCATAAAAGTAACATAAAAGGAATGGGTATGAGAAATCTCTGTAGGCTCTAAGAATGAGGATGACGACTTCTATAATATTTGTGACACTTCTCTCTTGTAGGCTCAGGCTCAGGGGGAATGTAAGCATGGATGGATCAATCTTGAAATTGATAATGAAAGGAATTGATGGAAAGAATTATGACTTCATCAAAACAATTGAAGGAATTGTTTCACTACCCGTACTTTTCAAATGCGCTTAGTGTCTACGTCGAGCCTAGTTTTTTATTGATCCATGATTAGATGACTCAAATTTTTCCTTTGTTAATAATAGTTAGTTTTGAATAAAATCCGAGGGTTTTCTTCATACTACAGTTCTTTTCCAAGAAGCAAAAAATTTCTTTTCTTTATTTATTGTGTCAAACTGGGTGAAATTTCCCTATGATAGATTAGGTGACATTGTTCTTAAGGGAAAATCATCATTGCAATGAATTTTATTGAAATATTATTGTGATGGGCTGAAATTGTAAATCAATGTGCTCTTGTGTAGTTTATTGAATTATGAACTGTTCGGTGAGTGGTTTGGTTGAGTGAGAGTGAATATTATTGTGTTTGAATGTGATTTTCATGCTAATCATATAGCTTGATAGTCCCATTGATAGATGGAGTAACGTCCTTCTTATGAAAAGTCGTTGAGCATACGTAATTGTTGATTTTGGTCTTGTATGATTGTGATGTTTTTTAGGAAAGTCTGAGTACCCGTTAGACTTAGAAATTGGTCAAAAATATTTGCGTATGCATGGATTATTTTATTTAAATGGCTATAAACCTGTGTAGCACGTGCGTTCCATAGGTGTTTCCTTGTGAAATGGAAATGCAATGCAAGTGAAGATGAAGGGTTGAGTACTCACTGTAATAAATCTGCGTTACACCTACATGTTTCAAGTCTTCACCTATGAAATGCAGGTGGCAACGCAGGAGAAAGTTGGAACTACCAGGTTACTTCCAGGCATGTGAGATAGCACATGCGTGTGATACGCCCAAATTATACCTCACTTAAGAAGAATAACCGGTCATTGTAATATATAGAACCCAACAAAGGTTGGGGTCGATCCCACAGGTAATAAGGTGCAAATTAAGTCATTAGTAATTTATATGACTAGTAATCAATAATTTCTGGAAAATAGGGGGTTTATAATGAGCAAATTTTGTTTAGTCTTCGACTAATTCACGTAACAAATGACAAGTTTCAACAAGTAAAAATTAATATTAGAGATGAACCAGGGAAGTGTTCACCATGGCTTCGTGAACAACATCGGGTTAGAGCTCCAATGGATTTATTTCATATGCAAGACACAAATAATTCAATTCATTCGTACGACTAATTATTTCTCAACCAAAAATATGCTTTTCTTTCCAATTCTTTCAAACTTGAAAAGATGTAATTACAAAACTCAATTAATCCTCTAAGTAGATTAACCTTGCTAAAGCGTCAATCATTAGACGGGAGTTAGTAGTCCTGAATCCTTATTGTTATTTTACCCGGTTTTAACTTCATGATTAAAGGAAATTAAACCTAGGCTTGTTCTAATGTTTGCAACCACTTGAAAACAGTAAAATGCAAGATTAACAACGTATGAAGCATATAAACCGAATATCACACGTAACCTAGATTGTTACTTTTAACATGGATCCCATAACCCTAGTTGTGGGAATGTTAGCTACTCATGAATAATGAAGAATAAAAAGTAATGATATTCATACTAGAAGAGAAATCCTTACAATATATCAAAACCCACTTCAATTCTCCAATAAAACTTGAGCAAATAATTCCCAAAAGCAAGAACAAGAAGAGTAACATATTGTTTGTGTGTTAAGCGCTATAAAATTGTTCAAAAGTACATTAAAAAATGTCTTGTAAAAATACCCTAGGAGTCCTATTTATAGGCAATTCCAAATTAAATCCGGATTGGTCTAGTAAAGAAAAGACGCATCCTCTAAACAAATGCCAAAATGGTCCGTTTTGGTCAACAGCAGACCATTTTCTTGAGCGTTGTAACTTCCCTACTTCAACAATTTTCTTGTTTTGGAAAATGGTCCAAGGAACGGTCTATTTTGGTCAACAATGGACCATTTCCTTGGCTGTTGTAACTTACGAAATTTGTTGTCTTTTGGTAAGTCGTCCAGCCTGTGAAGACTTGCTGAGAAATGTCTATAAGTTGTCCAGCCTGTGATGACTTGCTGAGAAATTTCTATAAGTCATCCAGCCTGTGATGACTTGCTGAGAACCTTGACTGGTTGACTTGATGGTTGGTCACAACGATCAAGAAAACGTCTCATTTTTGGCCAAACTAAGATCTCTTGGTTCTTTAAGTCTATCTTTTCCTAAAACACAACCAAAAAACATAAATTTGC
This sequence comes from Jaltomata sinuosa, assembly GCA_003996215.1. Taxonomy (NCBI): domain Eukaryota; kingdom Viridiplantae; phylum Streptophyta; class Magnoliopsida; order Solanales; family Solanaceae; genus Jaltomata; species Jaltomata sinuosa. The sequence goes on from QJPP01001415.1 coordinate 475,794, forward strand.
ACAATATTTGCTTGAAAACTTACTTCTATTCCTCGGTCAAAGGAGTAAATTATGCCGTAAAATACAGGCACATCAACACCATCAACTTAGAACGTTGACTTGTACTCAAGAAATATGACACAAGACCAAAATAGACGACTCAATTAAGAAATCAAACAACATGTCTCTAGCAATCCATAGCCATTCAACGCTTAAATCAAGCCCCCTGGTACTACACAAGTGTTTGAAAAGTTAACTTGTAAGGATCTACGCATGTCATTCTGATATGATAGAATATTCTACATACACACAAAGCAGTTATCCCGATAATCTAGTAAATAATACAGAAATCCTGGTGCGCTCACCACAAAAAGTCCTAAACATAATATTTGGGACTAAGTAAGATGCTCACACTCACAAACAATTTCAAACAGTGCAAATGCGATACCATAGGCTTGCCTTTGCTATTCTATTTCAGTTTTTCAGAAAGTCGCTCAGGATAACTACAGGACTTTTTTTGGCTTGTAATGAGGCTTTGGGTGCAGGTAGGATACATTTGAGGAATAGTGACTAAACCATCCTTGGACTCACTGACCTATTATTTCCACTCAGAACTCATTCCATCCACATTTATTCACCTTTGAATTCCTTATTTCTAGCTACAAGTGCTGCTTTCTCAACAACTTGATTACTCTTTTCCGTTCTTTTCATTTCTTTTTCATTTCTTTTTCATTTCTTTTTCTGTCTTTTTATTTGGCACACACCTGCACTTTATATCCCAACAACAACCAATCTTTCAAACAACCCAATTTTTCTTATCATGTAACTTTATAGTCTCATCTTAGGCTAATTGCCTAAGTTGAGGTGCACGATGTTCAAGGAGGGACCAGGGCCAAAATAGAGATTCAAAGTTTAAAAGGGGAGGTGATAGGTTATTGAAAGAACGAGGTCAACTTTGGATCAAACATGGATCAAAGGGATTATTTAGATTTGGATGGTCTCTTAGTCTAAGTGGACTGCACACAAAAAAGGTCAGTGATCCTTTTCTAAACAACTAACTTCAAACTTTAGGGAATAGGCCGGGCAAGTTCTAGATACATGCACAGAGTAAGAATTCATCACAATAAGCTTACACACTTGGCACCAAGAAATCATACCACTACCAACTATCAAAACAATAGTTCAGCTTAATTAAAATTATTACAATCGTATGCACTTAATGACATTCTGGGATCCAGAATAGTCAATCATTTCAAACATAAGTACAAAAGCAATATTTTACGAAGGGGGCTCCTTTTTTATTTCAATTTGCAAAAATCCATGATTTCTATCGACACCACAACACAACTCAACACAAACAAAATTTAAATGACAACCTAAACATGCCGGTTATACTAGATAGCACATCGAGGGAAAAGAAACACAACATCAAAAACCCTCGGTGTGATAGACTCACAGGTATCCCAACACCCTTAACTTAGACTCATGCATTGTCCCCAATGTATATATATGAAAACTCAACTGTGAGAGAAAGGAATACATGTGAAGCCTTTAGGCCTCAGAGTCTGGTATGATATTGGAGACCATCGGGGTCTCCGAGGAAGAAGTAGTCTCTGGAACAGGTGCAAGCCACATCAGCAAGTTGGACTCTAAATTTCTCTTGTCTAAGCTCTTCAGCTATTCAAGACAACTTCTTCACTCTTTCTAACTCCTTTTCTTTGTTGGTTTTCTTGCGATGTTTTCTTTTCCTGGATTTGTTCTCATCGCCTTCTTCTATGGGTTTCTCTTCCTGTTATTCCAAAATCATCCTCATAGCAGCTAAGGTCTCAACAATAACCTTTTTCTCAATATGCACATCCATAGGATCTTCATCAATAATATCAATAACTGAGACCACCCTCATGTCTCTCGGTTGCTTCATCGATTGACACATATTGAACTTGACTAATTCATTATTCAGTCTGAATGTCAATTCATTTCTCTCCATGTCTACCAACACTCTTCTAGTGTCTAACAATGGTCATCCCAAGATTATGGGTACTTTAAAGTCCACTTCGCAATCCAAGATTACAAAGTCAGCTGGAAATATAAACTTGCCAACCTTCACTAGCACGTCATACAATATTCCCACTGGTCATTTTAATGAATGGTCCGCCATTAATACCCTCATAGTAGTCAGTTTAGAGGCTCCCAAGCCTAACTGCTTATATATTTCTAGTAGCATTAAGTTGATGCTAGCACCATTAAGTTGATGCTAGCACCAAGATCACATAATGCTTTGTCCAAGTTAAACTTCCTAATGGTGCAAAGGACAATAAAAGCACCTGGATCATCCTTCTTTTGGACTAACGAACTCGACGAGATTGCACTACAGTGATGAAGGTTATCCTCTATCTCAAAACTCACTGACCTCTTTTTGGAAATCAAGTCCTTCATAAACTTGGCGTATCTGGGCATTTGCTCAAGAGCGTCCACTAGTGGGATGTTCACTGATATCTGCTTGAGCATGGACATGAACTTGTGGAACTTGCCATCTTTCACCTTTTTCTTTAACCACTATGGAAATGGAGGAGAAGGCCTAGGTATCATAGTTAGAAGTTTTTCAACTTCCTTGCATTTTTATTCCAGCACAGGCTCAGAATTTTTTTCCACAGTAGATTTTTCAGCACCTACTTTTGGATCATCATACTTGTTTGGCTTCCCAGACTTGTACAGAGTCTCATTAGTGCCCAAATAATCATCTACCATCTCATTCTCATCTTCTGTACTCTCTTCTTGCTGTTGAACCAATGGGTGTGGTTCAGGTAAGACTTTTCCATTCTTTGTACAGATAGCCATATAACTTCTGTCATTTCTAGGATTTTCTATGGTATCACTAGGTAAGGTTCGTTTCTTTCACGAGTTGAGAGTTGTGGATAACTTACCCATCTGGTGCTCCAACTATTTAATAGACGTAGAGTGTGAATCCATAAGCTGACTCAATGAAGATAGATCCCTCTTAATCTCCTTTACCCCTGAGTCGGTAGACTCCACCTTCAATAACACTTTAGCTAACATAGATTCCACACTGGAAGTCCCTGCCTCATTACTAGCTCTTTATTGGTTCCCAAGTGGTACATATAACCCATCTCTATCAGCTTTACTTTTCTAGTTTCCCTTATCTCGCTCCCTGTAGATAGCCTTCGTATAATAGTTGTCCTTCTGGTAGTTCCGACCTTGGTTTCCTAGGCCATTGGCCTGGAAACCCCCTAAATAATTTTCTTCCTCATCGAACTCTGACTCAGTTGCTCTACATTGGGAACCCACAACTTTTACTTTCTCAATTCCTCCTGCTAATAAATACTTTGTCAATAGGTCCATCTGCGTCTTCAAATGGGCCATGTCTTGGTCCCACTCTTCCTCTTTTCTGTACTGCTCAGCTGACATACCAACAACATAAGTACTAGCATCTACCTCTGAATCTCTGGTATGCCAATCTTTATTTGTTTTGGTGAGCCGGTCAAGAATAGTAGTGGCCTTAATAAAAGTGAGCCCCATGAATGCTCCACCTACAACATTATCAAGTGTCAGCTTTGTAGACACATTCAATGCTCTGTAGAATGTCTGCATCAGAAACCCATTTGTCAACTAATAGTTCGGGCATTGAGTCAACTTCTTCTTAAACCTCAGCCGTGTTTCATGTATGGCCTCATGTTGTTGCTGCCTGAAATTACTAATCTCATCCCTAAATTGTATCATCTTGGAGGGAGGAAATAACCTTTCTAGGAAAGATCCTTTCAACTTACCCCAGGTTGTTATAGAATCCGAAGCTAGTTGTCAACCATAGTGCTGCCTCATCAGACAGAGATAATGGGAACAACCTAAGCCTGATAGTATCTGACTTAATCCCGACATTTTAAAGGATTTGCAGATTCCCACAAAATTCATTAGGTGCCAGTTAGGGTCATCACCAGCCACACCTCTAAATAGCCCCTTCAGATTCAGTAATTGGATCATCGTGCTGGTGATATTAAACTTAGCACTAGGTGCTAATCGTGGGAGAAAAATGGCACCCATAGAACCAGCTTTGTAACACCGCGGAAATAGACCCATCTTTTAAAACTCAGAACTTGCGGAAAAATTGAACTTCCAGAAATCATGGGTCAAGTCCACGAGTCGTGGGTGGTTCAATGAGTCATGAAAGTAACTCATAATTCCAGTTATGCAGACCCTCTTCAGGACTGAGAACCACGAGTCAGTTTCACGACTCGTGAAGGTTTCCACGGGTCATGGAACCAAACCGTGGAACTCAGACAGAGAGTGGTCAAGTCCCTTGATTTCCACGACTTAGTCCTATGACTCATGGAAGCTTCCATGAGTCATCTTGTTGAGTCGAAGAAGACCTTCTACCAGTTGATATCTTGAGAAGTTTCCACGACAAGGAAACACGAGTCGTGGTCAAGTCTACGAGTCGTAAACTCTACCCGTGGAACCTGAAGCCGAGTTTTAAAACAACTTTTCCTTAATTATGTCCCAGGAGGATGTTAGTCATTACCCACCCTTTTAACTCCTAAGTGAGGTCGTTTTGACTATTTCAAGAAGGGTTTTCACCCTTATTAACCCAAGTTTCTTCTCATTACTTCACTCTTCTCCCAAAAGGGGAAAATTCTTCTCCAAGCTTCAAGTCTAAAACTCCAAGTTCAAGTCTCCTAAGTCTTTCCAATTCAAGTGGGTTATCTTCAACCAAGGTATGTGGGTAATCAACAATGGGTTCCTTTTAACCTTGTTCCCCAAACCCCTAATTCAAATTTTGATTTCATGGTCTTCAAATTAGGGTTCTTATCCAAATTCTTATGAGTTTTTGCTAAATATGATCTTCTTATGATTTGACTATGAAAATACTATCAAATTGCATGATTTCACATGGGTTTTTACATGTTGAATCTTATTTCATGAATTGAGGTTTAACCATTGAAATTTCTACATGCATGAAAATTTATTTAAGCAAATTGGATTTTTGATAGCATGTCCCTAATGGGGTTTCAAGCATGTGCATGTCTAGTTCCTATATTGTATGAAAATCTATGTATTATGAAATTGAACTAGAGTCATGCAAAGTTTTACAAGTCATGAAGTATGCAAGTTTTCCATGATATGAAATATTATGCAAGACAAGACACCCGATGTTCCATCAATGCTCATGAGTCATTTTCTAAACTAAAACTCATGAGTAGTATGACGATCCGGGTTATGAACAAAAATGAACAAGTATGAACAAGCTATGAACAAGTTATGAACAAGTTTTGCATAAGATATGTCGCATGTATATGAGCACATGTTATATGTTTTGAGAGTAGTATTTAGCACCGAGTTGGACCGGGTGAGAGTACCTAGGGTCCCAGAACTACGTGCCCCCGTAGGTTCTAAGTCCCCTTTGTTGGGCTTCAGATTTAGTGATCACGCCACATATCATGCCTCTATACACTGGCAAGGTATATTGGGTCCTTTCGATGGGGAGGATACATCAAACTCTATGTAGCTCAGCATGGTTTATGTCGGTTAAAAGAAACTTTCACATGTTATTTTCAAGCTATGAAGTTATATGAATCTATATTATGAAACTTAAGCTTTATTTCATGTTTTATGTTTTTATACCTTGATATTTATTTATAGTCCTTCATTAAATAACAAGTTCATTCTTAAGCATGTTTAAGCTGTTGTTATCATGATTCATGCGTCACTCACATACTCGATACATCCTTTAATACTTACGCATATCTTGTGTTGCATCCTTTGATGATGCAGATTCAGGTGTTCCTTTCCAGACACGTGGCTAGAGCTTCCAGACCACTTTTCTGTCAGTTGTTGGTGAGTCCTCTTAGTTTGAAGACTAGATATGTTTAGTTATGTTGATTTTTTATTTCCGTACTTTCATTTAGCTAGGGTCTTGTCCTAGCAACTCCTTATGTCATGTAAAGACTTTTCAGACATAGACATCATTCGAGTCTTCTTATGGATCTTGTACTTCTATTTGACTTGATTATCCATCTATGTTATTTTGACTTTATCTATTATGCTTCCGCTTGTCTTTATTATGCTTGAAAATGCCATGACCAAGAGTTAGCTTAGGGCACTTGTGGTCCCAACTCCTGTGTTACGTCCAGGGGGTAACCTCAGGGCATGACAAACTTGGTATCAGAGCCTCAGATTCAAGAGTCCTTGGATGTCTAAAAGCCACATCGAGTAGAGACTTTTTCATGTATGTGAAGAATGCCACACATATGAGAGGGAAGCTATGAGATGTTTAGAAAACTTCACTTCTTTCAAAATCATGTGGTGTGATAGAGCTTAACTCTTATGTTCCTCTAATCCTCATGTTGTACCTTTCAGATTATTCCTCCTCGACGTGCTATGCCTTCCTGAGCCACTCAAAATGTTGTTCCTCCCATTCCAGTCCCCGATGTCACGAATGAGGAATTCAAAAATGCCATCCATTTGATAGCCTAGACTTTGTCCACTCAGGCCAATCAGCAGGCTCTTGCCCCTATTCATCCTCAAGGTAGGGTAGCGGCCGAAGTTCGTGACTTTGTCCGAATGAACCCACCCGAATTTTGGGGTTCAAAAGTAAGTGAGGACCCGCTCAACTTTATTGATGAAGTCAAGAAGATCTTTGAAGTTATGCAAGTGGTTGGGGTTGATTGTATTGAGCTTGCATCCTATCAACTCAAGGATGTGGCTTATATTTGGTTCACGTAATGGAAGGAAACTAGGGTGAGGGGCGCAGTCCCCATGACTTGGGGGTGTTTAGAGAGGGCCTTCCTTGATAGGTTCTTTCCCTGAGATTTGAGGCAAGTGAAGGTAGTGAAATTTGTGAACTTGAGACAGGGTTTGATGTCGGTGCAAGAGTACAACCTAAAGTTCACTCAGTTGTCTAGATATGCTCCCTCCATTGTAGCGGACCCGCATGATCAAATGAATAAGTTTATTTATGGGGTTTCTGATATGGTAAAGAAAGGGTGTAGGTCTGCTTTGCTTTTGAGTGATATGAATATTTCCTGACTCATGACTCATGCCTATTAGATTGAGGGTGAAAAGATTAGAGAGATGGCGAGGGAGAAAAAGAGAGCTAGATCTGAGGGATCAGGTTTTTGTCATCAAAGGTCTGGAGGTAGACATCGCTCTCTTTTCCAGAAGAAGTTATCAGGATCCATGCATTCTTCCGCTAGTGCTCTTACCAAGACTCAGAAGCCTTGTCATGATCAGGGTGGTAGAGGATCTGGTTCTTATTTCCAGTATCAGGGAAGTGTTGCAAAGGGGCCTTCTTTCTCCATTTGTAGCAGGTATGGGAAGAATCACCCCAGTGAGTGCTTGGCCAGTAAAGAGGTTTGCTTTGTTTGTGGCCAACCTGGACATCGTATCAAAGATTGCCCTTCAGTTAGAAAGGGAAAGGAAGGTATGATTCAGTCTACCCTAGTAGCTTTAGGAGGTAGACCAGCCCAGTAGGGCACAAATTCTAGTTCTGGTGGTCAGCGCCAGAATCGCCTTTATGCTATGTCCTCTCGTTAGGATCAGGAGGGTTCCCCAGATATTGTTACTGGTATGTTGAAAGTCTTCTCTTTCGATGTGTATACTTTGTTGGACCTCGATGCTTCCTTATCATTTGTGACCTCTTATGTGGCATGCAAATACGAAATATGTCCTGAATTTCTTTTAGAACCCTTTTGTGTTTCTACTCTGGTTGGTGAGTCAGTCTTAGCCAAAAGAATCTACCGAAATTGCCTTATATTAGTCCTTAATAGAGTCACTTCAGCGGATCTAGTAGAGTTGGAGATGACTTATTTTGATGTCATTTTAGGCATGGATTGGTTGTATGCATGTTATGCTTCTGTTGATTGTCGTACTCGGGTTGTCAGTTTCAAGTTTCCTAATGAACCATTTTTAAAATGGCAAGGTAGTCCCCCTTCCACGAAAGGTCATTTCATATCTTATCTAAAGTCTAGGAAGATGATTTCAAAGGGGTATGTTTATCACATAGTGTGGGTTATGGACACGGACTCCGAAACCCTATCCTTTTAGTCTGTTCCTATTGTGAATGAGTTTCTAGCTGTGTTTCCCGAGGATTTTCCCGGAGTCCCTCCTAAGCGGGAGATAGACTTTAGGATAGATCTTCTCCCAGATATGAATCCTATCTCTATTCCTCCCTATAGAATGGCTCATGCAGAAATCAAAGAGTTGAAAGATCAGTTGAAGGACCTTTTTGATAAAGGTTTCATCAGGCCTAGCATTTCTCCATGGGGTGCCCTAGTTTTGTTTATTCAAAAGAAAGATGGCTCTCTTAGGATGTGTATTGATTACCGCCAACTGAAAAGATCACAATTAAGAATAAATATCCCATTCTTAGGATTGATGAATTATTCGATTAGCTTCAGGGCGCTAGTTTCTTCTCCAAAATTGTCCTTAGGTCCGGTTATCATCAGCTTTGAGTTAGAGAGTGTGATATTCCAGGGACAGCCTTCAGAACTCAGTATGGTCATTATGAATTTTTTGTGATGTCTTTTGGTCTAACAAATTCTCCTGCAGCCTGTATAGATTTGATGAACCGTGTGTTCAAGCAGTATTTGGATATGTTTGTGATTGTTTTCATTGATGATATCCTCATTAACTCTCGGAGTGAGGAGGAGCATGCCGATCACTTGAGGGTTGTGTTGCAAACTCTCAAGGATAGATTGTTGTTTGTTAAGTTTAGCAAGTGTGAGTTTTGGATGCAGTCTGTTGCTTTTATGGGTCATAATGTGACTAAAGATGGTATTCGGGTTGATTCTCAAAAGAGAGAGGCAGTAAAGAACTGGCCTAGACCTACTTCTCCATCAGATATTAAGAGATTTTTGGGTTTGGCTGGTTACTATAGGAGGTTTGTGGAAGGCTTTTCTTCCATTGCTGCCCCTTTGACCCGATTGACTTAGAAGAAGGTAAAATTTCAGTGGTCCGACTTGTGTGAGAAGATCTTTCAGGAATTGAAGACTAGACTGACCACAACTACAGTGTTAGCTCTACTCGAGGGCTTAGATGATTTTGTTATGTATTGTGATGCTTCTACAATTGGTTTGGGTTGTGTTTTGATGCAGCGTGGTAAGGAGATTACTTATGCTTCAAGATAGCTTAAGACTCATGAGAAGAACTATCCTACTAATAATCTTGAGTTGGCAGTCGTGGTCTTTGCTTTGAATATTTGGAGACACTACTTGTATGGTGTGCACGTGGATGTATTTAGCGATCATAAGAGTCTCCAATATGTGTTCAATCAGAAGGAGTTGAATTTGTGAAAAAGGACATGGCTCGAGCTCCTTAAGGATTATGATATAAGTGTGCTTTACCATCTGGGTAAGGCCAATGTCGTGGTGGATGCCTTGAGTAGATTTTCCATGGGAAGTGTGTCTTCTATTAATGATGGGAAAAAGGAATTGGTTAAGGAAGTTCATAGGCTAGCTCGGTTGGGAGTTTGCCTTATGGACTCAACAGAAGGTGGTGTGATTGTACAAAATAGTGTTGAATCATCTTTGGTAGCTGAGGTGAAGGCAAAGCAAGATGAGGATCACATTCTACTTCTGCTTAAGGGTGCAGTTCATCAGCAGCGGGTGGAGGTTTTCTCCCAAGAGGGAGATGGTGTACTTCGTTACTAGGGTCACTTGTGTGTGCCAGATATTGATGGGTTGAGATAGCATATTCTAACTGAGGCTCACAGTTCTAGATATTCAATTCATCTGGGTGCTACTAAGATATACCATGATCTATGATAAGTCTTTTGGTGGAATGGTATGAAGAGGGACATAGTCGGGTTTGTGGCTCAGTGTCCCAACTGTCAGTTAATAAAGATGGAGCATCAAAGACCGGGTTGAATGATTCAAGATATTGACCTTCCCACTTGGAAATGGGAAGAAATCAATATGGACTTCATTACTGGGTTGCCTAGTACTCAAAGGCATCATGATTCCATTTTGGGTGATTGTCGACCGGATGACCAAGTCATCCCATTTCTTGGCTGTTAAGACTACTAATTCAGCGGACGATTATGCCAGACTCTACATCCGAAGGATAGCTCGATTGCATGGTGTTGCCTTGTCCAACATTTCTAACAGAGGTCCTCAATTTACATCTCAGTCTTAGAGATCGTTTCAGAAAGGTCTTGGTACTGAGGTGAAGCTTAGCACAACTTTCCATCCTCACACAGATAGTCAGGCAAAGTGCACTATTCAGACTTTTGAGGATATGTTGAGAGCGTGTGTGATTTACTTCAAGGGTAATTGGGATGATCACTTACCTCTTATCGAGTTTGCCTACAACAATAGCTTTCACTCTAGCATCCAGATGGCTCCATATGAGGGACTTTATGGCCAGAGATGTAGATCCCCTATTGGTTGGTTTGAGGTAGGTGAGGTAGCCTTGATTGGTCCAGATTCTGTGCATGAGACCATGGAGAAAGTTTAGCTTATTCGGTAAAGGTTGAAGACTGCTTAGAGTCGACAAAAATCTTGTGCAAATGTGAGGAGAAGGGAGTTGGAATTTGAAGTTGATGATTGGGTTTTCCTTAAGGTGTCACCCATGAAGGGTGTGATGAGGTTTGGCAAGAAAGGAAAGCTTAGTCCCCGTTTTTTAGGTCCTTATCGAATTCTGAGGAGAGTTGGCAGCGTTGCGTATAAGTTGGAGTTGCCAACAAAGTTGGAAGCGGTTCATCCAGTTTTCTAAGTTTCCTTGTTAAAGAAGTGTGTTGGTGATCTGATCTTGATTGTCCCTTCGGAGGATGTGGGTGTGAAGGATAGTCTCACCTATGAGGAGGTTCCCATGGAGATCCCTGATCATCAGATTCGGAGGTTGAGGAACAAAGAAGTCTCTTCAGTGAAAGTTCTTTGGATAAATCAGCTTGTTAAAGGAGCTACTTGGGAAGCAGAAGAGGCCATGAAGGCCAAATATCCTCATCTCTTTCCTTCTGATTCATTTTCAGCTTAAGGTACTAGTTTCCTCCTTAGCATGTCCCTCAAATCCTATTCCACCAGTTCCTCTCATGATTTTAGCATGCATCCATGTTTTACGAAGTTAGTTTATCATGTTTTCAAGTTGAAATGTTCAGGTTTTATGTTAACTCTTTGATTTCCATGTTTTGATGATTGGTTGGGATGTTTTCTCTTCAGTTTTCCTTGTTTAGTCTTCATTTGAGGATGAATTATCCCAAGGGGGAGATATTGTAACACCGCGGAAATAGACCCAGCTTGTAAAACTCAAAACTTGCAGAAAATTTGAACTTTAAGAAATCACGGGTCAAGTCCACGAGCCATGGGTGGTTCCATGAGTCGTGGAAGTGACTCGTTATTCCAATTCTGTAGAACCTCCTCAGGTCTGAGAACCACGAGTCAGTTTCACGACACGTGAAGGTTTCCACGGGTCATGGAACCAAACTGTGGAACTCAGACATAGAGTGGTCAAGTCCCCTGATTTCCACGACTTAGTCCTACGACTCGTGGAAGCTTCCACGAGTCATCCTATTGAATTGTAGAAGACCTTCTGCAGGTTGATATCTTGAGAAGTTTTAATGACAAGGAACCACGAGTCGTGGTCAAGTCTATGAGTCGTAGACTCCACCCGTGGAACCTGAAGCCGAGTTTTAAAACAACTTTTCCTTAATTATGTACCACGGGTATGTTAGTCATTACCCACCCTTTTAACTTCTAAGTGAGGTCGTTTTGACTATTTCAAGAAGGGTTTTCACCCTCAGTAACCTAAGTTTCTTCTCATTACTTCACTCTACTCCCAAAAGGGGAAAATTCTTCTCCATGCTTCAAGTCTCAAGCGCCAAGTTCAAGTCTCCTAAGTCTTTCCAATTCAAGTGGGTTATATTCAACCAAAGTATGTGGGTAATCAACAATGGGTTCCTTTCACCCTTGTGCCCAAAACCCCTAATTCAGATTTTGATTTCATGGTCTTCAAATTAGGGTTCTTATCCAAATTCTTATGGGTTTTGCTAAATATGATCTTCTTATGATTTGACTATGAAATTACTATTAGATTGCATGATTTCACATGGGTTTTTACATGTTGACTCTTATTTCATGAATTGAAGTTTAACCATGGAAATTTCTACATGCATGAAGATTGATTTAAGCAAATTGGATTTTTGATAGCATGTCCCTAATGGCTTTTCAAGCATATGCATGCCTAGTTCCTATATTCTATAAAAATCTATGTATTATGAAATTGAACTAGAGTCATGCAAAGTTTTACAAGTTATGAGGTATGCAAGTTTTCCATGATATGAAGTATTATGCAAGACAACACACCCAATGTTCCATCAATGCTCATGTCATTTTCTAAACTAAAACTCATGAGTAGTATGATGATCCGGGTTATGAACAAGTATGAACAAGTTATGAACAAGTATGAACAGGCTATGAAAAGCTATGAACAAGTTATGAACAAGTTTGGCATCAGATATGTCACATGTATATGAGCACATGTTATATATTTTGTGAGTAGTATTTAGCACAGAGTTGGACCGGGTGAGAGTACCCAGAACTACGTGCCCCTGTAGGTTCTAAGTTCCCTCTGTTGGGCATCAAATTTAGTGATCATGCCATATGTCATGCCTGTATACCCTGGCAAGGTATATTGGGTCCTTTCGATGGGGCGGATACATCTGACTCCATGTAGCTCAGCACGGTTTATGTCGGTTAAAAGAAACTCCCACATGTTATTTTCAAGCTATGAAGTTATATGAATCTATATTATGAAACTTAAGCTTTAATTCATGTTTTATGTTTTTATACCTTGATATTTATTTATAGTCCTTCTTTAAGTAACAAGTTCATTTTTAAGCATGTTTTAAGCTATTTTTATCATAATTCATGCATCGCTCACATACTCGGTAATTCCTATATTACAGACGCATATCTTGCACTGCATCCTTTGATGATGCAGATTCAGGTGTTCCTTTCCAGACACGTGGCTAGAGCTTCCAGGCCACTTTTCTGTCAGCTGTTGGTGAGTACTGTTAGTTCGAGGACTAGATATATTTAGTTATGTTGATTTCTTATTTCTATACTTCGAGTTAGCTTGCGTCTTATCCTAGCAACTCCTTATGTCATGTAAAGGCTTTTCATACATTGACAGCATTCGAGTTTTCTTATGGATCTTGTACTTCTATTTGACTTAATTATCCATCTATGTTATTCCTATTTTATCTATTATGCTTTCGATTATCTTTGTTATGCTTGAGAATTCCATGACCAAGGGTTAGCTTGAGGCACTTGTGGTCCCAAGTCCCGTGTTACATCCAAGGGGTAACCTCGGGGTATAACAAGCTCCATCCAAGTCAAGGTACTCATCATCATCCAAAGCAAACTTCCTTGGCTATTGTCGACCTCGACCTCTCTGTTGTGGCCTTTGATTGGCAGGAGTAATATTATCAACATTATCTGCCACAACATCATCACCTAATGCAACACCATCACCCAACGTAACATCAACATCAATATCATCATCATTCATGTGCTGCTGGGCCTGTTGGGCTGCAGCAAGCCTTGCTGCTTCGTGCTGTTATGCATTCATGGTTAGCCTTAAAGTTTTATCAAGCTCAGGGTCGTAGGGTAATATTGGTTCACCCGAGCGTCAGGTACTTGGCATGCACAAAGTTGTATCCTATAACAATCAAAAACAATATATAAAATTAAATTAGGAAAATATGACTAAGAGTCAAATAAACACACCAGACTTAATAAACAATCATATTCCCCGGAAATGGTGCCAAAATTTGATACGCCCAAATTACATCTCACATAAGAAGTATAAGCGGTCGTTGTCAAATATAGAACCCAACAAAGGTTGGGGTCGATCCCACAAGGAATAAGGTGTAAATTAAGTCATTAGTAATTTAGATGACTAGTAATCAATAATTTCTGAAAATTAAGGGGGGTTTATAATGATCAAATTTTATTTAGTCTTCGACTAATTCACGTAACAAATGACAAGTTTCAACAAGTAAAAATCAATATTAGAGATGAACTAGGGATGTGTTCACCATGGCTTCGTGAACAACCTCGGGTTAGAGCTCTAATGCATTCATTTCATATGCAAGACATGAATTAATTGAATTCATTCATATGACTAATCATTTCTCAACCAAAAAGACGCTTTTCTTTCAAATTCTTTCAAACTTGAAAAGATGTAATTACAAAACTCAATTAATCCTCCAAGTAGATTAACCTTGCTAAAGCTTCAATCATTAGACGGGAGTTAGTAGTCCCGAATCCTTGTTGTTAATCTATTTTACCTAGTTTTAACTTCTTGATTAAAGAAAATTAAATCTAGGCTTGTTCTAATGTTTGCAACCACTAGAAAATAGTAAAATTCAAGATTAACAACGTATGAAGCATATAAAACGAACCCATTATCACACGTAACCTAGATTGTTACTTTGTTCATGGATCCCACAATCCTAGTTGTGGGAGTTTTAGCTACTCATGAATATAGAAGAATAAAAAGCAATGATATTCATACTAGAAGAGAAATACATATAATATATGAAAACCCACTTCAATTCTCCAATAAAACTTGAGCAAATAATTCCCAAAAGCAAGAACAAGAAGAGTAACGTATTGTTTGTGTGTTAAGCGCTACAATTTTTTTCAAAAGTACGCTAAAAAATGCCCTGTAAAAATACCCTAGGAGTTCTATTTATAGGCAATTCCAAATTAAATGCAGATTGGTCCAGGAAAGGAAAAACGTGTCCTCAAAATGGATGCCAAAATGGTCCATTTTGGTCAACAACGGACCATTTCCTTGAGCATTGTAACTTCCTGACTTACACAATTTTCTGGTTCTGGAAAATGGTCTAAGGAATGGTCCGTTTTGGTTAACAATGGACCATTTCCTTGGGCGTTGTAACTACAGAAATTTTGTTGTCTTCTAGTAAGTCGTCCAGCCTGTGATGACTTGCTGAGAAATTTCTGTAAGTCGTCCAGCCTGTGAAGAATTGCTGAGAATTTTTTTTAAGTCGTCCAGCCTGTGACGACTTGCTGAGAACTTTGACTAGTTGACTTTACAATTGGTCACAACGGTTAGCAAATTGTCTCATTTTTGGCCCAACTAAGCTCTTTTGGTGCTTTAAATCTATCGTTTCCTAAAACACAACCAAAACACATAAATTTGCACAATATTTGCTTGAAAACTTACGTCTATTCTTTGGTCAAAGGAGTAAAATGTGCCATAAAATACCGGCACATCAACACTCTCAACTTAGAACGATCACTTATCCTCAAGAAACATTCAAGACCAAAATAGATGACTAAATTAATAAATCAAACAGCATGTCTCTACCAATCCATAGCCATTCAAAACATAAATCAAGCCCTCCCGGTACTACACAAGTGCTTGGAAAGTTAACTTGTAAGGATCCAAGCATCTCATTCCGATATGATTGAATATTCTATATACACAAAGCAGTTATCCCGACAATCAGTAGATAATACAGAAATCCCGGTGCCCTCACCACAAAGAAGTCCCACACACAAGATTTTGGACTAAGTATGATTCTCACACTCACAAATAATTTCAAACAATGCACATGTGATACCATAGGCTTGCCCTTGCTATTCTATTTCAGTTTTTTCGAAAGTCGCTCAGGATCACTACAGGACTTTTTTTGGCTTGTAATGAGGCTTCGGGTGCAGGTAGGATACATTTGAGGAATAGTGACTAAACCCTCCTTGGACTTACTGACCTATTATTTCCACTCAGAATTCATTCCATCCACCCTTATTCACCTTTGAATTCCTTATTTCTAGCTACAAGTGTGTCCTTCTCAACAACTTAATTACTCTTTTTCGTTCTTTTTCACTTCTTTTTCATTTTTTTCTGTCTTTTTATTTGGCACACATCTTCACTTTATATCCCAACAACAACCAATATTTCAAACAACCCCATTTTTCTTATCATGTACCTCTATAGTAGCCACCCTCAACTTAGGCTAATTTTTTGAGTTGAGATACACGATGTCGATTTTTGGAGTGCCAGTGCGCGGTATGTGTGCGGAAGTATTTTTATTCATTATTTTTAATTTGAGTCTATATCTGGATATGTATCTAATTTGTATGGCCAAAAATCTTCTGTAGAATTAATGATTTTATCAAGTATAATTTGTTGTAAATCTCTGTTAAGATTAACTGTTTTAATGATAGTGATTAATATTTTATTTTTAAAGAATATTTGGTATTTTGAGGGGTTACTTATTATTTTTAAGTCGTGGGTAGATTCATCTATTTTTGTAGTTGAGTCCATTATTTGCTGTTATTTTTATGTGAGAAAGTTGCTTCATATAATTATTTTTCTTTTATATGTGATTTTTGAAGGCTTATTATATTATCTTTTATATATTTTAAAAAATCAGTATCTCCTGTTTCTAAATAAATATCTAAATTTTGTCTTATTAGGTATATTTGGAAAGCTATTAGTTCTTTGGTGTATCTCCATTTTTCAAATGATTCTGTATTTATATTTTGATTAAATGCTTTTTTATAATAGTTTTCTGCATTATTTTTTGATCTTATTATTTCATTTTCACAATTTAAAATATATTCTACATAATTTTTATCTTGAGTTTCATTGTATTTAATTTTGTTTGTTTTCTTAAGTTGTTCAAGGATATATTTAGATTCCATAGTTTCTCTTCAATATTTTAAATATTCGTAGTTAATCATTAATCCGAATATAAATCTAGTTCGTATAAATCTAAACGTCTATGTCACCTGGTATAATTAGTTCTGTCCATCTTTGTTCCATTATTTTTGTTATCTCAAAAGTAACTAAAATATCGTAGATTTTTCTCCTAATATCGTTATTAAGTTGTTTAAGGATATATAATATGAGTATTTTATAATTATTATCATCATCTATTAGGTACGTATTATTGCTCATTAAATCGATATTTATTCTTGTCATGTTTTTTACTAAACATATTCCCTCTAATCTCTTTGTTTATCATAAAGTTTATCATCTTTTAATAAGTTATTTTGAACAATCTCTTCTAGCCACTACCATGCTTTTCTTGCTTCAATCGTTTACCCTAACAGCGCCTCAACTCTGTCTACTCCCCTAAACGGCCTCCTTGCCTACCGGTTTCGATCTTAGGATGGCATAGTCTGGGCTTAACTACTCTCAGCAATATTTAGCCATGGCAAGCTTTCTTAAGATATTCTTTATAACAGTACTAAAACATGATAAACAGTTATGATATAAAAGAGATTATAAGGAATATAAAAGTTTAGCTATACATGACTATGAATAACTATACCTGATTTTTTAGCTCGTCTGGATGCTCCATAGCTTACTTAAAAGAAATATTTTATTTATGTATATGGAAGGTTTACAAGTGAGGAATTGAGAGGTGAAGGATTTCTTGCTGATGATGCGATCCTTGATCCCTCTTACATCCTTTTATAGAAAAAATAAAACGACTCTTACTATTTACACATGGCCCTTACTATTCACAAATGACCTTTCATGAACGACCTTTACTGTTCATGAATGACACTTACTATTTACTTTACGACTTTTTATAATAAAACAAAAATTATACTATTCCTATTTTTACATCTGTCCCCTATTTTATGACTTTTTTACAATACGGTACAAAAACTTAAATAACTGATAGGGACATCTATCTACTTATATTTATGGAAGACAAGACTTTATACAAACTTTACATTTTTTCAAATTTCACTATTTCCTTTTTGACTTCTTTTTCTCCTTTCAGCATATCTTCATTCCAGCTGTACATCTGGTATCTCTGTCATATCTCCTCCATTGCATTTTCAACAACGATGATCTGGATATTTATGACTAATCATCTTGCAGTATCTTGTTAATAGATTTTGAGAAATAAATTCGTTCTTCAATGCTCTTGTCGTCGGTTTCTCTTCTGGTCTAAGTAATGATAATATCCATTGTTGGA
This sequence comes from Jaltomata sinuosa, assembly GCA_003996215.1. Taxonomy (NCBI): domain Eukaryota; kingdom Viridiplantae; phylum Streptophyta; class Magnoliopsida; order Solanales; family Solanaceae; genus Jaltomata; species Jaltomata sinuosa. The sequence continues at coordinate 493,747 of QJPP01001415.1, forward strand.
CTTCTTCCATATCTGCTTCTCTTACATTTCTTGAATTTGAATAAATCATTAATTGGTCTCTGGCGTAGTAACTCCATATCGCGTTTCCATTTAAATAATTATCTACTAGCTCTTGAATAATGGTTGAAATTCCAATAATTCGTTTGTTTGCATAAAAATTGGGTATTTCTATCATAGGTATTTCTGGTTGTATTATTATATCGTCTGGTAATATCATGTTTTTTGTCAATCCCAGTTTTACAACTTGGATCACTGGTTTTATCTCGTCATATAATATTTCTGCTGGTGCTGTATAGAATTTCACATAGAATAAATTTCCTTTTGTAACTCTTTTGTAGGTTAGAAATGCTTTATGTATTTCTAGTATTCCTTGTAGCTCTTCTCCGTCGTATGTGTATACTATACTGAGTAGTCCATAATGGTAACATATTTTGACTAAGTTCGAATTTGTTTTTGGCTGTGCAATGAGTCTGTTATATCCCTGTAATTTTTGGGTTATGTAGTCTTGGGTTGAGTCTGTGGTTGTAACTGACCTTGGGTTTAGGTTTAAATATGTCTGGATTTTGTATATGTTTTGTATGTAGTTTTGGGACAAATTGTTGTATATCTTTTTCTCTTGGTGTAAACTTGCTGCGTATGTATTTATTTGGGGTGGTACCATAACTGGTCTTTGTATTTTTTGAGTAAATGGATTTGTGAATATTGTATTTAAATTGGTATTTTTGTATTGTGGTTTTGTAGGTTGTCCGCTTGTACCTGCACTTGTACCTGCATTATTAGCAAATAAATTGTTATGGGTTTTTCGGAGTTTCCCAACGTCTCCTTCTAGCTCCGGACGTTTATAGTCTTCCTGGGGACTGCTATCTTTAGCCTTAGACTTCAGATTAACTTCATTAGTCTTTAGCTTTTTTATCTCTTCATCCATACTATCCACTTTAGTACAAAGTGTAGTAATGACTTTGAGTATCTTATCCATTGGATTATCTTCTGGCTCAGTTTGGGTACCTTTGTCTTGATAGGTAGTCTGCAATAACATTTTTGTCAGTCCTTATTACCTCAATTGTAAATGTAAAATTTTGTATATTTAATACAAGCCTTCTTATTTCCTTCGTTGTCACCGAGTCTGGTATTTTTCGCGTTATCCACCACTTTACTTGCGTATTATCTGTTCTTACAATAAATTTGTTATAAACAATATATGGCTCAAATGCTAACAAACATTTATATAATCCAAATAGTTCTTTTCTATTTATTTCCCATTTTAATTGTGGTTCCGTGTATGATCCCGAATAATATCTACAATGATGTTCAATTTTTTCATTATCATATCTATATTTGAGAATTCCTCCATAACTGTGATTACTAGAATCAGTTTCTACTATGTATGTGAATTGCCTTTTTTCATCCGGAAAATATAGTTTTGGTAGTTTTTTACACAAAGTTTTAATCTTTTTTATATGTATTTTATCTTTTTCGTCAAAATGGTATTCTACATCTTTCTTTAATTTTTTCTGCAGTGGTTTTAAGTTTTCTGCTTATTTAGGGATATATTCTCTTACTTGGTTAACTAATCCTAAAAATGATTGTAGCTTCTTTTTTGTGTCAAGTGTCTCATTTAAATTAATTATTTTCTGTACTATATGCGTTTGCATTTTTATTCCATTTTTATCTATTTGTATACCTAAGAATTCTATTTGATTTTTCATTATTTCTGCCTTCTTTTTACTTAAACTAATTCCTGATATTTCTATGATGTGTATAAATTTTTCTAGTAATTTTATATGTTCTTCCTCTGTCCTTGAATATAATAGTATATCATCTATATATATTATGCAATTTTCTAACTGGTTGAAGTAGCTGTCCATAAAATGTTGGTATCTACCTGGTGCGTTTTTATATCCAAAAGGTAATACATTCCATTCGTAAAATCCTTGTGGTACCGTAAATGCTGTTAGTTTCTTAGATTCATCTTCTAGTTTTAAATGGTAAAATCCTGATTTGTAGTCAAATTTACTAAAATAGTTATATCCTTGTATTTGTCTGATTTTTAGTATTTTATTTGGTATTTGTCACGACCCAATTTCTCGGTCATGATGGCACCTACAACCCCCGGTAGGTGAACCAGTCCCCGTAGCCCAGAACAGTTAGTAATGGGCTACTATCTAGCAGATAAGGAAACAAGACGAGTAAAATAGATAACAGGGATATAAATATATACATATGCGGAAACTAAACCAAACCCCAAGACCTGGTATCATAGTACAGAGCCAAACTACATACATGGAGTACAAATACCAAAACTATATATACACAGATGTCTCTGAATGGTAATAGAGTACATGAAGCAAAAGATAAACTAAAGCTAAGCTCCGATCGCCAAGAGCTCACCCTCAGCCTGAAGTAGTCCCAACAGATCTCCAAGCACGAATCACAGCGATCTAACGGCGATGACCCACGCTAGGATCTGCACCCAAAGATGCAGGGGGTAGGGGTGAGCACCAAATGCGAAGCATAAGGTACCCAGTAGGTATCATAGGCCGACTGGGCACATATAAGATAAAAGCGCAGTAATAGACAGAATAGAAGCAAGTAGTCACAGAAATCAACGAAAGGTACACAGGAACTAGCCCAGAGGGAAATCAACAGAACCACATATGAGGCTAGTAAGCAGAATATACACACCAAGGCACAGGTGAAAGTAAGAAATAACGCACCTGGGGTCCTTGCAACAACAGTGTATACAAAATAAGTTTACGAAATGGACGGTATACCGGTAACCTCAAGTGTAAGAAGAAGAGAGAAAGAGTAATAATAGGCATGCTCAGAGACATGAATCAACTCAACTAATCATACCAATCTCATACTTATCCATAATAGAGAACAATTCTGTAAGTAAAAAGCAAAAGTCTACCTACAGTCCCTCGGCCGCCCATACAACCGAGGAACACAAACAAGTGAAAACAAACCCTCCGGCATCCCATACTACCGGAGCGTACAATCAGCAAACAGCAAACAAGGGTGGAACATCGAACCATGAATGATATGATGCATGAAGATCTCAAGTGCCATAGTATCTCTGTATGTACCTCCTCCGACGCCGATCCGGCCCAGCAGGTAGGTTCCATGGAAGGACTCTGCCCGTATACCTCTACTCCCCCGTATACCCCTCCTCCGGCACACGCAGCCCGTAGCCCCTGGCCCGGATAGCAAGGTCCATGGAGGTCCCAGACCCCATACTAAATCTCAGTATCAGAACATGTATCAAGATAGAGACCCAGTCTCGATATCAAGATAGAGACCCAGTCTCGAATATGCATGCCCAGACCCTGTCCAGGACTAAAAATAATAGGAAAATATCTCAAAAACCCCTCCAAGGGTGCCCGGGCGTAGCCGGGTCTAAACAGTAAAAAGTCATCTCAAGTGCTCGGTCCAACCGAGGCTAAAATCATCTCAAGTAACAAGAAAACTCAACTAGCACCCCGGCCCTGCCGAGTCTAGCAATAATCATAAAACTGATGATTTTAAACATAATTTTACTTTCTTGCCCAAAAATCTCCACAAGTGAAATCAACCATTTCCAAAATCATTTCCATCAAAAACGGGCCCCCCGGGGCCATGCAAGGTTTAGAAAATAGTGCCAGTAGGCCCGAAGCCAAAACCACAGTAAAACATACGGATAAAACCTCTTTATATGCATGGAAATGGTATGATCACACACAATAGCTGCCCCGCAGCTCACAATCAACCTATCGACCCTGCACAGGCCCACAGCTACTCAGCAAGCATAACCAGCCTAGAAGGATAATTCTATGCCCGGGACTCGCGGACATCCCCAAAATCCCACCTTCTATGTTCCAGAGTCAACAAGGCCTCACAGGACCACAAGGGTAAATAAAATATATCCGCAAATACTACAAGCAATGGAGGAATAAAAATAGGCGGACATGAATAAAGCGGTCAAGGTTTGTGGTACCAACCTAATAAACCAACCCAAGGATGCCCATTAATACAATTTTATTCTATATATGCGGAGTCTAGGGAAAATAAACCGTAACCTACCTGTCGTCCGACGACAAGCTGCTAGAACAACGATGTCCAAGCTCGAACTACTCCGAGAAAATCCAACACTAAATCGGGATCGGAATCGGATTTGGGATGGAACGACTTGACGTAGATAATTGATTATCAAATATTGCAATGAAAATCCTTTGTTTCGTTAATGAGAATGTACAGAAACATAACTTGAACAATTGTTAGTAGAAGAATGAGTAGAAAAGTTAGGCAGCAACTTAAATCATTTGAAATTCGTTTCAAATGATTTAAGTGATTAGGTTACTTAACATTAAGGTTTGTTAGGCATCCTACCACCTTAGTTGATTTCCACGTGGGGGGGTGTGTGTCAACACCACACCTCCCCTTATCCAATTACTGATAGGTGGATTCCCGCCACGTACGTATTCGGGTATTGAATAAATTCGTGGTAAAATAAATATAATATTTTAAATATACCATAATTTATAGAAAATTATTTCAAACAAAACCTACTATATTATAATAACAATTTTCAACATAACTGAATTTACTATCACCGTTAAAATGTTACGGTGTATAAATACCTTATAAAATAAATACATATACAATTATAACGTATCAAATATATTTTTCATAAACCTTTAAAATATTTTGAAAAGGCAATAATAATATAATTTTTACCAAATTCAACTTTTAAATAACGTATTTTCAAATACACGCACGAGGCTAATAAAATTCTTAAGTTTAGGCTCGTAATTCGCCAACGCACGATTTCGATACTCAAGAATTCTCTCGGGATCCTCCCTTATTTTTTTATAACTGTTTCGGAACTGAAATGGCATTTTAAAACGTGACGTCGAGGCTTAAATCGCGTTTAACCCGACCCGGTTCGCGACCCGGTTCGCAACCCGTTTTCTGCCAGACAGTCCGCGGTAAAACAGTCATAACTCTTTACTCCGAGATCCGTTGGACGTGAGGTTTTGTGCGTTGGAAACTAGACTCGTAGACCTTCGATTTGGTATTTTGGGGGACTTCTAACTCTTTATATATTGAGAGAAAATCCCTGAGACATTTGACCCAAAGTTCAGAAAATTTGTTAAAGGTCTTACGATATCTTTTGTCGATTTGCTTGACTTCAAAACTTAAACGTGGAAATGACCGGAAGGCTAAAATAGCTGCGGATACTGATCCCGCATATCTCTCTCGGTCTCCCAGGTAACCTCCTCGATGGGACGGTGCCTCCACTGAACCTTAACAACCGGGATCTCTCGAGACCTCAATCTCCTGACATCTCTAGCCAAAATAGCTGACGGCTCCTCAACAAAGGCTAACCCCTCATCCAACTGAACTGAATCCCACTGCAACACATGATACTCATCTGGGATATACCGACGCAACATCGAAACATGAAACACAGGATGTGTAGCCGAAAACATCGGAGGTAAGGCTAACTGATAGGCAACGCTACCAACCCTCTGCAGAATCTCAAACGGCCCAATGTACCTGGGGCTAAGCTTGCCCCGCCTACCAAGTCTCATCACGCCTTTCATGGGCGATACCCGGAGAAACACCAAGTCACCGACACTAAATTCCAAGGCACGAAGCCTACGATCAGCATAACTCTTCTGCCTGCTCTGAGCTGCCCGAAGTCTGTCCTGAATCACTCGGACTCGGTCTAAGGAATCTCGAAGCAAATCTGTGCTCTGTGGCCCAGCACTAAAACCATCAAACCAACCTACCGGTGATGTGCAACGCCTGCCATACAAAGCCTCAAAAGGTGCCATGCCGATACTCAAATGGAAGCTGTTATTATAAGCAAACTCTGCCAAGGGAACAAACCGATCCCAAGAACCTCCAATGTCAAGAACACAGGCCCGAAGCATGTCCTCCAGGACCTGAATGGTCCTCTCGGACTGGCCATCTGTCTGAGGGTGAAAAGCGGTACTAAGATGAACCTCTGTACCCAAATCTCGCTGAATAGCCCTCCAGAACTGAGATGTAAACTGGGTGCCACGGTCTGAAATGATAGAAGCTGGGACCCCGTGCAACCGAACAATCTCACGAAGGTAGATCTGAGCTAACCTCTCTGCACCATAAAAAGTCTAAACCGGCAAGAAATCTGCTGACTTAGTCAGCCTATCAACAATCACCCATATGGAATCAAACCCATGAGAAGTACGAGGCAAACCAACCACGAAGTCCATAGTAATCCCTTCCCACTTCCACTTAGGAATGGGAAGTCGCTGCATCAAACCACCAGGTCTCATGTGCTCGAACTTAACCTGCTGACAGTTCAAGCACCGTGATACAAACTCCGCTATATCCCGCTTCATACCACTCCACCAGTAAAGCTGCCTCAAGTCTCTATACATCTTCGCTGTGCCAGGGTGAATGGAGTATCTAGTACAATGTGCCTCACGAAGTATCAACTGAATCAAATCACTAACCCTCAGAACACAAAGGCGACTATCATACCTCAGAAACCCATCTGAATCTAGAGTAGCCCGACTGGTCTCACCCTGAACAACCCGATCACGAAGGTCACACAACTGCTGATCCTCAAACTGACAGCTCTGAATCTGGTCAATCAAAGTAGAACGAACCTCAACACTGGCAAGAACTCTGCTAGGATCCGACAAGTCAAGCCTAACCAAACGGTTAGCCAAGGACTGGATGTCCAAGGCCAACGGCTGCTCTGAAACTGAAAGAGAAGCGAGGCTACCCATACTCACCGTCTTCCGACTCAAGGCATCCGCTACCACGTTTGCCTTGCCCGGATGATACAGAATAGTGAAGTCATAGTCCTTCAGTAACTCGACCCATCTCCTCTGCCTCGAGTTCAACTCCCGCTGACTCGTGATATACTGAAGACTACGGTGATCGGTGAAGATATCACAGTGAACTCCATATAAGTAATGCCTCCAGATCTTGAGCGCGAAAACTACCGCCGCCAACTCTAAGTCATGAGTGGGGTAGTTGCGCTCGTGAACCTTCAGCTACCTCGACGCATATGCTATTACTCGACCCTGCTGCATCAACACACAACCAAGACCAACCCCAGAAGCATCACAATACACGGAGAAGCTCTGACCCTCAACCGGCAAAGTCAAAACTGGAGCTGAAGTCAATAAGGCCTTAAGCCTCTGGAAGCTATCCTCACACTGATCCGACCACTGAAATGGGACATCCTTCCTAGTCAGCATAGTCAAGGGTGCTGCTATGGAAGAAAATCCCTCAACGAACTGTCTGTAGTAACCTGCTAACCCAATAAAGCTGCGAACCTCAGTAACAGTAGTAGGTCTAGGCCACTCACAAACTGCTGAAATCTTTCCCGGATCAACCCTAATCCCATCCTTAAACACCACGTGCCCTAGGAATGCAACTGACTCAAGCCAAAACTCACACTTTGAGAACTTGGCATAAAGCCGATGATCTCTCAAAGTCTGGAGTATAACACTCAAGTGCTGCTCATGCTCATCTCTACTACGCGAGTATACCAAGATGTCATCTATAAAAACTATCACGAATGAGTCCAAATACGAGCCAAGAACCCTGTGCATCAAGTTCATAAAGGCTGCGGGGGCATTAGTCAACCCAAAAGACATCACCAGGAACTCATAATGGCCATAACGTGTCCTGAATGTTGTCTTAGGGATGTCCTCCGCCCTAATCCTCAACTGATGGTAGCCAGACCTCAAATCAATATTCGAAAACACAACTGAACCCTGAAGCTGGTCAAACAAATCATCAATCCTCGGCATCGGATACCTATTCTTCACTGTCACCCTATTCAGCTGCCGATAATCAATACACATGCGCATCGACCCATCCTTCTTCTTCACAAAAAGAACAGGAGCACCCCACGGTGACACACTAGGTCTAATAAACCCCTTAGCTAACAGATCCTGGAGCTGCTCCTTAAGCTCCCTCAGCTCAGCAGGAGCCATACGGTAAGGAGGAATAGAAATGGGCCTAGTACCCGGCTCCAACTCAATAGCAAAATCAATATCTCTCTCAGGTGGAAGGCCTGGCAGGTCGGTAGGAAGTACATCGAGGAAGTCCCTAACCACAGGAACAGACTCAGGAGAAGTGGGGTCAGCACTAACATCTCAGACATATGCTAGATAAGCTAAACACCCACGGAAAATCAACTTTCTAGCTCGAAGACAAGAGATGATCCCAGATGGTGCATGGCTAACAGAACCCTGCCACACAACCGGGGATACACCGGCACAGCTATGGTAATGGTCTTGGCATAACAATCCAAAACCACACGGTGAGGGGATAACCAGTCCATGCCCAGTATCACATCAAAATCTAGCATATCAAGAATCATCAGGTCACCCCAAGTCTCTGAATCACCAACAGATAACATACAGGATCTCACAATCCATCCACTACTAAGAATTCCTCTACTGGGTCGAACAAGAAAGGACAGATAATGGCTCACTAGCCAACCCCAAACAAGGCACAAAGTAGGCAGATACATATGAACAAGTGGATCCAGGATCAAATAAAGCCATAGCAGACTGATGGCACACAGAAATCGTACCTGTAATCACAGCATCTGAGGCCTCTGCCTCTGGTGTCCTAGGGACCGCGTAAAACTAACGACGACCTCCACCTGCCCGACCGCCATCCCTACCACCTGCTCTGCCATGCAGAGCACTACCTCTACTCTGACGAACACCCCCTCTAGCTAGGGGCTGAACTACTCATAACAGCTCGGCCAACTGAACTGCACCCTGCTGAGGGCAATTTCTAGCAAAGTGACCTATCGCACTACAAGTAAAACAAGCCCCTGATGGCCTACTCAGTCGAGATGAACCCGCGAATCCTGAATGACCACCACGACCTGATGCCCCAAAAACCATACCCCTTGAAGACTGGTCGCTATAGCCCTGATGGCTGCCCTGACCCTGCTCAAACTGGGTACTACCGAAAGTCTGAAGAGAAGCCTGAACCGGTCGGCTGGACTGACCCTGGTACTGCTGTGGCTGAAAACTCCGGCTCCACTGGCCAGAACCTCTACCACCATATCTGGAACCACTATAGACACCCTGATGCCGAGGCCTCTTATCTCTGGGCCCCTGATCATGTCGCTGTAAGTCCTCCACAGTGCGGGCATAGTCTACAATGGCCTGGAATGACCGACCACTGGCAATCAATATCTCCGCTGGCTGCCTAATCTCTGGCCTCAAACCCCATACAAATCTGCAAATCCTATCAGCCTCGGTAGGAATGATCATAGCTCCGAATGGTGCTAGCTGATGAAAACGGGTCTCATACTCCGAGATAGTCGTAGATCCCTGTACAAGGTGAGTAAATTGCTCCCTGCGACGCTCCCGATCACTCTGGGGTAGGAACTTGGCCATAAAGGCCTCGTAAAACTCAGACCAGGTCAAAGGAGGTGACGACAGTGGTCTACAAGCAACCTGAGCCCTCCACCATAACTTCGCTGGGCCCTCCAACTGGTAGGTAGTATAACCAACCCCATGAGTCTCCAACAAACCCAGATGATGCAACATCTCCTCACAGGTGGTAATGAAGTCATGTGGATCCTGTCCAGAAGTACCCGCAAACCTCGGAGGTGCTAACCTCAAAAACCTACCCAACGCCTTCTGCTCTGACTCTGTCATAGCTGGGCGAGGAGCAAGAGGCTGTGCAACAGATGAGACCGGAATGACCTCTGCACGGGGAGCCATAGTAGCAGGTTGCGCTCCTAAGCTCTGTGCACCCAGGGCTGCCCCCTGAGCGGATGTCCGCGCTACCTCAGAAGGCCGCTCTCCAATCACACCCAAAAGCTGTAATAGTAATCCCCGAATATCTGGAGACTGAGGTGTGGCTTGAGCTGGCACAGAAGTGGGCACTGGAGCTGGTACTGGAGCTGGCGCTGGAGCTAGTGGTACCTGGGCTGCCCCCTGAACCACATGCTGCTCGGGCTCTATCCCCACGCTAGCAGCTCTAGCAGGTGCCACTGTTCGAGGGCGTCCTCGACCCCTCACTGGAGTGGGAGGCTCATCCTCGCGTGCTGCCGATGATCTCGTACGAACCATCTGTGGAAGAATGAAGTAGAACAAATGAGATCCCTAGAAACTTCAAGGGTTGTACGCACGACACAGAAGCAATGAAAGAGTCGAATTTCCTAAAATGCCACTGTAGCCTCCCAAAGATTGAGTACGGACGTCTCCGCCCCGATCCGCAGGACTCTACTAGACATTGGCTCCTATACCGATGACAGCGGTGAACCTAAAGCTCTGA